>CAWUFW010016555.1:0-303803 GCA_963921515.1 Calotriton arnoldi
CAGAAACACCACCCCCAGCACGACCCCTACACTGCCCAAACACCACTGCACTGTCCTAAACCCTGAAACACCACCCCCAGCACGACCCCCTACACTGCCCGAACACCACTGCACTGCCCTAAACCCTGAAACACCAGCCCCTGCACGACCCCCTACACTGCCCGAACACCACTGCACTGCCCTAAACCCTGAAACACCACCCCCAGCACGACCCCCTACACTGCCTGAACACCACTGCCCTAAACCCTGGAACACCACCTCCAGCAAGACCCCCTACACTGCCCGAATACCACTGCACTGCCCTAAAACCTGAAACACCACCTCCAACACAACCCCCTACACTGCCTGAACACCATTGCTCTGCCCTAAACCCTGAAACACCACCCCCTGCATGACCCACTACACTGCCCGAACACCACTGCACTGCCCTAAACCCTGAAACACCATTCCCCCTGCATGACCCCCTACTCTGCCCGAACACTACTGCACTGGCCTAAACCCTGAAACACCATCCCCAGCACGACCCCCTACACTGCACAAACACCCCTGCACTGCCCTAAACCCTGAAACACTACCCCCAGCAAGACCCCCTACACTGCCCGAACACCACTGCACTGCCCTAAACCCTGAAACATCACCCCCAGCAAGACCCCCTACACTGCCCGAACACCACTGCCCTAAACCCTGAAACACCACCCCCAGCAAGACCCCCTACACTGCCCGAACACCACTGCACTGCCCTAAACCCTGAAACACTAGCCCCAGCACGACCCCCTACATTGCCCGAACACCACTGCACTGCCCTAAACCCTGAAACACCACCCCCTGCATGACCCACTACACTGCCCGAACACCACTGCACTGCCCTAAACCCTGAAACACCACCCCCAGCACGACCCCCTACACTGCCCGAACACCATTGCACTGCCCTAAACGCTGAAACACCACCTGCACAACCCCCTACACTGCCCGAACACTACTGCACTGCCCTAAACCCTGAAACACCGCCCCCAGCATGACCCCCTACACTGCACGAACACTACTGCACTGCCCTAAACCCTGAAACATCACCCCCAGCACGACCACCTACACTGCACGAACACCACTGCACTGCCCTAAACCCTGAAACACCAGCCCCAGCACGACCACCTACACTGCACAAACACCACTGCACTGCCCTAAACCCTGAAACACCAGCCCCAGCATGACCCCCTACACTCCCCGAACACCACTGCACTGCCCTAAACCGTGAAACACTAGCCCCAGCACGAGCCCCTACACTGCCAGAACACCATTGCACTGCCCTAAACCCTGAAACACCAGCCCCAGCACACCCCCTACACTGCCCGAACACTACTGCACTGCCCTAAAACCCTGAAACACCACCCCGTGCACGACCCCCTACACTGCCCGAACACCACTGCACTGCCCTAAACCCTGAAACACCACCCCCAGCATAACACCCTACACTGCCCGAACACCACTGCACTGCACTGCCCTAAACCCTGAAACACCATTCCCCCTGCACGACCCCCTACACTGCCCGAACACTACTGCACTGCCCTAAACCCAGAAACACTACCCCCAGCAAGACCCCCTACACTGCCCGAACACCACTGCACTGCCCTAAACCCTGAAACATCACCCCCAGCAAGACCCCCTACACTGCCCGAACAACACTGCAGTGCCCTAAACCCTAAAACACCACCCCCAGCACGACCCCCTACACTGCCCGAACACCACTGCTCTGCCCAAAACCCTGAAACACCAGCCCCAGCACGACCCCCTACACTGCCCGAACACCACTGCACTGCCCTAAACCCTGAAACACCACCCCCAGCACGACCCCCTACACTGCCCGAACACCACTGCACTGCCCTAAACCCTGAAACACCACCCCCAGCACGACCGCCTACACTGCCCGAAAACCACTGCACTGCCCTAAACCCTGAAACACCAGCCCCAGCACGACCCCCTACACTGCCCGAACACCAC
Source organism: Calotriton arnoldi (assembly GCA_963921515.1). Classification (NCBI taxonomy): domain Eukaryota; kingdom Metazoa; phylum Chordata; class Amphibia; order Caudata; family Salamandridae; genus Calotriton; species Calotriton arnoldi. Next base: position 1,996 of record CAWUFW010016555.1, read on the forward strand.
TGCACTGCCCTAAACCCTCAAACACCAGCCCCAGCACGACCCCCTACACTGCCCGAACACCACTGCACTACCCTAAACCCTGAAACACGAGCCCCAGCAAGACCCCCTACACTGCCCAAACACCACTGCACTGCCCTAAACCCTGAAACACCAGCCCCAGCAAGACCCCCTACACTGCCCGAACACCACTGCACTGCCCTAAACCCTGAAACACCACCCCCAGCAAGACCCCCTACACTGCCCGAACACCACTGCGCTGCCCTAAACGCTGAAACATCAGCCCCAGCAAGACCCCCTACACTGCGCGAACACCATTGCACTGCCCTAAACACTGAAACACCACCCCCAGCAAGACCCCCTACACTGCCCGAACACCACTTCACTAAACCCGGAAACACCAGCCCCAGCAAGACCACCTACACTGCCCGAACACCACTGCAGTGCCCAAAACCCTGAAACACCACCCCCAGCACGACACCTTACACTGCCCGAACACCACTGCACTGCCCTAAACCCTGAAACACCACCCGCAGCATGACCCCTACACTGCCCGAACACCACTGCACTGCCCTAAACCCTCAAACACCACCCCCCTGCACGACCCCCTACACTGCCCGAACACCACTGCACTGCCCTAAACCCTAAAACTCTACCCGCAGCATGACCCCCTACACTGCCCGAACACCACTGCACTGCCCTAAACCCTGACTCACCACCCCCCTGCACGACCCCCTACACTGCCCGAAGACCACTACACTGCCCTAAACCCAGAAACACCACCCCCAGCACGACCCCCTACACTGCCCAAACACCACTCCACTGTCCTAAACCCTGAAACACCACCCCCAGCACGACCCCTACACTGCCCGAACACCACTGCACTGCCCTAAACCCTGAAACACCAGCCCCTGCACGACCCCCTACACTGCCCGAACACCACTGCACTGCCCTAAACCCTGAAACACCACCCCCAGCACGACCCCCTACACTGCCTGAACACCACTGCCCTAAACCCTGGAACACCACCTCCAGCAAGACCCCCTACACTGCCCAAATACCACTGCACTGCCCTAAAACCTGAAACACCACCTCCAACACAACCCCCTACACTGCCTGAACACCATTGCTCTGCCCTAAACCCTGAAACACTGCCCCCAGCAAGACCCCCTACACTGCCCGAACACCACTGCACTGCCCTAAACCCTGAAACATCACCCCCAGCAAGACCCCCTACACTGCCCGAACACCACTGCCCTAAACCCTGAAACACCACGCCCAGCACGACCCCCCTACACTGCACGAACACCACTGCACTGCCCTAAACCCTGAAACACCACCCCCAGCACGACCCCCTACACTGCCCGAACACCACTGCTCTGCCCAAAACACTGAAACACCAGCGCCAGCATGACCCCCTACACTGCCCGAACACCACTGCACTGCCCTAAACCCTGAAACACCAGCCCCAGCACGAACCCCTACACTGCCCGAACACGACTGCACTGCCCTAAACCCTGAAACACCAGCCCCAGCACGACCCCCTACACTGCCCGAACAACACTGCACTACCCTAAACCCATAAACACCACCCCCAGCACGACCCCCTACACTGCCTGAGCACCACTGCACTGCCCTAAACCCTGAAACACCAGCCCCAGCATGACCCCCTACACTGGCCGAACACCACTGCACTGCCCTAAACCCTGAAACACCAGCCCCAGCACGACCACCTACACTGCACGAACACCACTGCACTGCCCTAAACCCTGAAACACCAGCCCCAGCATGACCCCCTACACTGCCCGAACACCACTGCACTGCCCTAAACCGTGAAACACTAGCCCCAGCACGACCCCCTACACTGCCAGAACACCATTGCACTGCCCTAAACCCTGAAACACCAGCCCCAGCACAACCCCCTACACTGCCCGAACACCACTGCACTGCCCTAAACCCTAAAACACCACCCCGTGCACGACCCCCTACACTGCCCGAACACCACTGCACTGCCCTAAACCCTGAAACACCACCCCCAGCACGACACCCTACACTGCCCGAACACCACTGCACTGCCTTAAACCCTGAAACATCACCCCCAGCAAGACCCCCTACACTGCCCGAACACCACTGCCCTAAACCCTGAAACACCACCCCCAGCAAGACCCCCTACACTGCCCGAACACCACTGCACTGCCCTAAACCCTGAAACACCAGCCCCAGCACGACCCCTACATTGCCCGAACACCACTGCACTGCCCTAAACCCTGAAACACCACCCCCTGCATGACCCACTACACTGCCCGAACACCACTGCACTGCCCTAAACCCTGAAACACCATTCCCCCTGCATGACCCCCTACTCTGCCCGAACACTACTGCACTGGCCTAAACCCTGAAACACCATCCCCAGCACTACCCCCTACACTGCACGAACACCCCTGCACTGCCCTAAACCCTGAAACACTACCCCCAGCAAGACCCCCTACACTGCCCGAACTCCACTGCACTGCCCTAAACCCTGAAACATCACCCCCAGCAAGACCCCCTACACTGCCCGAACACCACTGCCCTAAACCCTGAAACACCACCCCCAGCAAGACCCCCTACACTGCCCGAACACCACTGCACTGCCCTAAACCCTGAAACACCAGCCCCAGCACGACCCCCTACATTGCCCGAACACCACTGCACTGCCCTAAACCCTGAAACACCACCCCTGCATGACCCACTACACTGCCCGAACACCACTGCACTGCCCTAAACCCTGAAACACCAACCCCAGCACGACCCCCTACACTGCCCGAACACCATTGCACTGCCCTAAACCCTGAAACACCACCTGCACGACCCCCTACACTGCCCGAACACTACTGCACTGCCCTAAACCCTGAAACACCGCCCCCAGCATGACCCCCTACACTGCATGAACACTACTGCACTGCCCTAAACCCTGAAACACTACCCCCAGCAAGACCCCCTACACTGCCCGAACACCACTGCACTGCCCTAAACCCTGAAACATCACCCCCAGCAAGACCCCCTACACTGCCCGAACAACACTGCAGTGCCCTAAACCCTAAAACACCACCCCCAGCACGACCCCCTACACTGCCCGAACACCACTGCTCTGCCCAAAACCCTGAAACACCAGCCCCAGCACGACCCCCTACACTGCCCGAACACCACTGCACTGCCCTAAACCCTGAAACACCACCCCAGCACGACCCCCTACTCTGCCCGAACACCACTGCACTGCCCTAAACCCTGAAACACCACCCCCAGCACGACCGCCTACACTGCCCGAACACCACTGCTCTGCCCAAAACCCTGAAACACCAGCCCCAGCACGACCCCCTACACTGCCCGAACACCACTGCACTGCCCTAAACCCTGAAACACCACCCCCAGCACGACCCCCTACACTGCCCGAACACCATTGCACTGCCCTAAACCCTGAAACACCACCTGCACGACCCCCTACACTGCCCGAACACTACTGCACTGCCCTAAACCCTGAAACACCGCCCCCAGCATGACCCCCTACACTGCACGAACACTACTGCACTGCCCTAAACCCTGAAACACTACCCCCAGCAAGACCCCCTACACTGCCCGAACACCACTGCACTGCCCTAAACCCTGAAACATCACCCCCAGCAAGACCCCCTACACTGCCCGAACAACACTGCAGTGCCCTAAACCCTAAAACACCACCCCCAGCACGACCCCCTACACTGCCCGAACACCACTGCTCTGCCCAAAACCCTGAAACACCAGCCTCAGCACAACCCCCTACACTACCCGAACACCACTGCACTGCCCTAAACCCTGAAACACCACCCCCAGCACGACCCCCTACACTGCCCAAACACCACTGCACTGCCCTAAACCCTGAAACACCACCCCCAGCACGACCGCCTACACTGCCCGAAAACCACTGCACTGCCCTAAACCCTGAAACACCAGCCCCAGCACGTCCCCCTACACTGCCCGAACACCACTGCACTGCCCTAAACCCTCAAACACCAGCCCCAGCACGACCCCCTACACTGCCCGAACACCACTGCACTACCCTAAACCCTGAAACACGAGCCCCAGCAAGACCCCCTACACTGCCCAAACACCACTGCACTGCCCTAAACCCTGAAACACCAGCCCCAGCAAGACCCCTACACTGCCCGAACACCACTGCACTGCCCTAAACCCTGAAACACCACCCCCAGCAAGACCCCCTACACTGCCCGAACACCACTGCGCTGCCCTAAACGCTGAAACATCAGCCCCAGCAAGACCCCCTACACTGCGCGAACACCATTGCACTGCCCTAAACACTGAAACACCACCCCCAGCAAGACCCCCTACACTGCCCGAACACCACTGCACTAAACCCGGAAACACCAGCCCCAGCAAGACCACCTACACTGCCCGAACACCACTGCACTGCCCAAAACCCTGAAACACCACCCCCAGCACGACACCTTACACTGCCCGTACACCACTGCACTGCCCTAAACCCTGAAACACCACCCCCAGCACGACCCCTACACTGCCCAAACACCACTGCACTGCCCTAAACCCTGAAACACCACCCCTGCACGACCCCCTATACTGCCCGAACACCACTGCACTGCCCTAAACCCTAAAACTCTACCCCCAGCATGACCCCTACACTGTCCGAACACCACTGCACTGCCCTAAACCCTGACTCACCACCCCTCTGCACGACCCCCTACACTGCCCAAACACCACTACACTGCCCTAAACCCAGAAACACCACCCCCAGCACGACCCCCTACACTGCCCAAACACCACTGCACTGCCCTAAACCCTGAAACACCACCCCCAGCACGACCCCCTACACTGCCCGAACACCACTGCACTGCCCTAAACCCTGAAACACCAGCCCCTGCACGACCCCCTACACTGCCCGAACACCACTGCACTGCCCTAAACCCTGAAACACCACCCCCAGCACGACCCCCTACACTGCCTGAACACCACTGCCCTAAACCCTGAAACACCACCCCCAGCAAGACCCCCTACACTGCCCGAATACCACTGCACTGCCCTAAAGCCTGAAACACCACCTCCAACACAACCCCCTACACTGCCTGAACACAATTGCTCTGCCCTAAACCCTGAAACACTGCCCCCAGCAAGACCCCCTACACTGCCCGAACACCACTGCACTGCCCTAAACCCTGAAACATCACCCCCAGCAAGACCCCTACACTGCCCGAACACCACTGCCCTAAACCCTGAAACACCACCCCCAGCACGACCCCCTACACTGCCCGAACACCACTGCTCTGCCCAAAACACTGAAACACCAGCCCCAGCATGACCCCCTACACTGCCCGAACACCACTGCACTGCCCTAAACCCTGAAACACCAGCCCCAGCACGAACCCCTACACTGCCCGAACACCACTGCACTACCCTAAACCCAGAAACACCACCCCCAGCATGACCCCCTACACTGCCCGAGCACCACTGCCTGCACTGCCCTAAACCCTGAAACACCAGCCCCAGCACGACCCCCTACACTGCCTGAACACTACTGCACTGCCCTAAACCATGAAACACCATCCCCAGCACGACCCCCTACACTGCACGAACACCACTGCACTGCCCTAAACCCTGAAAAACTACCCCCAGCAAGACCCCCTACACTGCCCGAACACCACTGCACTGCCCTAAACCCTGAAACATCACCCCCAGCAAGACCCCTACACTGCCCGAACACCACTGCCCTAAACCCTGAAACACCACCGCCAGCAAGACCCCCTACACTGCCCGAACACCACTGCACTGCCCTAAACCCTGAAACACCAGCCCCAGCACGACCCCTACACTGCCCGAACACCACTGCACTGCCCTAAACCCTGAAACACCACCCCGTGCATGACCCCCTACACTGCCCGAACACCACTGGACTGCCCTAAACCCTGAAACACCGCCCCCAGCATGACCCCCTACACTGAACGAACACTACTGCACTGCCCTAAACCTTGAAACACTACCCCCAGCAAGACCCCCTACACTGCCCGAACACCACTGCACTGCCCTAAACCCTGAAACATCACCCCCAGCAAGACCCCTACACTGCCCGAACAACACTGCAGTGCCCTAAACCCTAAAACACCACCCCCAGCACGACCCCCTACACTGCCCGAACACCACTGCTCTGCCCAAAACCCTGAAACACCAGCCCCAGCACGACCCCCTACACTGCCCGAACACCACTGCACTGCCCTAAACCCTGAAACACCACCCCCAGCACGACCCCCTACACTGCCCGAACACCACTGCACTGCCCTAAACCCTGAAACACCACCCCCAGCACGACCGCCTACACTGCCCGAAAACCACTGCACTGCCCTAAACCCTGAAACACCAGCCCCAGCACGTCCCCCTACACTGCCCGAACACCACTGCACTGCCCTAAACCCTCAAACACCAGCCCCAGCACGACCCCCTACACTGCCCGAACACCACTGCACTACCCTAAACCCTGAAACACGAGCCCCAGCAAGACCCCCTACACTACCCAAACACCACTGCACTGCCCTAAACCCTGAAACACCAGCCCCAGCAAGACTCCCTACACTGCCCGAACACCACTGCACTGCTCTAAACCCTGAAACACCACCCCCAGCAAGACCCCTACACTGCCCGAACACCACTGCGCTGCCCTAAACGCTGAAACATCAGCCCCAGCAAGACCCCCTACACTGCGCGAACACCATTGCACTGCCCTAAACACTGAAACACCACCCCCAGCAAGACCCCCTACACTGCCCGAACACCACTGCACTAAACCCGGAAACACCAGCCCCAGCAAGACCACCTACACTGCCCGAACACCACTGCACTGCCCAAAACCCTGAAACACCACCCCCAGCACGACACCTTACACTGCCCGTACACCACTGCACTGCCCTAAACCCTGAAACACCACCCCCAGCACGACCCCTACACTGCCCAAACACCACTGCACTGCCCTAAACCCTGAAACACCACCCCCCTGCACGACCCCCTATACTGCCCGAACACCACTGCACTGCCCTAAACCCTGAAACACCACCCCCTGCATGACCCACTACACTGCCCGAACACCACTGCACTGCCCTAAACCCTGAAACACCATTCCCCCTGCATGACCCCCTACTCTGCCCGAACACTACTGCACTGGCCTAAACCCTGAAACACCATCCCCAGCACGACCCCCTACACTGCACGAACACCCCTGCACTGCCCTAAACCCTGAAACACTACCCCCAGCAAGACCCCCTACACTGCCCGAACACCACTGCACTGCCCTAAACCCTGAAACATCACCCCCAGCAAGACCCCCTACACTGCCCGAACACCACTGCCCTAAACCCTGAAACACCACCCCCAGCAAGACCCCCTACACTGCCCGAACACCACTGCACTGCCCTAAACCCTGAAACACCAGCCCCAGCACGACCCCCTACATTGCCCGAACACCACTGCACTGCCCTAAACCCTGAAACACCACCCCCTGCATGACCCACTACACTGCCCGAACACCACTGCACTGCCCTAAACCCTGAAACACCACCCCCAGCACGACCCCCTACACTGCCCGAACACCATTGCACTGCCCTAAACCCTGAAACACCACCTGCACGACCCCCTACACTGCCCGAACACTACTGCACTGCCCTAAACCCTGAAACACCGCCCCCAGCATGACCCCCTACACTGCACGAACACTACTGCACTGCCCTAAACCCTGAAACACTACCCCCAGCAAGACCCCCTACACTGCCCGAACACCACTGCACTGCCCTAAACCCTGAAACATCACCCCCAGCAAGACCCCCTACACTGCCCGAACAACACTGCAGTGCCCTAAACCCTAAAACACCACCCCCAGCACGACCCCCTACACTGCCCGAACACCACTGCTCTGCCCAAAACCCTGAAACACCAGCCCCAGCACGACCCCCTACACTACCCGAACACCACTGCACTGCCCTAAACCCTGAAACACCACCCCCAGCATGACCCCCTACACTGCCCGAACACCACTGCACTGCCCTAAACCCTGAAACACCACCCCCAGCACGACCGCCTACACTGCCCGAAAACCACTGCACTGCCCTAAACCCTGAAACACCAGCCCCAGCACGTCCCCCTACACTGCCCGAACACCACTGCACTGCCCTAAACCCTCAAACACCAGCCCCAGCACGACCCCCTACACTGCCCGAACACCACTGCACTACCCTAAACCCTGAAACACCAGCCCCAGCAAGACCCCTACACTGACCAAACACCACTGCACTGCCCTAAACCCTGAAACACCAGCCCCAGCAAGACCCCCTACACTGCACTGAACACCACTGCACTGCCCTAAACCCTGAAACACCACCCCCAGCAAGACCCCCTACACTGCCCGAACACCACTGCGCTGCCCTAAACGCTGAAACATCAGCCCCAGCAAGACCCCCTACACTGCGCGAACACCATTGCACTGCCCTAAACACTGAAACACCACCCCCAGCAAGACCCCTACACTGCCCGAACACCACTGCACTAAACCCGGAAACACCAGCCCCAGCAAGACCACCTACACTGCCCGAACACCACTGCACTGCCCAAAACCCTGAAACACCACCCCCAGCACGACACCTTACACTGCCCGTACACCACTGCACTGCCCTAAACCCTGAAACACCACCCCCAGCACGACCCCTACACTGCCCAAACACCACTGCACTGCCCTAAACCCTGAAACACCACCCCCCTGCACGACCCCCTATACTGCCCGAACACCACTGCACTGCCCTAAACCCTAAAACTCTACCCCCAGCATGACCCCCTACACTGTCCGAACACCACTGCACTGCCCTAAACCCTGACTCACCACCCCTCTGCACGACCCCCTACACTGCCCAAACACCACTACACTGCCCTAAACCCAGAAACACCACCCCCAGCACGACCCCCTACACTGCCCAAACACCACTGCACTGCCCTAAACCCTGAAACACCACCCCCAGCACGACCCCCTACACTGCCCGAACACCACTGCACTGCCCTAAACCCTGAAACACCAGCCCCTGCACGACCCCCTACACTGCCCGAACACCACTGCACTGCCCTAAACCCTGAAACACCACCCCCAGCACGACCCCCTACACTGCCTGAACACCACTGCCCTAAACCCTGAAACACCACCCCCAGCAAGACCCCCTACACTGCCCGAATACCACTGCACTGCCCTAAAGCCTGAAACACCACCTCCAACACAACCCCCTACACTGCCTGAACACAATTGCTCTGCCCTAAACCCTGAAACACTGCCCCCAGCAAGACCCCCTACACTGCCCGAACACCACTGCACTGCCCTAAACCCTGAAACATCACCCCCAGCAAGACCCCCTACACTGCCCGAACACCACTGCCCTAAACCCTGAAACACCACCCCCAGCACGACCCCCTACACTACTCGAACACCACTGCACTGCCCTAAACCCTGAAACACCACCCCCAGCACGACCCCCTACACTGCCCGAACACCACTGCTCTGCCCAAAACACTGAAACACCAGCCCCAGCATGACCCCCTACACTGCCCGAACACCACTGCACTGCACTAAACCCTGAAACACCAGCCCCAGCACAAACCCCTACACTGCCCGAACACCACTGCACTACCCTAAACCCAGAAACACCACCCCCAGCATGACCCCCTACACTGCCCGAGCACCACTGCCTGCACTGCCCTAAACCCTGAAACACCAGCCCCAGCACGACCCCCTACACTGCCTGAACACTACTGCACTGCCCTAAACCATGAAACACCATCCCCAGCACGACCCCCTACACTGCACGAACACCACTGCACTGCCCTAAACCCTGAAAAACTACCCCCAGCAAGACCCCCTACACTGCCCGAACACCACTGCACTTCCCTAAACCCTGAAACATCACCCCCAGCAAGACCCCTACACTGCCCGAACACCACTGCCCTAAACCCTGAAACACCACCGCCAGCAAGACCCCCTACACTGCCCGAACACCACTGCACTGCCCTAAACCCTGAAACACCAGCCCCAGCACGACCCCCTACACTGCCCGAACACCACTGCACTGCCCTAAACCCTGAAACACCACCCCGTGCATGACCCCCTACACTGCCCGAACACCACTGCACTGCCCTAAACCCTGAAACACCAGCCCCAGCACGACCCCCTACACTGCCCGAACACCACTGCACTGCCCTAAACCCTGAAACACAACCCCCAGCACGACCCCCTACACTACCCGAACACCACTGCACTACCCTAAACCCTAAAATACTCCCCCCAGCACGACCCCCTACACTACCCGAACACAACTGCACTGCCCTAAACCCTCAAACACTCCCCCAGCACAACCCCCTACACTACCCGAACACCACTGCACTGCCCTAAACCCTAAAACACTCCCCCCAGCACGACCCCCTACACTGCCCGAACACCACTGAACTGCCCTAAACCCTAAAACACTCCCCCCAGCATGACCCCCTACACTACCCAAACACCACTGCACTGCCCTAAACCCTGAAACACCACCCCCAGCAAGACCCCCTACACTGCCCGTACACCACTGCACTGCCCTAAACCCTGAAACACCACCCCCAGCACGACCCCCTACACTGCCCGAACACCACTGCACTACCCTAAACCCTAAAACACGACCTCCTACACTACACAAAGACCACTGCACTACCCTAAACCCTAAAACACTACCCCCAGCACGACCCCCTACACTACACAAACACCACTGCACTACCCTAAACCCTAAAACATTACCCCCTACACTACACAAACACCACTGCACTACCCTAAACCCTAAAACAATACCCCCAGCACGAACCCCTACACTACCCAAACACCACTGCACTACCCTACACCCTAAAACACTTCCCCCAGCAGTACCCCCTACACTACCCAAACACCATTGCACTACCCTAAACCCTAAAACACTACCCCCAGCAGTACCCCCTAAACTACCCAAACACCACTGCACTACCCTAAACCCTAAACCACTACCCCCAGCACGACTCCCTACACTACCAAAACACCACTGCACTACCCTAAACCCTAAAACACTACCCCCAGCACAACCCCCTACACTACCCAAACACCACTGTAATACCCTAAACCCTAAAACACTCCCCCAGCACGACTCCCTACACTATCCAAACACCACTGCACTACCCTAAACCCTAAATCTACCCCCAGCATGACCCCCTACACTACACAAACACCACTGCACTACCCTAAACCCTAAAACACTACCCCCAGCACGACCCCCTTCACTACCTAAACACAACTACACAATTTGTTACAGGCGTTGCAACGCAGGCCTGTGGTGCTTACTGGAAGTACTTGGTGGGCTAGTTGGGCCCCAGGGACCCTCAGGATTCAAGGTGACCTAATCCCCCAACTTAAAACGCGCCACGGGCGCGTTTACACAGTGGTGAAGGGAGGGGGCGGGGCCTCAGGTGACATGTGCACAAACACGCCCCTTGAATCCTGAGGGACCCTGGGGGCCAACTAGCCCACCAGGTACCTTCAGTAAGCACAACAGAGTTGCGTTGCAGAGAGGTGAAAAAGGTGCGTGGCCTCGGAACGCCTCTCTGCAACTCAGCTCTGTGGTCCTAACTGTAGGTACCTGGGGGCTAGTTGGGCCCCAGGGACCCTCAGGATTCAAGGGGACTTAATCCCGCAACTTAAAACGCGCCACGGGGCGCGTTTGCACACGCGTTTTAAGAGGTAGTTTTAATCCCCCTGCCCTATTATGTACAAGGGACTTACAGAGGAGGTCATGCTAATCACAGGGGTACCCCAACGCATAGTGTTCCCTAGTGTATGTAGGTGTTTTCACTGTATTCTAAGTGTCTTTTAGCATAGCACTGACTCTGGTTAGTCAGAGTCAGTTACCACCAGTACCTGTCTGAAAAGTTGTGGGCCCAGGATGATTTTGCAACATGGCCTCTTTCTGCTCCTCTGTTGGTTCTTTCTGCACATCTTTTGCTTCTTCCTGCACTTTTCTTCGTCTTTGTGTTCTTCTGTTGCTTCTTTCTGCATTTCTTTTGCTTCTTTCTGCGCGTTTTTTCTTCTTTCTTCACATGTCCTACCTCTGTAGGCATAGTTAGAAACTAGCATTTAAAAAACCTTTGAAATTCACTGAAAAAACCATAGGTTTCAGACACGTTATAGTTAGAAATTAGCATTTAAAAACCTTTGAAATTCACTGAAAAAACCATAGGTTTTAGGGACAGTTATAGTTAGTTGGACATTTCACTCGTACAAAACCATAGAAATTCCCCCGTTATAGTTAGTTCAGCTAACTATAACTCGCGCTCCGCAATGCACTGCTGATGACGTCACATATTACATCACTCATGACATGGTCAGTGACATCACTGATGACATCACTGATGACATCTCAAATGACATCACTGATGACATCATCCATGTGATAATTTCATGCATCTTCTCACACCCTAATATAGCTTTTGATACACCCACTCTAAATTACAGACTGCCATTCTCAAAACCATACACACTCCAATATTAATAACTACATACCCACTCACTGATTCTTAGGTCTACACACACACATCTACTCACTCACCCGTACAGTCACTCATACTTACAGTCACTCAGTACAGGACTATCATATGCACTCATACACCTATATAAACACTCACACACCGCCACTCATCCATAGAGGTACTCACACACCTAGTCAGTCATGCAAAAAATTAATCACACACCCATTTACTCACCTATACAGTTATACACACACCAGCTCACTTACTCATACAAATACTAGCACATTCTTACGCTCTTATACAATAACTGATACAAGCACACACGCATCCATACAGCCACTCTCACAATCACACACTCTCACTTATAGCCATTTAAATACTCTAACACACATATATACTGCCTTTTACATATGTAGTTACTCGCACATGTACCACTGAGATATACATTCACTCACTAACACACCCATACACACACTCACCCACCCAAGCAGTCCATCACAGATGCACTCTTGAAATCATGCACCCAGTGAATCACCCACTCACACATCTATGTACAGAGTCACACACACCCCACCCACACAAACACTCAGGCAGCCATACAGATACTCAGAGAACCAATCAATAACCCATATAGACACTCATGTAGCTATTCGCAAATCCATGCATCCACTTACACACCAACAAACAGACGGATACAGACATTCACACAGTTTAGTCACTAACCCATGCATTCAGTAAGATACGTTTAATCACTCACTTGTAGAGTCAGTCACGCACGTACTAAATCATCCATTCAGACACTTAAACACCCACTCATTCTTCAATACGCCTTTCCCTATATATATTAAACATATTTAAACTTTACAGAAACACACAGTCACTGGATGATGTCATCAGTGATTTCATTTGAGATGTCATCAGTGATGTCATCAGTGATGTCACTGACCATGTCATGAGTGATGTAATATGTGACGTCATCAGCAGTGCATTGCGGGCGCGAGTTATAGTTAGCTGAACTAACTATAACGGGGGAATTTCTATGGTTTTGTACGAGTGAAATGTCCAACTAACTATAACTGTCCCTAAAACCTATGGTTTTTTCAGTGAATTTCAAAGGTTTTTTAAATGCTAATTTCTAACTATAACGTGTCTGAAACCTATGGTTTTTTCAGTGAATATGTATATATGTGTACCCACATTCTTTCCAGCTTACCTAGGTTTATTGCGGAAGGCAGAGCAAGGTAAAAACAGAGTGGGAGGCAGGGGGAGAAAGCTAGAGGGAGAGAGAGAGAGAAACAGGTGTGCTTGGAACATTTTTGTCAGCGCTGCTTCTTTTGGTTCCTAGGCGGTCTCTGAGGGACCTCAGTATATCAAGCTAGGTGCATGAGGTCTTTTACTTTTGACTCCATTAAATTTGAACTGGACATGAATTGCAAATCATATATGCCTCGTGAGTCAGCGACTACACGGAGTGCTGACTGTTTTATGCATTATGTCCCAGAAGTATAATATCACAAATTTGCAGTACAGTCCTAGTCGCGCTACCTGGTGTCTGCTTGTCTCCAAGGTGTGAAACACTCCTGCGAAGCCACATTTCACGGTATAATATCTCTCACTGTACCGAAACCCTCTCCCGGCCGCAATCAGCCTTAATTGGAAACACTGCGCGCGACTTCCTGGAAACGTTATTGCACCGCACCAGGCAATCACCGTGGGCCCGGACAGGCCTCGTAGTATTAAATGTTTGTGGAAGCCATTGGGTACCCATGCACTGAGATCCTACCGAGAATGATTGCACAACTTATCCGAAAGAGAGTGCACTCTTGACATCACAATTATTAAAATATGCTTCTAGTTGTGTCTGGAGCTAGAAAGCATCTTTTCTTTTCTATAAACGCTTCTGTAGTCTAAGGCAGGGGTCTTCAAACTGTGGGGCGCGACCCCCAGGGGGGCCGTGGAGCGATGCAAAGGGGGTCGCGCCTTCCCAGTCACACTTCTGCAGAGGCCCAAGGGCTTCAGCCCCCCCACTTCCCCCGTCCTGCGTCTCAGCCCGGGCTGCTGCAGTGCAACTCGAGCTGCTGGGGGCTCAGCTGGGCAGTGTCTGGAGTCTTATCTCCGGCACGCCCGAGTTTTTCACAGGTCTTTAAAGACCATTTGCATATTTACATGCCTTTGTAAACTGGTTACAGAGGCTTAGTTTTTTTCCTGGTTCCAGTACCCCCTGGGCCCCCACTCTGCCTATTCCTTACATTTGTATTTTACATTTACTGCTGCAGTGTGAGAATGCATTTCATGAAAAGGAATATAAAGTAGGGTTGCCAAAAGAAAAATGCCTGCCGGGTTTTGTTTAAAGAGCCTGCAAAGACCTCCTCTTGACACTAAATAGACTTATAAATAAAAAAGTATGTATGCATTCGTTATGTGACTTTTCTGTCTTTGTTCTCTTTAATTATCAGTCATGGATCATTGAGGCAGCCCTAGAACCCAATTAAAAGTGCTTTCTATTTATATTTGCTGTTCGAAGTATGCACAGATAAGTGCTTAAAATACAGCTTTAGGTGACAGCTTATTTTTGTACCGACTGGGCCATCAAAATAATCTGCTGGCAACCATAACCATAGGACTGGAAGTTTGTTGCAGGATCAGCACATTATTTATTTCCTCGATCCCGGATTAATGCCATAATAGCAATAGTTTAACTTAGATCTTAAACCCTATGCCGCCGTCCATAACATGCTGAGTTACTTCAAGTGTCTGGGAATGCACTCTGCATTCAGACAACTCACTCGTCATTTTCGCCCTTCACTTTCACGCTCACCCTGCATTCACAGCGATCACAATGCACTCACAATGTACTTGCGCTGTTCATCCTATACCTCACCCTGCAGTCACACGAGTACACTACTCATCCTGCACTCATGTGACACTTCACTCACCTGTCCCCCTCACTGCTCAATATGCAACTCACTCAAACAAGCCCATCAGTAATCCTACACTCATTCGTCCCATTCTGAACTTGCATCCGCACCTAAATTCATAAGCCACCTCACTCACCCTGCAGTCACTCCTCTTACCCTACTCTCACACTGTTGCATCGCTCACCGTGCACTCACATGGGCACTCTTGTCACCCACACAGTGCAGAGGTTTAACGTTCCTGCTACAAAGAATATGTACCATGCAGATCACAGAAATGAGTGTGAGTAAACTATGAGTAGCGCTATAAAAAAATGAAATGTTTGTCAGAAAGTTGCTATAGAGAGATGAGGTGAATTGTTGGTGAGTGGCAGTGAAGGAATTCATGGAGAAGGAGGAAACGGGGGTGGGGCACCAAAAAAGACTGTTGCACTGTGTGCGACCAGTGTTAGGACCAGCCCTGGCTGGGAGTGTTAAAGGTGAAGTGAGAGGTTGAATGGGGAGAGTTCAGAAGTTGTAAAAAGGGGTGAAAGAAAATGGCCTGCAAAGTGAGAGAGGGATCCGGGGTTAGGAGAGGACAGAGGGATGGAAGGGAGGGGGTGAGAGGAAAGCTGCATGGGTAAACTGCTTAAATCTGCACAAAACCGCCAGGGTTTTAAGGGACCCCTGCTTCTCCCGGCCAGGGCCAAGTGAGCTTCTAATGTGGCAGCACGTATTCCTGCGGAGTGGAAGGCCCTTCACAAATGTTGCCTAGAAATCTTTCTGATGTTAATTGCTGTATTTTGGTTATACACTGGTACTGATGGGGTGAAATCTTTCCTCAGTGTTACTGTGTACGCGGCATCACATAACATCATTTACCTTTTCTTCCCACACAATTTAGTCAAGCCTGTCACGTAATTTGGTCCTCACCTGCCTCATAATTCCAGTAGCCCTGCCTACAGGTTTAGAAATTTTTGTCAGGAGGGGGTCCTTACGCCTCAAAATGTTGACAGGGGGTCTCTGGCATCCAAAAGTTTGAAGACCTCTGGTCTAAGGAAACAAATGAGGGGCAGATTGAACAATTCTGTGTATAAATACTAGAGAGTGAAAAGAGAACACTGCACATAATTCAGTCAGTGGGGATATCCCATGATTACAGAAATCTGAGCTCGCAGAAAAGGTGCATTCCTGCACAGGAACAGCTTAGAAGTGTGAGGCAGGGATTCTGTTTGTGATTTAACCCTCAATGGTATCTGCTGAAGCAGATGACATATGTTACCTTGTGTGCATTTATGGAGTGCGGCCCTCGGGGGCATACAAGCAATATGTGATCAAACATCGTCGAACAGACGTCTGAAAACAACACACCGTGTTTGCTGGCAGGAAACAAGCACAGAAGGATGCCAGGCAGCTTTTTCGGAAGCCGTTTGTAAACAGTGCAGTTTCTTGGCAGAGAATCGTAACAGAATACACAGCTGACACGTTCTCACTTTGTAAACCCCTCCACTGCTGCCTGTTTCTCCTTCTGGTATTAACCGCGTGTTTGGTGCAATATGACATGAATGGATGAAAAGCCTCTTATAAACTGCTACAGCTTCTTCTAAGGAAGAGTGGGGCGCTGAGCTAGCCAGGCAAATGACCTTGACTACTTCTCTCTAAAAAGGAATGTTTTAAGATTGGATTTAAAAAATCTTCCGCTTCAATTTATCGTACACTTCTGGGTAGAGAACACCGCAGCGTAGCAGCCCAGACAGAAAAAGATCACCCCCTGCTTTAGATGTTCGAATCAAGCGAATCCGAACAAGTCTCTGATTGGCGGAGTGAAGAGCCCTCCTAGATCCATAAACTCTAACTCTTGCCTGTAAATAACAAGGTCCTCCTTTCTGCAGGGTTCTATGAGATATTCTTTGAGCTTTGAATTCCATGATTTGTCTGATCCGGAGCCAGTGCAGTGCCCTCAGACCCCCACTGATAGGTTGCCTGACGGGGGTGTTGAAAATAAGGCATGCTGCTGCATTGTGCACCAACTGAAGCATATTTAGCATACCATCTGGCGCCCCGGGGGATAGAACACTGGCATAGACTAACCTGGCTATACTTAAGGTGTGGGCGATGTCTCTCTGAGTGTGTGCTGGGAGAAATTTGATGATCTTTCTTAAAGATTTCAGGATCAAAAAACAAGTAACCATCAAGGACCGCACTTGTTGTTAAAAAGATAAATCCTTGACAAATTCGATCCCTAAATGTTTTACCACATTAGCAGTCATTGGGATGTGCTGGGGAGAATGAATGGAACACAAGCTCTCATTTATTAAATATGCAGAGCGTGTCTGTAGTTTGTTTCGTAGCATCACCAAATATGGTCTAATTATGTCATACTCTGTCTATTCTTCACCCAGAATGTGATCAAGCATGTGGTCAAGCCAGGCCTCTTATTCTGTTGCAAATTTCGAGGGTTATATCCACACTGGTACGGCTGCTTGCTCATGTTTGACACCATTTTGAATTCCTCGTTTCAGTTTGTTCTTCATTTCTCTTTAGCAATGAATGACCTCGGTGAGCGAATAAGATTGTGCAGCTTCGCTTACTGGGAGGAGGATGGCCTTCTGCCTAATCAGTGACTTTACTTTTGAGCAACCCTAAGGAAGAGGTCTAACTGTAACAGACTTAGGAAAGCACCCATAGATTTTTAAAGAAATCACATTAAAACCTATGAAGCTTTTTTTACCATGGGAGGAATTTTAAATAATATTTTACTACCAGCCTTACTGGTTACCTCTTTTCTATGGGGGCATCCAAACTTAGGGGCAGATTTACAAGCCCCTTGCGCCACTTTTGCGTCACTTTTAACATGGGAAAAGTGACGCAAAAGTGGCGCAAGGGGCTTGTAAATCTGCCCCTTACTGTTTATTTATCATGGCTCAATTTGCACTCCACGACAGGCTTCGGATTCGTGCTACATACAATAGCTTGGGTTCTTATTTAATGGATCACCTGATTAGTTACTTTTGTGTACCCAAAGAACCCTACTCACCTACTAACCGTAGTCGTCCATGGTGTTAGGGAACAATCCTCTGCTGAGTAGGGAACCCCTATGTATTGGCTGTAAGTTGTTCAAGCTTGAGCATTTAAAAGGATCACCCCACAGAGGTACCCTCTCTGAATTCCACATATTCAAATGGCTAATGCAGCACCAGTTAAAAAAACAGTGAACTGCAGGCATATAGTCACACAGATGTTACAACAACATGGGCTCCCCCTGACGGAAGGAGACTTGACCTTCGTGGTTGAGGCCTACGAAGCAAAGTAGACAGAGATATTCTGAAATACATGCTAAAAAAAAGATATGGTCATAAGAACCTAAAATCCTAAAAAGCATTTTGCTCTTTATTAATAAGAGCATGCAGAAAGCAGATTGCAATAAAATCAATATAAAAAGCAAATAAAAAGGTACAATTTAAAAGTAATTTAGAACAGTGAAAAAAAGGGCAAATTAAAAAAATATGCACTGCTTGAAACGGTCAGATTGCTTAAATGTTCAGAGGAGTAGGCAAAACATTGCCGTTCCCTACAATCGCAGACGATGTTCCCAGCGGCACCCATAGCACCAGCTGCATAGAGCAAACTTGTTCAAATCCAACCCATTCAGCAGCCGTCGGAGGAGGAACGGCCAGCAATAAATCTGCAGAAGACAAGCCAGGATCCAAATCGCCAGGTGCTGAAGCATCCCAGGAAGGCTCAAAATATGCATTTTAAAGCATACAGCAATCGCTAAGGGCATCAGTACAAGTGGGCCGTTAGGGGACCCACCAGTAGTTCTCTGTCCATAGATTGAACCAGTTACATTCCCAAGTGTATGTCCAGGGCACACTTGAAAGTGAGAAGAGTGACAGAGTGCACACCGATTTCTTCCACTTTTCGATCGTAGACACAGTAGAAGGTAGTTAACTGGGAAAGGGTCACATGGATGGGCTACGTTTTTAGCGGGAAGAGGTACATTATGGGGTGAACTGTGTTCAAAGCATGGATTCTTTATATTTAAGTGCAGTAACGAACATGTTTAAGTGGTTTAAATACACAGTTTAATTATAATGTTTTGAATTTGTAGAATACCCCTGACGAAGGGCCAGGAAAAGGCCCGAAATGCATTGGGTTACAAAGATCTACCAATGAGGAATACTTATGTACACTCCGTGCTTCTGAATAAGACCTGGATTGGCATTTCCGTTGCATTTAGGATATAGTGAAAACGTAAGCCGTCCCTCATGTGACAAAAGGAAAAGCAATGAAAAATGAAAAGCTTTGGATGAAATTGGAATAAAAATTGGTGAAATTGGACTAACTTGTGGCATCTGTGTTATGCAAGCAGAAATATGCTGTGCGTCCGGCATTGGGGTGCGACTTCGCCCCTATTTCTGAATGTGTTCATACAAGCACGTGGTTTAGGGCAGACCACGCTTCCGGGCTTGCACGCAAATGGATTTAAATTAGAATAAACGCTACGAAGAAAAGTGGAAGAAATCTGTGTGCACTCTGTCACTCTTCTCTCTTTTTCAATATTTCAGTCTGCCCCTCAGACGAGTTGCACCCATTGGATGACTGAAAAGAATTCAACAAAAATTTGATAAAGATGACGCCGTCACATGAGAGACAATTGAAAAGAACATTTTCCTCAAAAGTTTATCTTATGAACTACTTTTTAAGCATGGTGGTGGATTGTGATTTAACTTATGTCTTATTCATGTTTAATTCATGTCTTATTCATGTTTTTATAGCAAGCACGTTAGTATACGCATCATCAATTTGTATAAATAATTGTGAAAACCAGTTAACGTTGGAAACATGAAATGCGGAACATCGTGTAATTGACATCGTAAATGACTTCTGTGGGTGGGCGGGGAACTTAAGTTTGATGCCAAGGAAGGTTATAAGAACAGTGTTCAGGTCAGTGAATAACAATGAGGTTTGGTAAACATGACACCGAGGCATGCAATGACTGTAAACGCAGTGCGGTATGGGATTTGTAGTATATTAGGTTGTGGTAGTTCTCGTCAATGGGTGATTTGGAGGGGTGGAGCCTCACTGAATGAGATGTGGCCAGCGAGTGAAATACGGAAGGATAAATAAAGGTTAACACAAGGGGGTTAACATGCATAAATTGAAGGTTTATGGTCATGGTAACAGAGGTGAAATCTAGGGCACATTAAAAACAAGGGTGTTTATGAAAAGAACATGATTTAGGTTAATAGCACAACGTAGGTAATGTGATCGTAGACACAGTAGAAGGTAGTTAACTGGGAAAGGGTCACATGGATGGGCGGGAACACGCTAGAGGCGTTCAAAAAGTAGAGCGAGGAAAGAATGCAGCATTTGGATGGTTATGAGCATGGCGGGAAGGCGATTACCAGAACAGATTCGGTAGGCATTGGTTTGCGCAAATAATGTTTTGCTGGTGGGTAACAACTACCTTAAAGTTTTTTGCATGATCACGGGAATTGATTAGTGAGGGTTCAATAGGAGGTAGTATAAATGAGAGAAATGAGGTTGTTTAGAAGAGGTGGGTTTGGGTATCAACTTAGTAGTAGTGTTTGGCCACGTTTTTAGCGGGAAGACGTTCATTATGGGGTGAACTGTGTTCAAAGCATGGATTCTTTATATTTAAGTGCAGCAACGAACATGTTTAAGTGGTTTAAATACACAGTTTAATTATAATGTTTTGAATTTGTAGAATACCCATGACGAAGGGCCAGGAAAAGGCCCAAAATGCATTGGGTTACAAAGATCTACCAATGAGGAATACTTATGTACACTCCGTGCTTCTGAATAAGGCCTGGATTGGCATTTCCGTTGCATTTAGGATATAGTGAAAACGTAAGCCGTCCCTCATGTGACAAAAGGAAAAGCAATGAAAAATGAAAAGCTTTGGATGAAATTGGAATAAAAATTGGTGAAATTGGACTAACTTGTGGCATCTGTGTTATGCAAGCAGAAATATGCTGTGCGTCCGGCATTGGGGTGCGACTTCGCCCCAATTTCTAAATGTGTTCACACTTGAAAGTGCACAGTAGACAGCGGAATATGGGCTGCACACACTGTAGCCAGACAGCCCGAAAGGGCAAGAACCACTTGGCGTTTAGTTTTTGGAGCAAGGGTGTGCCAAAGGACTGCTCTCACGACACAGGAGCACATGTGACAGTGCCATCCCCATTTGCCCGCTTGACGTAACATCCATTGTGGAGCAGATAAAATAAAATAAGAGTCCCTGACAAGCAGGAACAGGACCAGCGGTAAGCCTCCAAAAATGCTTCCAAACACAGAGCGTATAATAGATGGGATAACTCTGAAGGCCGTCTGGAAGGTGCTAACCAATCCGGAGCCAATTGTCTTAAATAAGTGTGCTACCCCTACAGTATTAGAAATGTTAAAAATTAAGTGCACTAGCTCCCACAAATGGTGTGGGGGAATTTAGCTCAGAGTAATGACTGGATCTCAGAGGAAGACCTTGCAACTTAAAGATTAAACATTTCCCTCGCAGATGTTAAGGCCACTATCCTTCTGAAACAAAAAGGCTTCCAGTCTGCTTAAAGAATCAAAGTTCACATTAGAAACCTTATTTTAAGGCCAAACCGTTGCATCCCTAACTGTACGGGCAGGTGGAAACAGTGCTTGTGCACAACAGGGAGTGACCGCAGAAACTATCATTAGATAAGTAATTCCCGGTCTCATCATCAGCAGCCTTGATCATTCAACATCAAATAGCTACCATTGGAAAGCAATCTGAATGCTGGATGTATCACAACAGCTGGAGAACCCTTCAGATAACATGGCAAGTTCACCTTGGACACATTACATGCTCCATGGAGTATAACCTCCATGCAAACTAGAGAATGGCCTTGAGTATTCTAGCAGTTTGTACCACTGAGATAAATCTCAGTGTCAGTCACCATTCCTACATCTGTATGTGAAAGGTAAGATCCATGGCTCATGTACAAACCCCTCTCCTAGCGATTTATATCTGCCCACTTGATGATGTTGTAAGCAGTATTTAAAGTGAAACATTAGATTGGCAGAGAAATAAACCAGTGTGTGAGAAGTTGGCCTGGCATATGCTGTCCACTAATTATAGTGGGCACCTTGCACCAGTCCAAATCGACTCTTATGGTAGGTAGGTTAAAGACAACCTTATTGAAAGCTATCCTAGTGGTAGCTGTGGAGAGCAGCCTTCAGGCTAAGTCTTGAAGGAATGTAAAGCAGCTTGTTTTACCAGTCTATAATCTCTTGAGTGACCAAATGAAAGAGCACCACACCAGGTATATATTCAAAATATATGTATTTATTACTAAACACACCCCTCTAGTCTCTTTATGAGGCTAGAGTTCGAAGTACATAGGTTATAAGATCTTAAATCACAGTAATAGCACAAATACACGTTTGGGCCCTAGGGGCGTACCAAACCATATACCAATAAAATGGTATGCGAACCACGACTGAACTAGACACTAGGCCTAGAGCCTCTAGAAGTGCTTGGACCACAAGGAACCACCCAAGGTAGTGACACAGGGGACCCACGGGAGACGCGTGCAGTGTAAATACACAACCGCGATACGCCGTTAACTTCTATGGAGAAAGTCGGGATCGGGAAAATAGAGGAAAGGGACACTTTAAAAAGGACTAGGACAAAACCCTTTGAGATCTAGGACTTTGAAGAGTCTCTACCCACGGGAGCACCGGAGTACTCGTGTTACCTCACCCAGGGAAGCCGGGTGCATAGGTGCCTTTCGGGGTCGGGTTTCGTCGTCGTTTCTTATGGCGATCTGCTGCAAAGTGCTGCTGGCGACCAGGAGAAAAGTGTCCGGGTGGATCCAAGAGTGGATCGGAGTTCTGAAGAACCTGAAAGCAGAGGGGACAGAGTCTGGGTCACTAGCCAGTGACCAGGAAGGCGATGGACAGAGGCCCACCGATGTTGAGTGCTTCAGATTCGATGACGGTCGT
Organism: Calotriton arnoldi; assembly: GCA_963921515.1. Lineage (NCBI taxonomy): Eukaryota > Metazoa > Chordata > Amphibia > Caudata > Salamandridae > Calotriton > Calotriton arnoldi. Next base: position 25,467 of record CAWUFW010016555.1, read on the forward strand.
CTTGACTCTTCAGCCACGAGGTCCAGGAGGCGTTGTCGGCGACCAGGAGCAGGATTCGGGCTGTTGCTTGATGTCTGTCGAGTGCAGAGGTGTCGGCGACCAGATTGGACCCAACAAGCCTTGGCAACGGCAAGTCTCGAGTAAGATGTAGATCGTCGATGATGCAGACCAGCAAAGTCTGGGGAACTCACCCAGCAAGGGTAAGTGAGGGCAGGCCTGGAGCAACCAGACTGCCAAGTAAAGAAAAGATTGGCCTTCGGTAAGGGCTACTAGCCAACGGGCTAGCGACCGCGAAGGAGCCTTGTGACGCCGCACGTGGAGCTGGCTTACAGGACACTCGTGGAGTGGGGGCCAGTGATCTTCGGTGCAGGTGGTGCTGGAGGCTAGGGCTACTCGGAGCCCAAAGCACGACTTCTTGGGAGACCCAGAAGATGGTGCACTTGCAAGTGTGCTCGGTGTCCAGGGGTCACGGTCTCAAGTCACACACGATAGCCACGGGCCTCAGCTTTGCTGGGGACTCAGGGTAGCCTCGGGGAAGTCTGAGAATCCACCTCTGGTGATGCGATGACTTCGGCGTCCGACGGGAGCTTCAGTGATGCGAACCGGACAGATGCTTCTTTGGTGCCTGCCAAGCAGGGGAGTCACTCCTTGACCCCAAGGGAGATTCTTCAGTCCTCTAATCTTGTCGTAGAGCGTCGAAGGTCCAGGATTCCGTGTCAGAGTTTCGTCCAGGTATAATCTAATCTTGCTGTGGCAAGGGTTCCCCATTTTAACTAGTAAAACAGGGAGGGACTAACTCTATGACCCCACCTATGGGAGGGTCAAGGGAGGGGGTGGCTACACCCACTTCCCTTTGTCCAGTTTCGCGCCAGAGCAGGGGCAGGTAGCCCCTGAGCTGGTTTGAACTGGCATATGCACAGAGGAGCCTTTTGCTCCCCCAGTGCAGGACTTCAAAGCACTCTAAGAGTGCACCCACCCAGCCCCAATACACATTATCCTGTCTGGGGAGGTGGTCACACCTCCCTGCAACAGGAAACCTATTGTCCAGGCCTCCCCTGCCGGAGTTTCGTCCAGCAGCAGGAGGCCAGACTTGTGTCTGTGGCAGCAGCATCCATTTTGTGATGCCAGGGCTTCAGAAAGAAGTTACCGGGTAAGCCAGAGTTAACATGTCTTTCCCTCTAGAAGGGTGGAATGCTACCCCCGCCGCCAGGATTGGCGGGGGGTAGTATTCCAAGATGTTTGACACCAAACACGACATGTTTAGGTGCAGCCATTCCAAAGTTAGCATTTTACCGCGAGGATATAATGCGCTTAAGAGTATAGGGTCAGGCTGCACTACAAACAGCATCAGAGATGGTCTCCGAACGCTGCAGAGGGGCCCTGCTCATGCAGGGGCACCCTCTTACATAGGAACCATGCACTCTGCCTTTAGGATTGATAAGGCCTGCCTTAGGAGTGACTTATAGGTTTCTAGGTGTGTATGTATTTCGTGATATAGGTAACCTATATCACAGTAAGGGGTGCATGCACCACCTTACCCAGGCTGCAGTAGCAGACCTGTGGTGTCAGTTTGGATGGCCTTCCAGGGGTGGCATAATACATGCTGCAGCCCCTGGCAGGCCTCTGAGGTACCTATGCCCTTGGTACATAGTATACCATATACTAGGGACTTATAAGGGCACTCCAGATCCCAATCAGAGATGTGCCTAAGGCACATGGAATCCATTTTACAGAGAAAGCAGATAGACTGGGGCCCTGAATAGCAGGATCCCAGTCCAACTAAGTCATAAACCAGCAAAACACCATAAAAAAAGTGGGGGCAACCATATAGTCAGATTCCACCTTCCTACATAACCCCCCCCAAACGAAAGGAGATAAGGCTAACCTTGGCCAGTTGAGCCTATATTGACTAAGTGGCCATATAAGGAAGCACCTGCACTAGCATGGTTGCCCCCTATGTTATGGTCCACTAAGCAATCCCTCACCCTAAGGGTATGAGAGGGTCTCCACCATGGGGAATCACTACCTCTGGTGTGCTTAGGTAAAGTACAAGGCTGGTGAGGTGTCTGAGTAGGGAAGTGAGGCCCTAGGAACGTTGGCCTCAGTTTCCTCAGATCACTGGTCACCATGTATGCCTGTCTTTCCATGACTGAGTTGCACTTTGCTCTAAGGGTCAACCTTTGGCTGCCTACAGCTGGGGGTTGGGTCCCTTTGGATGGAACACTGGAGGGACATGGCAGGTTTGGAACCTTCTGGTCCCAGGTTTGCCCTTGCCTACCAGAGTCCTTCTGGGGGAGGTCCCTACATAAAGGTATGGGGGATCCCTCAGTGTGTAGAGGAATTTTCACCTGGCTAGGGCTACTAGACTGGCTGCCCCTAATCTGCTGATGGGGGCTTTCTCTGGACAGGGGGCCCGGGGGGTCCACTGACCTCCCTGACCTCTGCAGCCCTGGGCTGACTGAGGCAGGGTAGAGAGGGGCAGGTTACCTGCTCCAGACTGGGTACCACCGTGGAAGGGTCCTCTGCCATCAGGGGTGTGGCCAGGCCAGGCCTGACTACCTCTGTGGCAGTTCCTTCACTAGGGGTAGGGTCAGTTCCCTGAGGAGGCTGACCCTTACCTACTGTCTGGGGGAAGAAGACTTTTCTTCAACCCTTTTGCTCTCTTTTGGGGGAGAGTGGGCCATTCTTTCAGGCTCCATCTCTCCAAAGTCTTGGGCTGGGGCTGTGGCCATCACAGCCCCACTAACCTTTGCAGGGACGCCCAACATCCTAAGATGGGTTTGGTGTTCAACTTCAGCCCAGGCTGAAATTTCCAAATCATTGCCCATCAGGCAATCTACAGGTAGGGTTGGGGACACTGCCACTCTTTTGGGCCTGTGACCCCCTCCCAGCTGAGATTGACTATGGCCATGGGGTGATCTGTTCTGACACCATCAATGTTGGTCACCTGGTATTTAAACTCAGGTAAAAGCTGGTGAGGGGGGACTAGTTTCCCTGCCACCATGGTGACACTAGCCCCTGTGTCCCTAAATGCCACAGCTTTCTGACCATTAATCATTGGCTCCAGTCTGTACCTGCCCAATGCTATGGGACCCATGGTAAAGGTGGCAAATCCTATACCACCATCAGAGTCAGAGGAGTCTGTTGAGGGGTCCCTGTCTAAACTAGGGCCCACCTCTGTTCCTCTTGCAAAAGCACCCAACTTTTTGGGTGCACTACTCCCAACTGGAGGATTACTACTGGTAGTACCAGGAGGGGTGGTAGTAGTTGTGGGAGGAACATTTTCTTTATTGCCAATCCTGGGGCAACTGGGATCAGTTTTCCAGTGCCCAGGCTTTTTACAGACATGGCAATATGGTTTCTTTTCAGGAGAGGAAGGAGTTTGGGACCCACCCCCAGAAGAGGAATTTTGGGGCCCTGTAGGGGACTTATCCTTAGATTTATCCCCACCTTTCTCTTGGGACTTAGTAGAATCTTTCTTCTGGTCACCACCCTGATTTCTAGTTTTTACTCTGGTTCTGACCCATTTGTCTGCCTTCTTTCCCAATTCTTGGGGAGAGGTCAGATCAGAGTCCACCAGATACTGGTGCAAAAGCTGGTTTTGACAATTATTAAGGATCTGCTCCCTCATAATCAAATTGTACAATCCTAAAAAGTCATGCACTTTGTTGCCATGTATCCAACCTTCCAGAGCCTTTGTAGCACAATCTACAAAATCAACCCAGTCTTGAGTCTGAGCTTTTGGGTGTCTCTGAACTTCAACCTATACTGTTCAGTGGTTAGGCCAAACCCATCTATCAGAGCACTCTTCAAGACTGTGTAATTGTCAGCATCCTCTTCTCTTACAGTGAGGAGCTTGTCTCTACCTTTGTCTGCAAAGGAGAGCCACAAGATTGCTGCCCACTGCCTCTGGGGGACCTTCTGAACTTTACAGGCCCTCTCCAGTGCAGTTATCCATTTGTGGATGTCATCCCCACTCTGGTAGGGAGGGACAATCTTGTTTAGGTTTCTATGGTCATAAGACCTGTCCCTATCTCTAGGGATATTGCTGCCACCATGGGACTCTAGTCCCAACTTTCTTCTCTCTCTAAGGAGATCTAGGGATTCTCTATCTAAAGCCAATTGCTTCTTCCTGATCTCTAGTTGAGTTTCCTCATACTGGACCAGTCTCTTTCTTCTCTCATGAGAGGATTCCCTCCTGTGAGAAGAAACAGAGCTCCCTATTGAGGTGCCAGAGTGGTTAGACTCCTGAGAAGAAGACCTAGACTTTCTGAGCACACTCATAATCCTTCCTGGGGGACAAAGGTGTGGTTCTCTAGATCCTCATCTTCATCTTCCCCAGAAGGGATTGGGTTTTCCAGGTCAGGGTCATTGTCAACCTCCTGGTCAGTTTCAGAGGGGGGGCTGGGGGTAGTAGTACCCCTGGCCCCTTCCTCATCTGCTGGCCCACCCTCTGCTCCTACCCCTTCAGTCTCTGAGGACTTACTAAGATCATAAGCCACCAACAACTCCTGGAGGTGTTGGGTGGTGGGACTTTGGCCTGTCCTTAATTTCCTCACGTTACACAAAGCTCTCAGTTCCAAGAATGGGAGTGTGTCATACTTGGAGGGGGAAGCTCAATGGCTTCCTGCAGGGCATCTTTGGATCCTGCTTTTAAAGACATTACTAGTGTGGTGTGGTGTATGCACTACCTACTCTAGTGTGGCCTACTAAACTCTCTTGAGTTGTAGAAAGGGTTGTGCTATCCCTTAACACACAACTCTAAGTTCAGTAGAACTTACTGATATTCTAAGCTTAAATTATATGTACCTTAGGTACCTTTAGTGGTTTTCAGTTGATCAATTCAATTGAGATTATCTGGTAAAACAATAGCAAGCTGGAATCCCACACGCTGCACACCAATGTGAGAAGTTGGCCTGGCATATGCTGTCCACTAATTATAGTGGGCACCTTGCACCAGTCCAAATCGACTCTTATGGTAGGTAGGTTAAAGACAACCTTATTGAAAGCTATCCTAGTGGTAGCTGTGGAGAGCAGCCTTCAGGCTAAGTCTTGAAGGAATGTAAAGCAGCTTGTTTTACCAGTCTATAATCTCTTGAGTGACCAAATGAAAGAGCACCACACCAGGTATATATTCAAAATATATGTATTTATTACTAAACACACCCCTCTAGTCTCTTTATGAGGCTAGAGTTCGAAGTACATAGGTTATAAGATCTTAAATCACAGTAATAGCACAAATACACGTTTGGGCCCTAGGGGCGTACCAAACCATATACCAATAAAATGGTATGCGAACCACGACTGAACTAGACACTAGGCCTAGAGCCTCTAGAAGTGCTTGGACCACAAGGAACCACCCAAGGTAGTGACACAGGGGACCCACGGGAGACGCGTGCAGTGTAAATACACAACCGCGATACGCCGTTAACTTCTATGGAGAAAGTCGGGATCGGGAAAATAGAGGAAAGGGACACTTTAAAAAGGACTAGGACAAAACCCTTTGAGATCTAGGACTTTGAAGAGTCTCTACCCACGGGAGCACTGGAGTACTCGTGTTACCTCACCCAGGGAAGCCGGGTGCATAGGTGCCTTTCGGGGTCGGGTTTCGTCGTCGTTTCTTATGGCGATCTGCTGCAAAGTGCTGCTGGCGACCAGGAGAAAAGTGTCCGGGTGGATCCAAGAGTGGATCGGAGTTCTGAAGAACCTGAAAGCAGAGGGGACAGAGTCTGGGTCACTAGCCAGTGACCAGGAAGGCGATGGACAGAGGCCCACCGATGTCGAGTGCTTCAGATTCGATGACGGTCGTCTTGACTCTTCAGCCACGAGGTCCAGGAGGCGTTGTCGGCGACCAGGAGCAGGATTCGGGCTGCTGCTCGATGTCTGTCGAGTGCAGAGGTGTCGGCGACCAGATTGGACCCAACAAGCCTTGGCAACGGCAAGTCTCGAGTAAGATGTAGATCGTCGATGATGCAGACCAGCAAGGTCTGGGGAACTCACCCAGCAAGGGTAAGTGAGGGCAGGCCTGGAGCAACCAGACTGCCAAGTAAAGAAAAGATTGGCCTTCGGTAAGGGCTACTAGCCAACGGGCTAGCGACCGCGAAGGAGCCTCGTGACGCCGCACGTGGAGCTGGCTTACAGGACACTCGTGGAGTGGGGGCCAGTGATCTTCGGTGCAGGTGGTGCTGGAGGCTAGGGCTACTCGGAGCCCAAAGCACGACTTCTTGGGAGACCCAGAAGATGGTGCACTTGCAAGTGTGCTCGGTGTCCAGGGGTCACGGTCTCAAGTCACCCACGATAGCCACGGGCCTCAGCTTTGCTGGAGACTCAGGGTAGCCTCGGGGAAGTCTGAGAATCCACCTCTGGTGATGCGATGACTTCGGCGTCCGACGGGAGCTTCAGTGATGCGAACCGGACAGATGCTTCTTTGGTGTCTGCCAAGCAGGGGAGTCACTCCTTGACCCCAAGGGAGATTCTTCAGTCCTCTAATCTTGTCGTAGAGCGTCGAAGGTCCAGGATTCCGTGTCAGAGTTTCGTCCAGGTATAATCTAATCTTGCTGTGGCAAGGGTTCCCCATTTTAACTAGTAAAACAGGGAGGGACTAACTCTATGACCCCACCTATGGGAGGGTCAAGGGAGGGGGTGGCTACACCCACTTCCCTTTGTCCAGTTTCGCGCCAGAGCAGGGGCAGGTAGCCCCTGAGCTGGTTTGAACTGGCATATGCACAGAGGAGCCTTTTGCTCCCCCAGTGCAGGACTTCAAAGCACTCTAAGAGTGCACCCACCCAGCCCCAATACACATTATCCTGTCTGGGGAGGTGGTCACACCTCCCTGCAACAGGAAACCTATTGTCCAGGCCTCCCCTGCCGGAGTTTCGTCCAGCAGCAGGAGGCCAGACTTGTGTCTGTGGCAGCAGCATCCATTTTGTGATGCCAGGGCTTCAGAAAGAAGTTACCGGGTAAGCCAGAGTTAACATGTCTTTCCCTCTAGAAGGGTGGAATGCTACCCCCGCCGCCAGGATTGGCGGGGGGTAGTATTCCAAGATGTTTGACACCAAACACGACATGTTTAGGTGCAGCCATTCCAAAGTTAGCATTTTACCGCGAGGATATAATGCGCTTAAGAGTATATGGTCAGGCTGCACTACAAACAGCATCAGAGATGGTCTCCGAACGCTGCAGAGGGGCCCTGCTCATGCAGGGGCACCCTCTTACATAGGAACCATGCACTCTGCCTTTAGGATTGATAAGGCCTGCCTTAGGAGTGACTTATAGGTTTCTAGGTGTGTATGTATTTCGTGATATAGGTAACCTATATCACAGTAAGGGGTGCATGCACCACCTTACCCAGGCTGCAGTAGCAGACCTGTGGTGTCAGTTTGGATGGCCTTCCAGGGGTGGCATAATACATGCTGCAGCCCCTGGCAGGCCTCTGAGGTACCTATGCCCTTGGTACATAGTATACCATATACTAGGGACTTATAAGGGCACTCCAGATCCCAATCAGAGATGTGCCTAAGGCACATGGAATCCATTTTACAGAGAAAGCAGATAGACTGGGGCCCTGAATAGCAGGATCCCAGTCCAACTAAGTCATAAACCAGCAAAACACCATAAAAAAAGTGGGGGCAACCATATAGTCAGATTCCACCTTCCTACACAGTGTATTAACCAATCTGCTGATGGAATTTCTGCAACAGTGAATGGTATATTTTTCCAACTTTTCCATGTATAACATAGTATATGTCTCATTCTTTCTAGCCATGGTGGTCTGTTCTGTAGTTAGTTTGTATGGTAAAAACAAGCTACTGCTATTTAGGTGTTTCCATGGGAAGCGACCAGTACGTAGTGTCTGTACAGTCCAAATTAGTAGTAAAATAGACCTAAGTTGTGATTGCCCATGTTGCAAAGAGGACATGTCACTCTCTATGATGTTGATAGCATACTGTCTACGACTGCCAGAGCCTTTCTAAATTTGCTCTGTCAGTCTCATGCAGTCCCTCAGCAGCTTCCTGCTCTGAAACCTTCAACACTTCATTGTATATTGCATACTGAAAGCACTTTTGATGTGGTTTTTCGAGGACCTAGTAAAATATCCTGTAGACCTATGTAATAAGAAAGAAGGGGCAAGTGCCTCAGACAACGTTGAATGTTTTAAGTACTATAGCCACAACTTTCCAACACTATGGGGCCGATTCCGATTTCGGCCGGAAGGGCACCGAACGATGGTCGGAGCCCTCCCGACCGAATCGGAACGTGCCGGCCGGATTCCTTTCCGACCGAGCCATTCCGATGGACTCGGTCGGAAAGGAATCCGACTCGGATTACCGGATGGCTTACGACGGGCTCGGAGAGCCCATCCGCCGTCCGGAAATCCTTCAGTACTCCCCCGGCCGCCTCTTCACGACCAAGGGAGTACGATGGCAGTATTTCACTGCCTTTTCGTGCCGGTCTTTCCGGCACGAAAAGGCAGTCGGTAACTGTCTTTGGGGGCCCCCAGTAGGGCCCCCATGGGTGCGAGGCCGCCGAATGGTGGCCTGGGGGCACCTATGGTGCCCCTCTGTTGATCCCTGCACCCGGTGGCAGGCACCTTGGGGTGCCGGCCACAGGGTGCAGGGATGAACTGCACCCCTGCTTTTCACAATGCAAGCATGCATTCCGCTCGGAATGCATGCTCCCATTGTGCAGTATACGAGTGCGACCGAACAGGGTTCGGTCGCATCGTACGTGCAGGGCCGTAACCGACGACAGCAGGTCGGTCGGTTACGGCTCCTGGACGATGTCGGACGGACCTGAGTCCGTCCGACATCGGAATCGGCCCCTATGTTGTTACCACTTCTATGTGTTGTGTCTGCATGTAACATGGGGCTGGTCTATTAATTCTAAACCTCTTTGTGTTGTCTTGAAAAAGTGCCTGGCATCGTGAGTATCTAACAGCCACACTTACCATCCCTCGTGACTGGAACATATAAAAATGTATGTCCCATTTCTAACCATGTTGTTTCCTTCGTGTAATTAGTGAACTGTTACCAAGTCTCAAAATGTGGGAACATTTGGTGTATTTAAATACTTTATCTTGGCTAGGCCGAAACAGGTTGTCTGCTGCATAGTTTTATTCAGCAAAATCAGTTGTTGTGTGTTACATCCAGCAGTTTCTGGCTGGCTGGGATGCATCGAAGCCAGACAGAATCCACCATCCTAGACAGGATGAGTATGATACACTTGACCGATAGCCTGTGCTCACCCTTGGGTAACTTGGCACAACAACACCCTCGCAACACACTGAGTACACCACACAAAGACTCCACACAGTATGTTTAAAACACTGGTCTTTGTCTTACACACACATTGCAATCAAAACGACATACACATTGGATATATGCTTTACAGTTATATGCAATTGTCGAACTCTCCCATTAGTAGCTGAATGGAAAGAACATATATGTGGCAGTCATAGGTATTCACCTGCCCCATTATTCCCTCAGCCTTATAAGGAACATAAACCCATGTGCGTACTTCCCCGTGGTGTTTACGATCCAAGCAATCCCTCCCACATCAAAAGCGAAAGAAACATATATGCAGGCTGTTCAGAGGAATTCCACTTTCCCGCTAACACATTAGCATAAAACACAACATTCCCAATATCGCATACCCCGTACAGTTGTAATGGTCAATAAATCACAGGTTTTGACTATGTCTCGTGACCAAGCCCCTCAGCCACTCAAACTTCTCACGTTCTGGCACCCCTGGTAGGCTGTTCTTTACAAGCACACTCCTCTGCACAGTGTGATTACGGCATACGTCAGGACAGTCCTTGTCCCAACCGATGATCACTTGCACCCACTTCCGCCTCACCCTGCACGTTCCTTACGAACGCGTGGAACTGGAGAGATCCTTTCTGTTCCTGGGATCTTGTGGACTGGAGGCCAGCCAACTGGCCCTTGGAGAGTGCCTAGGGACCCGGCCACAACAGTTGGAAATTAGATGCAGGCCAGCAACATCCAGACAAAATCCACCAACTGATAGTCCCTTTCCTTGAGCACGACAAGCCCTAGGCCCCTACAAGTCTGCAGATAATCCAGTTGCAGTCCCTCCTACCCCAATAGTTCCTCTTGTCAATGTCCCAGCGTCGAACCAGTGTAGTATGGTTCCAATCCCAAAAGCGGTAGGTATACCCACAATGGCCTTTGAAGATGAGGTCAGTTCAAAAGGCCACCTTTGAAATGCATAGGCCCTCTCAAAAGGTTGTTGTGTCTGCCATCCTACCCTGGAAGATTTGATCAATATCTTTAGAGGGGTGAAGACCCTGCCCCTGAGAATGCAGATGCCAATTCCCCTCAGATCCATCCCCCAGAGGTGTGCAGTTTCTCTCAAGCCCCTGGTTTATGGCCTTCTATCTGGAATGCACAGATGTAGCTGTCCCTCCAGCACCCAGATGTGGATTGGAGAGAGGCTAACAGGCACACAGAGCCATGAGCACAGAAATCCCCACTTTCCCAAAGTGGCATTTCCCTATTAGCAATGTTGGATCCACTCGCACAACCGGAGAGGATTTGCCATTACTAATTCATTGATATCAAACACTGTGCTGCTACTCCTCTGCATGCAGGAAATACTCCTCAATAGCCTTTCCACTCGTCCCCATGCTAATCAATGCGAGAAGCAGGCCCCACCGTACAGAACACACCACCCAGGGCCATTCACTATCAGTTCATGTAGCACACCCGTACCCTGCCTCTTCCGGGCACCACACCCTGCCCCTAGGGAGTACTTTGATGTAGTGAGAGGCATGCAGAACCTTGGCAAGTAGCTTTTTAAATGCGAAGCCAAGTAACAGTAGCCTGCACACACAGGCCCCACCAGGACAAACCTCTGGCACGTTTGAAGAGCTACCTCCATGGGTGGCACAACCAGTGCTGCAGGCCCACGGAGGAGCATTTGAGTTTCATGCCCTAGGTATATGTCTTACCCCTAGACAAAGACTTACAGCTAATTGAAATCAGTCAATCACATATACACCAATCACCAATAATTATATGACTGAATGGCAGTGTCAAATGTGCTCAAAGTCCTATGGCTAGCACATAGATAAGCGGAAAACCAGAAGTGACAAAAGAAAAAAGTCAAGGGAAGGCACACCAAAAAAGGCCATTTCCAACAGTGTGGTATAAAGCATGCCTTAAGTAAAGCATTGCTCCCCTGAACCTGCCAATTCTTTGTCCCCCAAATAGATTTTAAAGCAATAGTGTCTCTCCAATAGTCATACCCTTGTGTCGATAACTGGGAAATAAAAGATGCAGAATAAATCAACATTTCATCAGTGACCATAATTTTCTTCACTTGGGGCTCCTAATTTATAATAATATGACTATGGGTCTGCTGAATCGTGACCCAAAAAGTATGCAAATGTCTGTGCAAATGTTTTTGTGCTACCCTGTGGTGGTGTAGGTATCTTTGCACTTTGCTTGATGAAGAATGGGATTTCAAAACCTTATTTACTAGTTCCACAGGAGAGCGTTCTGGGAGATAGTGTCCATTCAGAAGCAAGAAAAAGACTGTCACAAACCAATCCAAAGGAAGAGGAAAAGTAACAAAATTGTTATCCCAAAGTATATTCATGTGGGGATAAAGTATGCCTTTTTAAGCCAAATGTAAAATTCATGTGGTCCCCTTTGTGGAGGTTGATCTTGGTCTGACAAATTCGAAGAGAAGTCATCAAAGTCGACAAAGTAGCCGAAGGCTGTTTGTACAAAATTGGAAGGCTCGAGGAGCTGTGTAGAACTGATAGATTACTCTAGTGGCAGTATATTGTTTTTAGACACCATCCTTGTCTCTTTGCAGAATTGAAATATGTGTTTCCGAACATGATGACTGTATGACATTTGTTGATGTAACAGGAAGAAGTGATACTTCAGTGTTAGCTGGCCCCAGCCAGGGAGAAGAAGCTTCATCATCAATCAAAGATTCCAATGGCACCTCATGTTGGGTAGTGAGAGGACCAAGGAGCCCTCGCAACCTACTGTGTAGAACTGGCCACATGATGAGGTTTGATGAGATCTAGAGAGACAAATCTCTTGTGTTTGCTACCAGCAAAAGGAGTTCAAAGTTCTGGTACCTTCAATAGCCAGGACAGGTAGAGACACTCTGTAGGATGGCCCGAATTCCTTCTTGTCCACAATTTTCTCCCAGACCAGATCACCGATCTTTGGAATCCAACTATGATTTGCTGCCGCTTCCTTTACTTCACCAGTGGTGGAACATTTCTCTTGGACATTTTTCTGAGCATCTCGAAAGTCATTCAGTTCCTTTCAAACATCCACATGTTCACTGACTACAAAAGGTGTTTCCACCGTCACTGTACTGGGACTGTGAAGGTCTGGAACCCACATCTTAACCCCGAACAGGATCTCATAGGGAGTCCGACTACCCAGTGATATTCTAAGCATATTATTTAGAGCTCTCTGGACCCTATACAGGTGGTGAACTAAACTGCGACATGAACCTAGTTTTCTAGCTGTTAAAACCTGCTTCAAGTCCTGGTTTTTCCTCTCCACTACAGTATTTACCTCGGGATGACGGAGAGAGGAGTACTGCACAATTACACCCAATTTTCCCATGGTGTTTATGGAAGCCCTGAAGTAGAATGCCAGAACTTGGTCCCAATTGAATGTGGCAACTGCATATGTCCCGATGAAGACTTGCAAGTCTTTTATAACAGTTCGAGTACAGTCAATCAATGTGGATACCTATCAAGTGTTTTAATTGTATCACGGTTGCACAGACTGTAGCGCTTGTCTCAGGACTCCTGTAGAGGAGATACACGCCATGTTTTAGTCTTTTCTTTATTTTTGATATTATCCCACTTCTTAGAAGACTCGGATGCCTGCTACGAGTTATCCTTTTCAGAATTACCCTTAATATGCGGTTTACTAGGTCTGGCTCCCAAATTATATCTACCCATTGATGCATAGGTCTCCTCAATAATTTTAGGTAATTCATGATCCTGGTCTCCTGGAGAAAGTTTTGTAAGTCCCTGGAGTATAGCCAATGCTGCTGCTTCCCCATTTATATTACTTAGCATTATTGCTGATACTGCGTCAAAATTGCCCATTATTTTCATCCTCAAATCCAGGGACATGGGCTGCCCCATTCTCATTTTGGATCTATGTAAGCACCGCTGGCAAAACAGCTAATGAGGGTGTACCATGTGTTCTGGTAAATACTGCAGCAAAGACTCTGCCCCAAGTGGCACAGTCTTCCACTGGGGGAGCCATCCCTATTGGCAAGCATATTGTGAGAATTCTATGTTTTTGGGGGGTCCCGTATGGGAAAACACTGCTTCAAGCTGATTTGTTTTTTGAGCAATCCAGAATGGAGTCTCTTTCCATATGTTGGGAACCTTACCTATGACTGCACTGATGGTTACTGGACTAATTCCAGGCATAGCCAATTGCAATTGTGCAGCATGAACAGCCTTTGCGGGATTTATTGTCATTGTTCGCATCACATATTATGTCAAACATCTATATTTTCGGACTAAATCTGTATACATTGCTCTGGTGCCGTCAGATTTGCTATATCTGGGTAGGGTGTGTAAACAGCTAACGCTGGCCATGTCGCTGCGTCATTGCTGAGGGGATCCAGTCTAACATTGTTTCTTATATGTGGTGTGGCGCCTTCAAACCAATTTTGGGGTTCTTGAAATGTTAATGGTATTTCTAGTGCTTCATAAGTTCTGTAGGTGTTTGGAATTTCAGCTACAGTATAAACATGAAAATGTCTTGATTGTGCATTTACTTTTGGGAATGTAACCCATGAATAGAATACCTCTGTCCTGTATGGTTAGTGGCCCTTAACCATGAAGGTCACGTCTCCTCCACTCAGGGGAGCCTATGTTGTTGTAACATCTGTGCGACTATATGTTTGCAGTTCACCAGTATATTAACTGGTGGTGCATTAGCCATTTGAATATGTGGAATTCAGAGAGGGTACTTCTGTGGGGTGATCTTTTAAAGGTTCAAGCTTGAACAACCTTCAGCCAATACATAGGGGTTCCCTACTCAGCTGAGGAGGATTTTTCCCTAACACCATAGATGTTTCCGGTTAGTAGGTGAGTAGGGTTCTTTGAATACATGAAAGAAAACTACTGGGGCGATCCATTAAATAGGAACCCAAGCTAGAATATTGCTGGTGCTATGTCGTACAGTTCATACTTTCTCAGTAAAACTGTCCATTTTTTGGACAACATAAACATCAAAACTGTGCAAGACTGATTCTTTGCACACCATCAGGGTATGTTGACCTTAGTCCTGCTAGCTCACAGTGCACCATATTTACCCTTAACCTAGCAAGGTAACAGGTGGAATGTGCAACCTCAGAACATGACAACCCTGAATACCCAATGAAATCATGGAAACAGATCTTGAACCCTTTCTTTTGGTAACTCATGCATACCCAAAGAGATCCACAAGAAATACACAATGGGGTCTTTCAATATTTATTGACGCATTATGATTTTTGTGTAAAATACATGCACTTTAATAATCAATAGAAGGAAACAGAACAGCTTACTCAGCATTATGAGAATGGTAAAGAAAAAAACCAATTTGATTGTGCAGTTTTATAGGATATATTCTTGCATATAAGAACTGTTATATTTTGTGCTCCTACTTAGTGCTACCTATCCTAGTGTGTCTAGGGTGGGTGAATCTGGTAGAATCCCGTAGCGTGATCTAACTCTCCCATTTCCTGTGGGTAAGTGTCATCAGGGAGCCCACCCTGGTGGAGAACTGGGCATCATCCCTCGCAGGAGGTAAACAGGAATCAGCTGGGCTGGAATTCCAGCATGGAGCGACCTCAGCAGTGTCAGCTAAATGCTCCTCTGTCTTAACAAAGGAGTGATGTTGTTTATAAACTAAACTGTACTCATGTTATCATGCCAAAGCCCCAGTCAGGCCGCTATTGTTGATTCTTTCGTCATAGCTCTGTCGCCGAGTGGACAATACCAAACAACAGCCTTTTGCGTAGTGAACTTAGCCTTTCTACAGAATGTTCAAGGCACTCAATAATATGCCTATGAAGAAGTGTAAATGTAATCAAAGCCATTTCAGAGACTATTATCCTATATAGACACGCAAGCAAATGTGTGTCAAATGTCAGCGTTTAAATAAAGATGGCAACTTTAAAGCATGAGCTTGTACATTGGTGGTGTACTTATTCGGGCCTAAATGTGCCCATATGACAAGACTACTTCAGCTTAAATTCTACAAAGCAGAAACAAGCACTAGCAGAGGATTTACCCATAATCAATGTGAGCTCCAATACAATTATGACCTATTACATTATGATACAACTATCCCTGAGAGGGGCGGTTTGAGGCTTCTAAAAGGACAGAACAAGAGCCCATTGATTTGACATTCTCTACTATTCAACATACCCAATGGAAGCCGTACAAGATATGCACACTGCAGTTAATCCTGTACACCTCAAATATGTTGCATTTTTACATTCCGCTGGCCAAGGTGACTAGAGAGTAAATAAACTTAGGTAAAGTCCACCCGCTGCATGACTCAGTTAGCAAACAGAGTGCACGTTTGCATATTGTACTGGTATACAAATCTGTCGGTCAGATATATTTTTCATCTTTAAACGAAGTGACAACAAGTCAGACATAAACGAATACAGTAAGAATTTTCGTTGGGAGAAAAACAGATTGAATTGCCCTCTCTGAAGTAGTAAACTTCAGAAATGTGATAATAGGGCTCTGAAAGCATAAGGGTGTGCCACCTTTTTGGCACAGTGGATGGATTTTTGTAACAAATTATAGCAAACCCATTTGACACATTGCATACAGTAGCATTAATTGCAGCTTATAAGAATGCCAGTGCGTTGGGCACTGTAGGGACAGAAATACAAATTGGAAACAAAGTATCTGTGCTCCGTTTGAATAAAAGTATCATATCATTTTACCAAAATAACAAAGTATCCATTTAACAACCCCTTTACTAAATTTAAGCCATCAGCTATATCTTTACAGTTACCCTGGATCACATCAAGAGATGAATGGAGAAGGAGGGCTATCTCACATAACTCAAGATCCTTCTCAGGACTTATAGGACTATCCACAGTGCCATGAGTAAGCTGCATTTATCACAGTCCGTGTACGAAAATATATTGAGATCACCCCCATAAACAACAACGTCAGGCCAAAAAGCTCATAAGATGCCTACACTTTTTAGAATGCATCCATTTTAGCTGAGACCCTGTAAATTATTTTCTCAAATGAGACCATACGGAGAAACTCAGTCAGCCATTCTCTGCAGGATGGTGTCTCGGTCACTTTCCAATAATGGAGAATGCAGAGTTTTGCGACTAACCGCACAATCAACATCCATCTTTGCCTTTGGGAAGTACCTTCGAAGGCATCCAGTATGTCATGTAGTGATGCTAACCACATTGAGGGTTGGACAGCTAGAAGACTAGTGGCTCATAGTATATGGCATACTTCCTTCCAGTATGAATCAAGTCTGGAGCATACCTACAAAATAAGTGGGAGGTACAGCTCATGCATGCTCTAAAAGGTCTAGCGGGTGTCCACTACAAACTATGTAATGTTTTGTAAAATGTGACTTTCGGCCTATTCTCCCTTAATTTCCTATCATTAATGTCTGTTCGTTCTGCCCATTCGGATTCTGTTTAATCATGTGCAAGGATTGCAGGCTAAGTTTGTCTCAAGGTGGAGGTGTTTGAGTGGGAGAAATGCTCCAAAATGATAGGGATAGGCAGGACAGATACAACTCCCCTTAGTTTCTCCCCATGTCTGGAGATGATAGTGTATTGGAGAATCAGGAAGCATCAGTGATATTAAACTTAATCTGCTTGTCAAGGAATTCCTAAGCTGAAGGTTTCTCCATCTCTGACCCATACCAAAGCCATAATCCATACATAACTCATCAAATGGCTAAAAATCTTGTTCACTATCATCTGATCTGCTGCGGCTAGCTGCTTAGAGGACCAGGCAGCCCAATGGTCTTTTCGCTCACCAATTGTTATGCTTTTTAATGTATAATGTCCAGAGTAGCACTGCTGCAACTAGACATGGGTAAATTTTCACTATCTTGTGAACGGTATGACATGTACTGACCACACAGCATGTAAAAGGGACTAATAATGGGATTAGAGAGATTAACTTCATATATGGATTCAGCACTGCCTAACTTTTAAAGGAGTAGGCATTAATTCTTCAGCCAAATAGCTGGGTCTGGTGGCTTAGTTGACTAATGCGTCCAATGTAGGGGCCTGTGTTTGATTTAATGGTCACAAGTTCAAATGCTGGTGGGTCCAATGAGCCTTTCATCCTTCTGAGGTCGATAAAAATGAGTACCATGAGTTGGGTAACCATAGGCATCTGTTATTCAGCACCAAGATGCCCATAGATGAACGTGTGCTTCATAAATGCGTGTTAGGTTAAATAGCACACGTTCCACCTTTATCACTAGATGGGTGAGCTTTTGTGCAAAATAATATGATTCCAAATGCAAGAGTCCTTAAACCCCTGAGTGTGTGTATAGTTTCAGAGGTTTTACTCTGGCCCTGTTGCATAGAAATATCTTACTATCTCAGTGAATGTGCTGCAGAGCCTGCTGGGGAACAATAAGGAGTAGCAACTGTAGACCCAGTACCCCTTTTTAGTACTTGACTCTCAAGGCAGTGATGCAGAGCAGTAGAAGGCTTTGCTCAGGGGAGGTGCTGTGGACTACAGACTCAGAACTCAGCAATGCAACAAGCAACATGTAATACATTGCTGTCTAGTCAGTGATTTTTCTTACAAGAAAGAAAAATACTTTATTGCACATGTTATGAATTGCTATTTATAAATTAATAAATACACACAGAAATGGTTGGTAGAAATGCCCATAGTGACACAATTTAAAGGGCTGTACACCCAAAAGATGGTGCACACTAATGCATGGTCTCATAATCAAATAATTCCTAAATGTAGTCTCGATTCCCTGCACTAGAAGCATCCTGTTAGTCGGTGTACCAGCCAGCTTTGGACACTGAATACATAATACCTTCCATGAGCCTACCATAACATGTGGAGTGCATTTAATAAAAGCCTGGCCTACTTGCTTTGTCAGGATGTCACCACAATATTTAAAGGCAACATATAAACTCCAAACACAAACCAAATTAATGTTGAAACACATCCCAATAGCACCACCTTTCAATGATAATCAACACAACATGCAGATTTACTGTCAACAAAATGCATGTCAATAAAGGTTTTCTGTTCAAGCAAATGCCTAGTATATGTCGTTCTTCTTCCTTTAAAGTGTCTTCAAAACAACTACAGAACCTGTTAACAAAGGTGCATGACCCGTTTCAAAAGTCCTTCAAACAGTGTAAAAACTCTGCCTATGCCACGTTTTCTCTTACCTGGAAAGTTAGGGGAACAGACCAACATGTAACCGAAGGGTCCTGTGGGGGCCTGACAGACTCCTACCAGCACATGGAGCCTTTTCCAATCCTTAGCGGTGCCCCTTTGGTAAATATGCACATTTTTCTCAGTGCCATCAGGGCTCATGGGCAGCTCTTCTGCCCTGAAGCAAGGATTTCCCAGATGCCTTTTCCACGATAAACACACTGGATGGGGCGCTTCTTATTCGTTTTTTAATCGAGTGTCCCAGCACCGCTAGGGGGACCAGCTGGCATGGGTGCAAATTCAGGACGGTGAGTGTAAAAATTCAGGACAAAGGGTCAAAATTCAGGACAAAAATTCTGGACAGAAGGTCAAAATTCAGGACAAAACTTTGGGATAAAAGGTAGGTTTTACAGACACATCAGTGCCATTGCGAGATGTAAAGCGGCACACATAGGATGTAGCTAATTGGGACCTGCAGTGCTGGACTAGAGTGCAGTCCTCCGAGTGTACAGCTTGATGTGTCAGATCACTTCAGGTATTCCATTTCTGTTCAGCTGGTGATGACTTGCATAGGGGCTGGTACAGTCCTGAGTAATGGATAAGACCCATAGTGGACAGTTCTTGTGTGAGGGTAAGAGCATTTCTTTCAGGAAAAGGGAGTTATTAACCAGCCTGCATGAGCTATAATTGGCTGAATACTGCTGAGTGTTATGGTATTATTGTGGGTCAGAGGGGTTAGATAGGAGTTGACATTACTATATGATGCCCTGGCTAGCAATATATCAGCCATCCTTATTTTACCTGAATATTGGAAATAGTATACTGATTGGGCTGTTTCCTTTCTGTGAGCTGTAAACTGCAGATTCTCACTGATGCACAGAAGTGTGTTACAGACAAGAAACTGTATACACTGTTAAGGCTTAATTGTGGGGCTGAAGGAGGCACTGTCATTTACATTCGGAACATTTTCTTTTGAATGGAAGCAAAACGCCAACATGCAGTTTTACTGCTAAAACTATATAGCGCACAAATACTAATGTGTGGAAATGTGGTTTCGGCAAATATGTATCATTTGAACATCACCAAGTAAGGTATCTTGATTGTTTTGATCCTATTAAAACTCAGTTTACAGCACACTTCGGAATTACAAAGAAGTCATCCTTTTGTTGTTTCCTAACTGCTGATATGTTTTGAAACATTTGCACAGTTCATTTGCAGATATTTAAAAGTTGCGTGTTACAAACAAACTGACAGCTTGCAGCCTTTGCTTTCACACCCCCCTAGAAAATTTGGGAAACATGGTGCTTTCTAAAACACAATTGTATTAGCTTCTAAAGCATAGTAAATGATGACTTAACTGTGCACCAGGATACGACAATCTTTGATGGGGCTCTTCAATGATTCCCTCACTATCACCAACAGTGCCTCTCTCTCACATGTATTTCATTTGTTTTATAGCACCTCTCATACCAATGTAGGGTGCCAAAGCACTTTACATCACACACACATACAAAGACAATGAATTATAGATGTGTAAATCAGTGTAAAGAAAGTGTTACATAAGGCAACGGGGACTACAAGGTGTAGGATGCACGTCACCCATACTGGTAGGCACGTTGTAAGAGTGCTTGGTCTGAAAAAGCTCAAACTCAGGATTCAGAACATAACACAGTAGTTAGCGTTGACTTTAATGATAAGGATTTATTACTACCCAAACAAACCTTTTTTAGCAACATCAGGATAATGAAAAACTGGGAAGAAAGCATAACTTTATAACCTTTATCATGCAGCTTTCATGCAGCTCTTTGATGGCAGTTCATAGCTCACTGGGCTAGATTATGTATGTAACTTATGAACTGCACAATAACTAAAGAATCTCAGTGACAAAAGCAGTAACCCACTGAGCTCTGCACCTAAAATACTGTTCTTTGATATGCATGGTACACATTCTTTGCAGCAGGCATGTTAACCCTCTGTGCTACCTTAGATGATTCCAAACTGCCACTAAACAAAACTCCCATTTCTTTCCAGTTGTTACATTAGTCACCAGAGTTATTGTGACACTTTTATTGTTGCCTGAAAACTGCTGGATATGCAAGGAACTTTGCAGTGCCAGCCCCCAGTAACAAAAACGCCCCCCCACGCTTCCAGCCTCCCAGGGAAACGCCTGATGCTTTGTACGGCCAGTCCGGCCTTGCTACCACCCTCCAATGGTGCCCTTCATCTTCACATAGACCCTCTCTCATGTGTATTTAATTTTTTCAACAGAAATATTTATCCGAAGTATGTATGGCAGGGTGTCAGAGTGTGTTACATCACACACATATTATATAGAGACAATGACTCATAAATGTGAAAGTCAATGTATAGGAAATGACACTTAAGACAATGAGGGCTACAAGGTGTAAGAGTCAGATGTCATCCATAATGGTAGGCAGTGGTGTAGTGTGGGCGGGGCCACAGGGGCGGATGCCCCAGGCGCAATATTCTTAAGGGTGCAAAATTTTACAAGAAAAACAATTATGGTGGAAGGGACTTTAGTCACGTTGGTGCTGTTGTCTGCAAGTGCAGGTTATGTTATCTTGCCTGCCTTTTCCTGCAGAAGGCCTACACGTAGCCATGCCCTCACGCATCTCTCATGGCCTTTGGCAGGTGGAGGGCTGCTCGCGCTGCTTCCTGTTGGCATTGGAGCAGCGCCGCCTAGCGGCACAACAGCGGAACGTCTCTTGTGGTACCACGGCGCAGTACAAGGAATTAGTTTCTGCTTTTTGGCAGGTAGAAGGAGCATTTCAAGCCCGAGCTCTGTGCTTGCTGCCTGACGTCATGTGTCAGTTTGGAATGGCGGGTTGAGTCAACCGGGGGTGTGGCATCCATTCATTCTTTCATCCATCATTCAGTCTTTCACATTCATTCTGTCCTTCCATCTGTGTGCCCATCCATACCCAAACCTATTCAACCATTTCCATACCTATCCATCATCTATCCTTCCATCCATCATTTCTCTCATCCCTCCATCCACCCTTTCCCTCATCCATCCCGCTTTTACCCCATTCATCCTTTCACTCATCCATACACACTTCCACCCATCCATCCACTCATCCATACACACTTCCACCCATCCATCCACTCATCCATCCAAACATTTACCCTTTCACCCATCCAGCCATCCATTCACTTACTCATCCATCCATCCATTCACCCAGGATTCATCCGTCCATTTGCCCATCCATTCACCATTTCACTCATCCATCCATCCTTTCTCCCAGCTCGTCACCCTCCTTGTCACTCATCTATGCATTCTTTCACTCACCCATCCTTACATCCTTTCTTTCACTCATCCATACACCCATTCACCCATCCATCCTGTCAATCATCCATCCATACTTTTACTCATCCATCCATCCTCCCTTTCTCTCTCCATCCCCTTTTCACTTAGCCATCTCTTCACCCACCCACCCATCCGTCCACTCATCCACTCATGAATCTATCCATTTACCCTATCACTCATCCGTCCTTTCACTCATCCATCCACTCTTTCACTCATCCAGCCTTTCTTTTGCCCATCTACCCTCCCTTTCACTCACTCATCTATCCTTACATTCACCCTTTCACTCATCCGTCCATCCATTCACCCTTTCAGTTATCAATTCATCAATCCATCCATCATTTCACTCATCCATCCACCCATTCACTCGCCCATTATCCACCCTTTCACTCATCCATCCATCCTTTCACTCATCCATCCACCCTTTTACCCATTCAGCCACAATGTTTACCCATACATCCGCCATTCCACCCATACATCCACCATTCCACCCATACATCTATTTATTTACCCTTTCTCTCATCCATCCTTCCAATCACTCATCCATCCATCTTTTCTCTCATTATCCATCCATTCACCCTTTCACTCATCCAGTCATCCTTTCACTAATCCTTCCAGCCATTCACCCATTCCTTCACTTACTTACTCACCCACCTTTTCACATTAATTATGAGCTGAGGCTTGTCTGCGGAGTTGCAGACAGAAGAAGCCCATTGAGAGCTCCACCCTTGCTGTAGTTCATAAAGCAAGTGGTGGGCGGGGGAGGGTTCCCTATGCCCCTGCACATAGGCAATCTGAAAACTTGGAAGTCATGAGTCATGCATGATGCACAGTGCCAGGACGTGAGGCGACTGTGACATGGTGTTATTTCCAGGGCTTTAAGTGGGATGAAAAAACAGGGGGGTCTCTCCAAAGGGCTTGTCCAATGTTATGTTATGTTATGTTATAACAATTTATTACGCGCACTACTACCCGGAGGTGTCTAGGTGCTCACAGTCTCCAGAAACTGTATCAGAAAAGCTAGTTTCTAAAAAGCCATGTTTTGAGCAGTTTCCTGAACTCAAACAAGGAAGAGGATTTCCTAAGAGGGAGCGGAAGGGCATTCCACTCCTTTATAGTGTTATAACTGAAACTCCTTCCCCCCCAATTAGTCCTTTTAATTCTGGGGGTGAGCATCAGGAAGGCATTGGCTGAACGAAGCGATCTGTTGGGAGAGTACCAGCTGAAGAGGTCCAGCAGAAATCGTGGTCCTTCTCCATGCAGGGCCTTAAAGGCCGTGCAAAGTGCCTTAAATTTGATCCGCTGGCCGACTGGTAGCCAGTGTAGTTCCTGAATGCCTGCTCTAATAGACTGATATTTAGGAGCATCCAGGACCAGTCTAGCCGCGGCGTTCTGTACTGCCTGCAACCTTCTGAGTAAGTTGGATTGTAGGTTGATGTACAGTCCATTACAGTAATCCAATTTGGATAACACAAGGGAGGTCATCACTGTTTTTCTAGTGTTTATAGGAATGAAAGGCAGAATTTTCCGTACCATTTTAATAGTGAGAAAGGCGGAAGAGACCACCTTTGAAACTTGGGACTTCATGTTGAGTTTATCATCTATAATGACCCCTAAATTCTTAGCCTTGGCCACTGGTGTAGGAGTAGTGCCCAGTGTGTCCGGCCACCAAACTGGTGACCACTGGGGGAAGAGGTTTCCAAATAGCACCACCTCAGTTTTTCCTGAGTTCAGCTTAAGGCAGTGCCTACCCATCCAGTCGCTCAGAGAGACCATACAATCACGAAGTTTGGTTGAATAGTTGATGTCCTTGTCCACTGCTGAGATGACCAGCTGAGTGTCGTCGGCATAAGAGGTGGGACATAGGTTAAAACTTCTAATCAGAGAGGCCAGTTCAGAGACGTAAATATTAAAAAGCGGGGGGCTCAACGAGGACCCCTGCGGCACCCCACATGGCAGGATGAAGGGTGCAGATTTAAAATTGCCCAGTTGCACAGTTTGCATTCGGTCCGAAAGGAATGACGTTAAAAGGGAAAGGGCCCTTCCTCCTATCCCAATGGTTTTTAGACGTTTGACCAGAATCGTATGGTCCACGGTATCAAATGCCGCGGACAGGTCGAGGATAACGAGGGCTGCCGACCCCCCGCCGTCTAGTGTTTTTTGGATCTCCTCAGTGGTTTTTATTAGAGCCGTCTCAGTGCTGTGACCTGCTCTGAAACCAAACTGACTCTGATCCAGGATTTCGTTTTCCGCAATAAAGGTGGAGAGTTCAGTGTTTAGCCATTTCTCGAAAATTTTAGCAGGAACAGGGAGTCTAGCAATAGGACGGTAATTAGCAGGATCAGTTATATCTCAATTTGCTTTTTTTAAAAGAGGCAGAATACAAGCCTGTTTCCATATTGAAGGAAAGTGTCCTTGCGATAGCATCTGATTAAATACGTTAGTTAGCAGAGGGCTAATAATGTGGCTAATGCTTTTGAGGATCCTGGGGGGACAAGGATCATCCGGGGATCCTGATTTGGTTGAAGATAGAAGAGTAGCTAATTGCTCGGAGCAGGCCGGGGAAAAATCTAAGAAAGACACTTTGCCTGCAGCTACTTGTACTGCGTTATTAGTGACTGATCTGTGCGTAGTGAATTGGTCGTATATTTGGTCCACCTTGGACTTGAAAATGTGGGTAAGAGTGTTGCAGAAATCTTGGTTAGAGTTGGCAGTGTCGTCCTTGGGTGCTGAGATTAGGTTCTTTATAGTCTTAAAAGTTCCTTGCTGGAAGTGCCTGCCCCTTCAATTTGCATCGTAAAATACTGACTTTTTTCCGCAATTAACTTTCTCTTATAGTCAGCCAGTGTGGCTTTGTATAGTTCTTTCTCTGCTTCTTCATAGTTTTTCCTCCATCTTCTTTCCTGCCTTCTGCAAGCTTGCTTATCTAATCGTAGGGCCTCTGAGAACCAAGGGGCTGATGGAACTTTCCTATTTTTATTTATCACTATGGTCGGAACTACCATTGCAAAGTTTGACTCTAGCCATGCAGTGTAATTTATGGCTGAGGCTTCTGCTTCCCAGTGCAAAGCAGGTTGGCTTTGTATTAGCTTGGCATCCAGGGTACTCTGGTCAATTTTATGCCATGCTCTGCCGAGAGTCTTACTGCTGGCCGTATTACCAGCATAAGATCGGGGCAGGTTGTAGCTAAACAAGACAGCATAGTGATCCGTCCAGGTCAAAGGGAGAGTAGATGTCTTAGAGATGGCTGGATTGTTAGTGAACAGTCCATCCAAAGTGTGTCATGCTACATGCGTGGGATAG
The DNA here is from genome assembly GCA_963921515.1 of Calotriton arnoldi. Taxonomy (NCBI): domain Eukaryota; kingdom Metazoa; phylum Chordata; class Amphibia; order Caudata; family Salamandridae; genus Calotriton; species Calotriton arnoldi. The sequence goes on from CAWUFW010016555.1 coordinate 50,519, forward strand.
TGTATGATCTGCTGTAGCCCTAATTCTGTAGTGGCATCAAGAAGTTCTCGTGTGTCTCTCTCCTCTAGGAGATCAAGATGAAAGTTCATATCCCCTAGGATAGTGAAGAATTCCAAATGGAGCCCTAGCTCTAATAGCGGGTGAACAATAGTAAGGAAACTATTTCTGGGGCCGGGAGGACGGTATATTAGTATACCATTGAATGTCTCTTGGTCACCAATGGAAATTTTAAAATGTAATGCCTCACATTCCGGTGTAGGTATGGGTGAGCAGAGGGTGTTAAGCTCACCCTTGTGAATGATTGCAAGCCCCCCTTTTTTAAGTTGTCTATCCTGTCTGACAACTTTGTACCCATGGGGAGCTGCGATGTTAAAGTCCAAATCAGATGATTGGTCACCCCAGGTTTCAGTGACAAACAGAATGTCCAGTTTGTTATCAGTAATAAAATCTGCAATTTCGTACTTGTGTTTGATCAGTGATCTAGCGTTGATAAGTGCTAGCTGGAGCTCTACGATCTCCGGGGCTAAGATGTTCAATTTTTTGATGGATTTGGGCAAGACCCGGGTGCTCCTCGTGATTTTAGTTAAACATTCTGGACATTGAAAATTCTCTGCACTAGGTGGTGCTTCACAGGGGAGCAGCGTACATGCCTTACTCCTATGTTGGCGGAGGGCGTGAAGATTATCCCCAGAGTATGTTAAGAAGTCCCTGCCTTCAATAAAAGGTCCAGGGGTTCTGGCCCTAGGCCCGGACGAGGCGCGGACGGGCGCAGACGGGCTTGCCTTAGGCGCGCCTTCGGGGCGCCAGCGGCGCGCCTGCAGCGCGCGTCCGCTGCGCGTCCTCTCCAGCCTGCCCTTAAGTAGGTGCAGCTGGAGACTAGAGCGTCAACCTGGGCGGAAGTGAGGCCCCGGAAGACTGTAAACTAACTGGTCTACCCTCCGCAACAAACGGTACAAACCGTGGCGGACCGGGGAAGCCAGACAGGCAACAGGTGAGGAAGCGCGCTTAAAGTGCAAGTGCGAGTGAAACAATAAAAGCGAATTTTAAAAACAGTAAAAGAAATTCAGTGATAGCAGCAGCAATATTACAGAAATTTTAAAAGCGTTTTAAGGGCGTGGCTTGAAATACATAAGCTAAAAATCTGTGCTTAGCATAGTGTGCTGCCTGACTGATATTCTACTACTTCTGTTATCGCATCCATATATATAAAACATTACACCTACAACAAGCCAGGACTATTGGCTTTGTCAATAGTTGTTAGTTGCATAAAATAAAAAGCAGCGGCTATGGCTTCATTGAATACAATATTGAAAATACTTCTGTTCCAAAATGATGAGACTGTGAAAGAACTCTAACCCCTTCTTTTTAACTTCTTTCGCTGGCTTTTTTTCATGAACTTGATTCTGTACATTCCTTCCATCTGTTGAGGTGTAACATTTTTCTTTATGCACTGTTAAAACAGAATGCTCTGCCCTAGACCAAGGCAGGAGGAGGCCCACTACATGCTTTAACAGCCCAGACTGACCCATTGTCATTCTGTATGTGACAATCAGCCAGCAGACAGAATGACAATGGGCAGGATGGGGCTGCTCTTGTGCCCAGAGGAAGAGTGTGATGTGGTCCCATCCAGGAGCTGAGGCTTCTCGCAGGGCAACAGTGCTGCTCCCTGCAATGCCCAAAATTACGGACAAACGGCGTCTGTAAAAGGGATCATCAGAGACAACGGACGTGAGATCAACATCACGGACGGTCCATGAAATTTACGAACAGTTGGTCACCCTAAGCACCAAGTCTGGCTCCTGGCTAATCTATGGAGGGCTGCCCCGGCCCTTGTAGCCAAGCCTGCCTGCTGAGCTTCCTGCCAGCATACTGGCAAATGCCAGCAGAAGAGCGGGATGGTTCTCTGCCTGTGCCCTGTGCAGGTGGGAAGTCAGATGCAAATTGGTTCCCACTCCCTCCAGGCACGTGGCACGGAGATCAGGGGGAGGCATGCAGTATTGCCTCCCAATGCTCTGATCCTACCCAGGGACATGGAGATGTGGAAGCACGGTGATGTCAGCAAATCCTGGGGGACAGGCCCTCCCTGGGGTATAAAGTCGATAGATAGAGCACCACACTCCCTATGTCATGGCACTGCTCCTCCCTGGGAGAAAAAACACTATTGGAATGAGGAGCACCACATGCTCAGGTTACTGCTATCCTGTAGGGGACCTTGACCTTTCTCAGGGGTTTATTTGAGAGGGCTGCAAGATGCAGTTATGTTTTTCCTTGGCCAGGCAGCCTTGGGGAACTCGTCAAGCAGACCCTGCATGAGCAGGTGAGCCAAATACAGTTTTTGTTTTACCCTTTGGGCCATTTTACATAGGTATTTTGGCATTTTCCTCATTGTGCACTCTAGGCACCACTAGTGTTTGTTTTCAGCCTTATGGCCGCTAAATGTTTTAGAATTTTCAGGAGCTTACTTTAACTACTCTCCCTCCAATGAAGAAGAGTGCAGGGTCTACCCTTTTATTGCTGTAGCCTGATTTGTGAGGTTTCATTGGGGCCCCAGGACTCAGCTGCCTAATTCCAGCAAAAGGTGCTACACAGTGATAGAGCCCGACTGTGAACTTTAATTTGTAGGGGTGCATTATAATCAAGAGTAGTTGCACCTGCATATATTCTTTTGTCGTGTTAACATTTGGTTATTAGAATGTGTACTGTAATAATGTGTAAAGTGAAGTGATAGAGATACTCTGTGCAACGTGGAAAAATTTACAGTAATTGTGTTTTAAATGTTAAAAATTCTAATGTTCATTTCATAAATGACTTATGCGAATCTAGTTCATTGACATGTAATTTACTGATTTAAACGTGCACAATATTAAGGTTCATGTATACGTGTGATTAACGGAGTTCATGTTGGTTCTTATGTTAGCCGATTTTCCGTAGGCCTCATGTGTATTTCCCTGGCTCTCAGAAATGGTCTGTTCATAATGTTCATGTGGATGAAGAATCTTTTCTTGCTCACGTTTCTGTTGTAGGTGGAGGAATTCATTGTTGTTAGTTAGAATAATGCTTTTGTTTTAGGAGTTAGGTTAAGGGAGGAGAGGATACATTTGAACGAGTAGTGCTGATGATGTGGGACAGTGTTCTTTACCACTGGAGAAGGCCTGGGAATCAAGGTCATCGAGCCAGGCCGGGAGGATCGAAGCCACCTGGAAAGGGACCTATGAGGAGGTGTCTAGCTGGATGAGATGATCGTGTGATGACAAGATGGGTGTGTTTTAGGATTTTGATGCTGGAATTAGGGACAGTGCCCCGGGGGTTGAGTTTAAGAAAGGAGATCTCAAGGAGGAAGAAGGAGCATCTTAGAACGAGCTTTGCAGCTTTATGCTACTTGACCCATTCAAGAGTGTACTTCTTAGGAAGTCTTTCCGCACTGACACCTTTTCCTGAACTTGCCTGGGGAATGCTAAGTAGGGATAATACATTAGTGGTAGTGTAGGGATAGACTAATGTTTTTACTTACAGACCTCCAATGAAGAATATTCGCGATGTCAGTTCGGAGAAAAGCACTCACAGGGGTCTTTGTCTTTCAAATCTCTTTAATTCGTACAGCCAACATGTGAAGGGGAGTGAGCGCGAAATATTAACGCGGATGCACCTCCGCGTTTTGAGCACCCGTCTGAGAGTGCGCCGGTCTAGGTGCAGTGGAGCAAGTAAGTATATATATATATATATTCACTGAAAAAACCATAGGTTTCAGGCACGTTATAGTTAGAAATTAGCATTTAAAAAACCTTAGAAATTCACTGAAAAAACCATAAGTTTTAGGGACAGTTATAGTTAGTTGGACATTTCACTCGTACAAAACCAGTGAAATTCCCCCGTTATAGTTAGTTCAGCTAACTATAACTCGCGCCCCCGCAATGCACTGCTGATGACGTCACATATTACATCACTCATGACATGGTCAGTGACATCACTGATGACATCACTGATGACATCTCAAATGACATCACTGATGACATCATCCATGTGATAATTTCATGCATCTTCTCACACCCTAATATAACCTTTGATACACCCACTCTAAATTACAGACTGCCATTCTCAAAATCATAGACACTCCAACACCAATAACTACATACCCACTCACTGATTCTTAGGTCTACACACACATCCACTCACTCACCCGTACAGTCACTCATACTTATGGTCACTCAGTACAGGACTATCATATGCACCCATACACCTATATAGACACTCACACACCGCCACTCATCCATAGAGGTACTCACACACCTAGTCAGTCAGGCAAATAATTAATCACACTCCCATGTACTCACCTATACAGTTATACACACACCAGCTCACTTACTCATACAAATACTAGCACATTCTTACGCTCTTATACAATCACTGATACAAGCACACACTCATCCATACAGCCACTCTCACAATCACACACTCTCACTTATAGCCATTTAAATACTCTAACACACATATATACTGCCTTTCACATATGTAGTTACTCACACATGTACCACTGAGATATACATTCACTCACTAACACACCCATACACACACTCACCCACCCATACAGTCCATCACAGATGCACTCTTGAAACCATGCACCCAGTGAATCACCCACTCACACATCTATGCACAGAGTCACACACACCCCACCCACACAAACACTCAGGCACCCATACAGATACTCACACAACCAATCAATAACTCATATAGACACTCATGTAGCTATTCACAAGCCCATGCAGCCGCTTACACACCAACAGACAGACGGACACAGACATTCACACAGTTTAGTCACTAACCCATGCATTCAGTAAGATACGTTTAATCACTCACTTATAGACTCAGTCACGCACCTACTAAATCATCCATTCAGACACTTATACACCCACTCATTCTTCAATACGCCTTTCCCTATATATATTAAACATATTTAAACTTTACAGAAACACAAAGTCACTGGATGATGTCATCCGTGATGTCATCAGTGATGTTATTTGAGATGTCATCAGTGATGTCATCATTGATGTCACGGACCATGTCATGAGTGATGTAATATGTGACGTCATCAGCAGTGCATTGCGGAGCGCGAGTTATAGTTAGCTGAACTAACTATAACAGGGGAATTTCACTGGTTTTGTACGAGTGAAATGTCCAACTAACTATAACTGTCCTTAAAACCTACGGTTTTTTCAGTGAATTTCTAAGGTTTTTTAAATGCTAATTTCTAACTATAACGTGCTTGAAACCTATGGTTTTTTCAGTGAATTTCTAAGGTTTTTTAAATGCAAATTTCTAACTATAACGTGGCTGAAACCTATGGTTTTTTCAGTGAATTTCTAAGGTTTTTTAAATGCTAATTTCTAACTATAACGTGCCTGAAACCTATGGTTTTTTCAGTGAATTTCAAAGGTTTTTTAAATGCTAATTTCTAACTATAACGTGCCTGAAACCTATGGTTTTTTAAGTGAATTTCAAAGGTTTTTTAAATGCTAGTTTCTAACTATGCCTACAGAGGTAGGACATGTGAAGAAAGAAGAAAAACGCACAGAAAGAAGCAAAAGAAATGCAGAAAGAAGCAACAGAAGTCCACAAAGACGAAGAAAAGAACAGGAAGAAGCAAGACATGTGCAGAAAGAACCAACAGAGGAGCAGAAAGAGGCCTTGTTGCAAAATCATCCTGTGCCCACAACTTTTTCAGACGGGTACTGGTGGTAACTGACTCTGAGTAACTAGGCCTAGAGCCCGTGCTATGCTAAAAGACACTTAGAATACAGTGAAAACACCTACATACACTAGGGAACACTAAGCGTTGGGGTACCCCTGTGATTAGCATGACCTCCTCTGTAAGGCCCTAGTACATAATAGGGCAGGGGGATTAAAACTACCTCTTAAAACGTGCCACGGGGCGCATTTGCACAGTGGTGAAGGGAGGGGGGGCCTGAGGTGACATGTGTGCAAACACACCCTGTGACCGTTTTAAGTTGGGGGATAAAATCCCCTTGAATCCTGAGCGTCCCTGGGGTCCAACTAGCCCACGAGGTACCTCCAGTAAGCGCCACAGAGCTGCGTTGCAGAGAGGTGTAAAAAGGGGCATAACCTGGACCACCTCTCTGCAACGCAGGCCTGTGGCGCTTACTGGAGATACCTGGTGGGCTAGTTGGCCCCCAGGGGCCCTCAGGATTGAAGGGGACTTAATTCCCAACTTAAAACATGCCACAGGGCGTGTTTGCACACATGTCACCTCAGGCCCCACCCTCCCTTCACCACTGTGCAAGTGCGCTCATGGTGCGTTTTAAGTTGAGGATAAAGTCCCTTGAATCCTGAGGGTCCCTGGGGTCCAACTAGCCCACCAGGTACCTCCAGTAAGCGCCACAGAGCTGCGTTGCAGATAGGTGTAAAAAGGGGCGTGGCCTGGACCACCTCTCCGCAACGCAGGCCTGTGGTGCTTACTGGAGATACCTGGTGGGCTAGTTGGCCCCCAGGGGCCCTCAGTATTGAAGGGGACTTAATTCCCCAACTTAAAACGCGCCACAGGGCGTGTTTGCACACATGTCACCTCAGGCCCCGACCCCTCCCTTCACCACTGTGCAAACGCGCCCCGTGGCACGTTTTAAGTTGGGGGATAAAGTCCCCTTGAATCCTGAGGGTCCCTGGGGTCCAACTAGCCCACCATGTACCTCCAGTAAGCGCCACAGAGCTGCGTTGCAGAGAGGTGTAAAAAGGGGCGTGGCCTGGACCACCTCTCTGCAACGCAGCCCTGTGGCGCTTACTGGAGGTACCTGGTGGGCTAGTTGGCCCCCAGGGACCCCCAGTATTGAAGGGGAATTAATTCCCCAACTTAAAACGCGCCACAGGGCGTGTTTGCAGAGTGTTGCTGGGAGGGGCGGGGCCTCTGGCACGATCGCGTCTTTTGTATTTTTCTTTTTTTTTTTAGAAGGGGGGCTGTGTGGGCCCCCTTCTTTTCCATTTTTTTGGGCCCTGGGGACCCCATCCCCCAGGGCCTGACCCCTTTTTAAAAAAAAAAAAAAAAAAATGAACGGGAAGGGGGCCGCCAATTCCGGCCTCGGGAACCCCATCCCCCGGGGCAAGGCCAAATATTTTTTTTTGTTTATGGAGGGGGGCTGCGTGGCCCCCCTCCTCAGGCCATTTATGGCCCCGGGGGACCCCATCCCCCGGGGCCGGCCTTTGCGTGATATATTTATTTATTTATTTTATTATTATTGGGGAGGGGGGCCGCGTGGCCCCCCTCCCGGGCCACTCCTTGCCCCAGGGACCCCATCCCCCGGGGCCTGGCCTCTCATTGGGGACCGTGGGGGGAGCCCCAATGCCCCCACGGTCCCGCTGGCTCCTCGCGTCCTGCGGGAGCCGGCATTGCTTTTCCACATGGGGAGCTGCTGACATGCAGCTCCCCTTGTGGAAAAGCAATCTGCTGCTTCATTGAAGCGAGAGCAGGTTTCCCTGCTCTCGCTTCAATGAAGCAAAGCAGTTTGCAATGACAGGGCGGGAGCCGCGAGGCTCCCGCCCTGTCATTGCAAACAGCAGTGTCCCGGGGGTGGGCACCCTGGGACACTGCAGGAGCCGGCCCTGGGGGGTGGTGGTCCCCAGGGCCTTGGAGGGCTCCAGGAGGGGGGCCACGCGGCCCCCCTCCCATCACATGCACAGCCCCGGGGAGGTGGTGGTCCCCGGGGCTCGGGGGTCCGTTACGGAACCCCGCATTTGAATATTAGTGCCCCGGGGAGGTGGCGGTCCCCAGGGCATGTGGGGGGGCTCGAGCCCCCCCACACAGGTCTATGTTTTTTTTTAAAAAGCCCTGGGGGTGGCGGTCCCCGGGGCAGCGGGGGGGCCGTGTGCCTCCCGCGATTATAGTTAATAAAAACCCGGGGTGGCAGTCCCCGGGGCTTGGGGGGCCTTGGAGACCCCCCACTCATTAAAAATAAGAAGCCCCTGGGGGTGGCGGTCCCCAGGGCTGCGGGGGGCCGTGTGCCCCCCGCAAATGTTTATGGAAAGCCCCGGGGGTGGCGGTCCCCGGGGCTGTGGGGGCCTCCCTGGGCCCCCGCAATTATAATATTGCATGCCCCCAGGACTTGGCCCACCCGGGGGCTAAATAATAACGAAGCACGGGAGTCCGCGCTTTGTTTTTTTTAGTTTCGCGGCCGGATCCACGGATCCGGCGCGCATTTTGCTGATTTGTTGTTTTTTTTTTTAAATGCTGTTTTGGGCCCTGGGGGTCCTTGTGGGACCCCCTAAGCAGGCCTAGGGGGTCAGGGTGTTTCTACCCTCCCCCTTTTCTTTTTTTCGCGTTTTTTATTCTGATTTCTTGTGACTCGGCTCTACCGAGTCACAAGATGGCTGCCAACACTTCCTGGTTTGGAGTGTTGACAGCCAATTAGAATAAAGCTCGTGGTTGGGAGGGTGCGCGGATCCTCCGTGCCTCTATATATCGAAACTTTTATTTTTTGATTTTCTCAGCAACTACTGAACGGATTTACACCATTTAAAAAAAGGGCGCTTTCTGAACCAAGCACTACCTTTTTGCCAAATTTGGTGTAATTCCGTTCAGCAGTTCAAGCTGTAACCGTGTCTAAACTTTCCTATGGGAAATTGATTTTTTGACCTCTATTTTTTGAATTTCTCAGGAACTACTGAACGGATTTACACCAATTAACAAAAAGGTCTCTTTCTGAACCAAGGGCTACCTTTTTGCCAAATTTGTTGTAATTCCGTTCAGCAGTTCGGGCTGTAGTCGTGTCTAAAGTTTCCTATGGAAAATAACATGGAGAAAACACGTTTTGGGACTCGGCCCCCGCTTGCCGAATCACCCCGAAACTTTCAAGACAGGAGCTGACCGGAGCGGGCTACGATTTTTGAAAATTTCGCGAAGATTCGTCAACCGGCGCCAAAGATATTGAGAAAACAAAAAACGAGTTTCCTATGGAAACTAGGTCCTAACTATAACTATCTACTGGCGACCGCCAGTAGATAATATACACAATTTTCCCACGCAGCTACATTTCTCCTCTCATTCTCCCTCCCATCCACCATTACCCTCTTCACTCCCCCCATGGCTCATTCCCAATAACGAATAATCCTTGTCTCCTTACAGGGTTTGATATGAATTACATGATACAGTGATGATGACATTCCCAGGACTAGGCTGAATGATTCTGGATGGCAGTGGTGGCTGCTAGAACTTGAAAGTGGCGGGGCGCACTCTTGTATGCTTTTAACATGCGGAAGCATTTCACTTTAGTACATCAGTTTATATAACTATATTGAGAGGCATTTATTAAAACTGTTAATAAATGCCTCTCAATATAGTGATATAAACGGATGTGCTAAAGTGAAACGCACCCGCATGTTAAAAGTAAACAAGAGAGCACTTTTAAATGTGTGAGTTCTCGATGTGAATGACGCTAGATCCTGTCATGAATACATTTATTTTTGCAGGGGGAAAGTAAAGTTCCACTTACCAAGCATCTCAGGAACTGAACCATGTGTTTATTGTGAAACGGTGAAAGGAGGCCTCGGCCAGGCTGCCATGCTAAGAATGACCCTGGGCCACCTGGTAGCCGGAGGGAGTGGGGGCTGAGGGCGCGAAGGGTCGCTGTACAAGCATCTTTCATCAATATCAGTTGCACATCGGTCAGAAGCATGGGTGTAGAGAGCAGCTTCACTTCAACACACTGACCCATGCATTCACCATTCTTTAACACGAGCAGTCACTCGCATCACCAGACTCCACCCCAACACGACCCCTCAGCACTTCCCACTCCTACATTGCCATCATAGGCAGCCCTGCCCCCAGTCATTTACCTGCATGGTGCTCTGCTGACTCCGCCCTGGGCCACAGGAATCACGACCTAAGGCAGACTAATGCAAGCAATTCTGAAGCAGGCCCCGCCCACTGCTTCTGACATCACTGCCTTGCCTCGAGGGTGTCACATGTGCAATAGCACCCACTTCATCTTGCCTGAACCCTCCTTAAAATAAATAAAGCAATCTCGACTGGTTAACTGCAAACTCTGCAGTCCTTAATGTCGAGCTGCTTAGTGAGTCCTCCTTCCATCTCCACCATGATGTCATCTGCCTACGTAATGATGTTGAAACTGTGACTTCGATTAACTCTGCCAGGGGGCGCATGCATAAGTTAAATAACGGTGGTCAAGATATGTCCCCAGAATGGCTTTTATAAATGAGACGCTGTAAGCTGCCCCCCCACCCCCCTCAAACTAACATTAAAGGAACGCAGACCATTGGATGGTTGAGACTGTCACCCAGTCGCGGCCGGCACAACGGGCGGGGGCCGCAAGGGGTGGGGGTGGTTTTAAGCGGGACAGTATTCAAAATAAAATTAAAAACGTACCTTCCTCCGCGCCACCGCCTCAGCTCCTGCTTCTCCCGGCCGGGCCTGCGTTTAACCTTGGCAGCCTCCCTCCCGCTCCCCTAAGCCAATCACAATGCTGCAATGGCAGCGTTTTGATTGGTGCGGTGCAGCGGACAGCGCCCCAGCCGGGCACCTATGGGGAGGCCATTTTCTCTATGTAGGCTGCATGGAGCCTACATAGAGAAAATTTAGAGTGCGCCTGACTGGTTTGGTCAGCCCTGGGGCCGACCAAACAGTCAGGGCCCACAACAGTGGGCAAGCCACTCCCCCCTGCCCTCGAGAAGGACCGCCCTCCCCCAACCAGGCACTTCTGCTTTCTCGCAGTGCGAGAAGCAGAAACATGAAATGGTAGTTTTACCATTTTATGTATCTGTTTCTCGCACTGTGAGAAAGCAGTGGGGCGAAGCCCCCATGCCCCAATGGAGGAGCCGCCACTGCGATGGTATTTGTACACTTGTACCATGCAACTATCCTTGAATGAAATGTACATGTATGTCACAGCCAATAACCTTGAAATTAACACATCAAAAACAAAAATCATGCAGATTTGTAATCGTCCAACTCCCCCATTGAATATCTGGTTAAACGGGAAGGTGCAGGAAGAAGTGACCAGTTAAAGGGACTTGGGAGTTTACATCAACAGCAGACTCACGTATCAAGTGCAACTATTATTCACATTTACCACACTGGCCCAAAAAATAAATGGCCCATCATATAAGCCATTGATTGCTGTAATAGCGGCAAAATTGTTACCCACAATATGCTAGTGTCATCCAGTACGGAAAAGATTCTGCACTTTTAAATAAGCTTCTGGTTACAACGTATAAACGTGTTTTCCAACTGCCTATGTCCGCCTCACCAGCGCAGGTACTTCTAGAATTTGGCCTGACTAATGAAACCGTAGGTAGATTGTACTCGACAATAAACTGCTGGTATAAAATAAAACAAAATTTGGTTCATAGCCCAATCAACGAGGCTGTATGGGAAGAGGGCGAAAAAAGTAATACATTGGCATTTAATCAGTATCTGTTCAATGCATTAGCATTAACCAACTCTGTATAGCTCTGGAACGAGAACCTTTCCTTTGAAACTTTTAAATGTACCCTTAATAAAGTTGCGAAACTTCATTCGATACTACTGGATAAAAATACCTTCAGTTTTATATCTCATAGTTGGATGGTGATCAAAAATTACAAAACCCTTCAACGTGCAACCTATCTAGGCCTCACCTTTTCAACAAGAATGAAAAACACCTGATGGTAATACGCTTTGGTCAACTACTATCACTTGCCGATAAACCATATTGGAATTATAGCGGGTCCATAGTATGTAGACTCTGCTGTGGACCTTATTCATCTAATCTGCATTTGCCCACACTTACAGAAACACGTGTCACTTTATTGAAAAAACGTTTCTAGCAAAAGGGACCAGGACTTGTACAGCAGCAATTATACAAACTTTGGACCTGTCAGATTCGCAGCTGATTGATAAAATATTTAAAATTGAAATATTTTGAAAGACTCTCAGATCAGCAGGTAATGATGTCCACAACGGTGGGGTACGGACTGAGAAGGAGCATCCCCCCCTTCCAAGTCAAACAAAAACATGAAACCTTAGCTAAATTTGCTAAGAAGAGCCATATTATCTTTCTCGACACATAGGCTTGAACTTTAATTTGCTGTAAAGGGAGACTTTGCTTGTACAATGTTTAATCAGCTAAATAGATCATGGTAAAATTAATTTTTTTCAGTGTTGGAAAACTCCAGGTAGACAAGTAGCTCTACTAGTGGTTCTGCTGCATTCTGGAGCTGCTGGCAGTGCCAAATCACATCTCGAAATTAAGCAAGTTTATGATTAACAGCCTAATTCAATTCATCTTCTGTTTTTTTGCTCCTGCTTGTTGCTGTTTGTAACACATGGCTTGATATTATGATGTGTATCCCCTCAATAAAAAAATTTTAAAAATTGAAGCACCATTAGATTTTAACACAAATAAAGCCTAGATGTTCTGGCAACGGTGGGGATATTCGGGGGCTTTGATAAATAAAGCAAAATATTTCTCCTGGAATTGAAGGGGAGAAAGAGATGGCCCTAAAAATGGCGACCTCGTGCTCTGCCATTCAGTACAAGTATTTTGCCAGCAAATCAAAATATAATAATCAGGGTTAGCTTCATGATTGTAAAAACACATTCATTTAGTACATTACTGGGCTATGGTAGGCCAAGGCATCCCGTTGTGCTGGTGGTTGCAGGTGGTGTGATTGTTAACAAGATATATTTTTTACCATGAAACTTTGACCAGAATCCAAGAAATAAGAAAGCAGAAAAGGGAGAAAGAAGGAGGAACAGAGAGATGGGAAAACATTACAAAGTGATGTAGCAAAGAAAAATAGAACCTGCAAGAGTGAGATAAGAGGAGCAGACTTGTGGAAGGAAGAAGCAAGAAGTCGAATGAAGACTAGGACGTTTTTTATTGGCAACCTTGGTGGTTGGCACTCACATGGAAAAACCCCAATAGTCCACGATTTCTTCTTCAAATGGGCAGATATTATTGGATTTGAGGGTGGCTTAAAAAAGGTGAGCTGTACGCTGATTTTTACATTGAGCTAAATTGCACAACAAGGATTTACAAAAACATACAATAAATTCAACTGTTGAAATCACCTTTTTGTCATTCAATCAAATTCCACTTATGCACATAGCTTAATAGATGAAACAAAGGCATCTCACACTTTTTTTGCAGCTGCATCAGCAACTTTGTCTATCCGAAACCAATGATGTGTTCACTTTTGGAGATTTTCAGATGCTTACTCTTAAGCCTACATGAATTTCTCACCCCAAGTACTTAGATATGGAGATTAAACTTTGTTGCCCTAGCTCCAACTACTGAGTACCGTGGAAGTTGCAAAGCTCTTTTAGACCCCTCCTTCAAGACTCTTGAAAGTGCAATTAGTACCACTTTTTGATTGCACACTTTTAACAGAGGTGCTGCAGTTCCCTTCAAATTGCTGATTGAAGTGGCATACTCTGTTAATACTTGCTAATCTCCTATTCAACATGTCCTCCTGCTCCTTCCAAAACAAGTTATCCGTTAATAGAACTCCAAGGTAGTTATACTGTGAAGCACTTTCAGGCTTGCCCCTTCTGAGGTGCAAACATTTAATACCGTCTGGCACCAAATGGCAAAGCCCAAGTTTTTTCAACGTGAACCATAGAGTAATTATCTTCCCAATAATCCTGCAAAACATCACCTGGCTCCTGCAGTCCCTCTGGTGGACAATCGAAAAGGACTAAATCATCAGCATATACTAAAATTCCCAAATGCTTATCTAAAGCCCTAGGAGGGGGAATCATTGCGCTTGTGATAGTGGCATAAGAGGATCAGCTAAGAAAAGGGCAAACTATTACAGAGCAAGGTCCTGGCTATACTTGAGACCATTGTATATCATTTCAATGTATTATATTGGGTGTTTTTAATGATACTTTTATGGCATTGTGTGCCGAAATAAAGTTTTATGATTGATTGAATATCAGATTTGGGCCTATCATTCGGTCGAAGTTGCAATGGTGAACTCATGCCCAATTGATAGTAATTAAAGCTCAAATCAGGGCTAACAAGAATGGACTTATCCTAGTCACCCTGAACTTGGCCGACAAGCAGGAATGATTAACTCTATGAAACTGAGCATGAAAGGCAATGCAGCTTGGATACATATTTCCATCAATACATTGATTCCAGTAGACGTACCACAAGGTGAAAATACGATGTTGTGTACTGAGTCCTAGGTGGAAACCAGCTTGTTCTAAATAGAATGAAGTCTCGTCTTCTCACTTCCTCTTAAAGCTGTTCAAAATTATTTTGGAAAATATGTTACATATAGAGTCTGTTAAAGATAGTGAACCATAAAACCTGTGCTGTGTTATTTTTGTCCTGCTTTTTTAACAATGGTCTGATTAAGGAATCCATCCAAGAATCGAGTTACACCAGACTGGAAGGATGTTATATCCCTTTTTGCAGATGACCATCTCCTTTACCTCTCTGACCCTGAACGGTCTCTCCCTAGAATGCTGGACATCCTATGTATATTTTGAAAGTATGCTGGTGTATATATATATATACATTTACAAAAATCGGTGGGGTTTTCCCTCACAAACTAGAAACAGCCGGAAACTTGGGATTGCCCTCACAATGGACACGAACTGAGTTTAAATACCTCAGTATCTAAGTCACCATCAACGTAAAAGGTATTGTGCAGCATAATCTGGGTAGAATCCTCAATGGATATCAGACCAATGTTGACTACTGGAGAAAGCTCACATTATCGTCCCTGGGTAGGGCTGTACAAAATGATGACTTTCCTCAAGTTCTTTTCTATGCTACAAAACACTCCTTGCGAGGTACACAACAGTTTCTTGGCGGGTTGGGTGCAGTAACTAGAATACTCTTGTGGGACGTTAGACCACCTAGGAGGAAGGAATAGATTGACCAGGCTCAAATCTTTATTAGGCCTCTCAGTTGATAGTTGTAAAGAACTTGGAGTTTGCCACGCAGCAAGAGCTGTCGTTACAAGCGGATAGGAGAGTGATGGAGCCTAGGAGATACTTGAAGGAACATTATGGTGGTCACACCAAATCCAAAAGAGACTCCCCTACAAACATGGGGGTTAAGATTTGGCAGAAAACTACGAAAGCAACAGGGTGGTGAGCCAAAATCACCCCAGAGACTCCCCTATGGGACTCCACTGCACTATGGGAAGTGGGCAAACTGTGGGGATTTCCAAGCTGGGAACTGATAGTTATCCCAAAGTTGGGAACCATATGGGGTCCGGGAAGGGGGGGTGAGGGGGGTCTGCTATTATTTCCCAAACTGCAGCACTAATACAAACTGGCCAATTCCCAGTACTTTAAATACTTGCAACTGAAATATGATTTGGGCAAGCGCACTCTGAAGCTGCTTGATATAGGAGATGACCCCCCCCTCCAATATTCTGTCCCCACAGCACCTCTGCATCAACATGCAATATCACAAGTTTACCAAACCATCTTGAATAATTGTGGGCAACGCCCTGCGCTACTCTGAGACCAATGGGAACAAGCTTTGAGGCATCTGGATGATACTGATTGGGGAGAAGCTTGTAGGTGTCCAAGGAAGGTGGCCATTAGGTCAGGCTTTCGCTTGGTGCAACTGAAGATCCTTCTCTGGGCCTATTATACTATACCTTGACTGTGAAAAAAGGGTAAGTCTGGGAGTGAAAGATGCTTGCAGGGTTGTAATCTTTCAGGAGCACTACTCCATACTTTGTGGACATGCCAGCGAATTGATAATTCTGGGAGGCTATACAATGCAGACTGCAAGTTTTTACACAAACTGACATTAAACTGGATTTGCGGATGGTAGCACTAGGGGTCTGGAGTGCACAAACAATTCCAAAATACACATCCCTATTCTGTAATATTGCCCTAATAGTGGCCAGAAGAGACACAATTAAGCTATGGGGCTCAGAAACCCTGCACTAACGGAGCAGACGCGGAATATGGACTGGTGTATGCGTGCTGAAGAAACAGTTTACAAGGCCAGAGGTTGTCCACAAAAATATGCCAAAGTATATGGCCCACGGAAAGAAACTCAGGATACTACATAGGGTTGGCCCAGGTTCAGAATTATGTTTTCACCCAATCCCGGGAGAGTGGGATCGGAGGAACCACACCTGCCAGTCTGTGTAAAGATCTCTGGTTGCACTGTCATCCCTCTATACTGATTTAGATATAATGTATTTAAAACCATGCACTGTGCTGCTGTTATGCTGTGAAGCCATTTTGCTGCGCCAAGCTGCATCATTTTAAAAGCACTGGATGCATTGTATAAACAACAATGCGACCCATCTGTGTGCTTTCCCCTGCGCTGGCGCACAATTGGCAGCCATGAGCCAGCGCAGGCACCCTTGCATCATGTTGCAAGTGTGCCTGCATTGCAGGGATCATTGTTTTTGTGCAGAAAGGGGCACCTTCCTGCACAAAAACAATAATTGATGGCATTTTCCTCTTTCTATGCATGCTGCAGAATGAAGCACGCATAGAAAGAGGAAAAAACGAGGCAAAATAAATGTATTTCTCCTCGTTGCGACACTCCTACACCTCCCCTGGGGAGACTTAGGATTCTGACGCTCCCAGCTCTACAAAACTTTGTAAATCTGGGAATGTGTCAGCTTCCATGGATGTTGCATGGGAACACCCACAGAAACGCCCATGGCACACCCCTTTCACGCAGAGTAATGCGTGAATGGGGCCCATATTTACAAGGCCATGAAAAGTCATGCAGGGTGACTTTACGTGGCCTTGTAAATATGGGCAGGCCGGTGCGCCAAAAAAAGTGATGCACCGGCGGGGCAATGGCCGTGTAAATGAGGCCCTAGATCTTTTTGACAACTATGTTTGTAATGCTAACTGCTCTGCTGCTCAACTGTGTTCAGGGAATTAATAATGAGAACAAACTAGAAGTGGTGATTTCTTGATAATTTCTGAGTTCTTACACCCTTTGATAAAATTTGAAGGTAATTGACCGATGTCAATTAGAAAACTAACCCAGGACTTCTCTGTGATTAGAGGATCACTTCTCAAATTTGCATCATCATAGTCCTGAGACATCTTAGCCAACATTTACACGTGCCCTTTGCAGACAAGTATTGTAGATCACTTCAGAGTTGGCCTAGTGCTTCAGATGTAATGGGTACAAGTCCATAACGATTAAGTAAACAAGATTACACCCTTTTCGAAACAAGCAAAAGAAGAAATCAATATGCCCAGTGTTTGTCATGGTACATATGGAAATTATTGGGTGAGTGGCTTAAGTTGTGTTATTAGAAATGGCCTTGTGTCTAACTGAAAACAAAATCAATGACAGACAGGCTTGATAGCTTCAAATCTACAGAGACTGGACTGCCCTTCCTGCAGATTAACAGACACATAAAAGTCACTACTTCCCCACTAACACACACTCTACTGAAAACTTATTAAGCAGAAACACGGAGCAGAGGTAGGAAAGGATGGCTTTCTATGGAAATATTGTGAAAGTCTGTGGCTCCATTGAAAACATCAATGATAGTGAATTGGCGCCAGGTGGGTCTTTGCTGTAGAAAACAGTGAATGATGTGGACTACTGATAGTAAAATATATGTTTTCTTCTCTTTTTGTGCCAGTGTGATTTTTGAAAAGGTGTGAAAAGAATCCAACTGTGCCTATTTGTTTACCACCTGTTTTTTATTCAGTTTGGTGATCTCTGTTGTGGACTGGTAACCTACTAAAGCAGTCACCAGCCCCATGTCTTCTGCTAAACCTATATCAATACAACCCTAAAGAAAACAGGCCTGAGGAAAATATCAGTTTTTGGGGGAGAACCCTTAACATTGTTTCTGGGTTCTTTTTCTAACCATAAATGGTCCCTGGCACTTTTTAAAAAAATGTATCCTCATATCACCAAAGCTGCTGCAATCTCAGACTGTACTACATTGGGGGACCGGCCTCAAGCCTAATGCACTTCCTTGGCCCCACCACACCAGACTTGTTCTAGAAACCCATATCATGTTGGTGCTTGGGTGTAATCATGGGACTGCTTGATTTTCTGGAATGGACATACCATTCGACCTCGAAAAATCTGCCCAAATAGCATCTGACCCGCCTTGAGTGTTCCCTAGATCCAGTTTGCAGGTCTGGTACTTTCCTTTAAAGGACAAATAAAACTCTCTCACTTGAAGTGGCATTCTTCATCACTGAGTTTCTCCTCTCTGGGACCTAATTATTGCACTTCCCAGAGGGCTCAGTAAAATATCACTGGTGGTCGAGTTAGAGGCCAAACTAGATTTAGTAGTGAAGAGTTCCTTCGCACCAATCCCTACTTGATGACTGATGAGGACGCTCTTTAGATACAAATGTGTTGGGAATGGAAAAGCATTTAATTTTTTAACCTTCTTGCACATGATGAAAATCAAAGAATCTAAACAGATAGGAAACCAAATGTGTTCCTATGGTTTTAGAGGGTGTCAGCATGTTTATGACTATAGCCTGTGCCCTTCCTGGGTTTAACACATTTACAGGCCTAAGCATGGTGTTGCTAATCTTACAGCCTTAGACTCTAAACCTTGAGTAAATCTAGACAGCATCATGCCTGATTATGTGCAACTGGAGCCTGTGCTCGTGAACGTGTAGGGAATAACCTCTCCCCTCTTGGTTAACCTTTCACCAGTGATTAAAGATCTATATGACACCTGGCTGATTTCAAGCTTCTAATGGGATACCTAATTACTGTGGTTCCAGCTCCCTGCCAGGAGTGGGGATGTGTACCTGGCCCCTAGTCCCTGCGATGCACAAGGATTCTGGGGTGCTCCCACTTCATCAAGTGATGTCAAGATTTTCAGTCGATGAGCTGAGTTATGAATAGCAGTTCACCAGGGAGTAAGGTTAAGTAGAGTCACACTTATGAAAAAGAGGAATCCAGGGCTCCAGTGATGGATGCGGATCCTTGAGACTGATGTAGCGCAAAATTCATTTTCTATTTGTAGGGGTGCATCATAATCACGAGTAGTCCGCACCTGCAAATGTTCCTTCTCGTATTAACAAGTGGCATTAGAATGTGAACTGTAATAATGTGTAAGGCGACGTGTTAGAGATATTTCTAAATGTAAACGTGAAGAAATTAACGTTGAAACTAGATGTGTTTAGTTGAAAACGTGTAGAATTCAGTACATGCTGCTGACAATTATTCACGTATTTGATGTGCTTATGTAATGTGTTAATTTAGAAGTGCTCAGTAGACGTGTTCATCTATATGTAATTTCATAAGGCCTGTATGCTTTTCTCTTATGTTGGCCGATTTCTGTAGGCATGACATGCATTTTTCTCTGGAAGCTCTCGCATTAGATTTAATAGTTACATTTCATGTGCATGTTGGATTTGTTCTTTCTCACGTTTCTGTTGCATGTGGAAAAATTAATCCTTGTTAGCTAGAATAATGTCTTTGTTTTAGGAGTTATGCTTAGGGAGAAGAGAATATATTAAGCGTTGATACTGATAATGAAGGACTGTTGAACTTTCTCATCAGAGCAAGCATGGGAATCAGGGTTATCTCGCCAAAGCTTGGGAGCATCGCTGCCTAATGGAAAACTACCTATGAGGAGGTGTCCTGACTGGATGGCATGATGTTGCAAAGCATCATGGGATACTACCTGTGGTATTGATGTATCAATGTTAGGGAAAGTGTTCGGGGGGACTTCGACCTTGCCAAGAGAGAGAGAGAGCATCTTAGAACAAGCTCTGTAGCTTTAGGCTACTGGACCCATCTGTTGTGAAGAGACTTCTTAGGAAGACTTCACACGCTGACACCTTAATGGATCTTGCCTTTGGAAATGCTATGTAGGGTTGTCACGCTAGCAGTAGTGTAGGGACAGATTAATGCTTTATATCTACGAACTTCCAATGAAGGGGAATCTTGATGTCTGCTCAGTCATCTTTTGCATCCTGATTCTCGAACTGGTTATCCCGTGCCTAGCGCACTGTCTTAACTTCATCCGTAGATTTGGCTTTGTATTAATTCCTATGTATTTGTACACCCACACCTTGAGGTGCCTGTACATTCAGTTGTTCTTGGCTTTGTAATAAACAAACTAACTCTAATTGGGAATGTGATTCTTAGGAGTCATGGTAAATTGGAACTGAAATGATTGATTGGCTAACGATTTTTCTCCCCTCCACGCTTTCATGCTGATAAAAAAAAACATTGACCCGAGATTCCAGAGCAGATCTAGAACATGGAACCCGGCTCCTTCACATCTGCTGACATTCAGTGGAGGACCAGATTCCCACTCCTTCCTCTCGCTAATCTCTTCATCAACTGTTATGCTAAAGCCTCCTTCACCTTCTTTGTTGGAGTAAACTGATAAGCACACATGAGCCGAGCACAGGCTGCTGTTTTGGTGCTGATCGACAGGACAGGTGTGCAGGTCTAAATTGTGAACATATTCAGGTGCTGCTGCTGTACCGGAGATCGTTGTTGTACATCACACAATCAAAGATGCTCCATTTGGTTTTCTTCTTCTCTGCGGCGCACGTGTGTTTGTTCAACTTGTTTGTTTTATGTACCGTTTGTGTCACGTTGCAAGCCCTATTCGTATTGTTAAGGTTTTGGTCATTTCCAGCTTGTGAGTTTTGCACCAAGAGCCAAGGAGCTATTCAATACCAATAGCTGTTGGCTCTGTCCGGAATTATTGCCTGAGCTGCAGGTGATGTCACTTAAGTAATGGCTAGTATGTTAAAAGCACTTGATTGTGGCTGCTCTATCACTGCATGGCTTTTCCTGGCGATCTACATGCCCTCCGTGCTATGATATGGCCTGGTTTTCCCTCAATGCCTTGTCACCTTTCCGTGTATTCTAATGATACGATACCCCCTAATGTTCTGCCCAGGGTAGCGTCGTACTTTTGATTGGGTGACACTTCTTTCCATCGAATAGTAATATTAAGTTATCCAATGGTACGTTTTAAACTGTGCGCATTGTTTAGGCATCTCAAGCAAATTGAATCATATAGAACTCTTGAGAAAGCTGCCATGTTTCCATAGCGATTTTTTTCAATTTTTCTTGTCGTGTGCTTGAGCGCCTGCGACCATGGAACGCCAGAAGTACCGCCGCGGAGCTGCCGCGAAGCTTGTGCCACAGTGAACCGCCCTTCAGCCTGCCCCGGCTAAAGGACGCGCATTTGTTCTCATTTCCACAGGGCCGTTGTCTGTGTTCCACTGAAGGTCACGAAGCAATCTAGAGAAAACCCTGTTATTCATCACAACACTCCCTCCACACACGCTATCATAAAAACACGGAAAATCAGAGCTAAGGCAGCGAAACCGAGAAAGGAAAGATTTCACATTTTTCAATTTTTAACTGACAGCGCACTTCCATGAACTGTGAATTTCGAAGTGGATAGTATTTAAATATATAGATAAAACTGTAATTCTAAAATGCACAGTAATAATATATTTGGACACTACCTCTTTATTGCGCAAATGTTTGTCAACTATGCAAAAAACCCACAACGTTTTCATAACTATTATGACTCCTTAAAGGCTTGGTGGTGAGTACAACTCTGCTCATATTTAAGAGTAGTTCATCAAAATGTAAGCTAGACAGTGCTCACCTGTTGAAGAGTAGTGTAGCTATCGATAGTGCAGCAAGTGCAGTGGCACCGAAGCCCATGGGTCAGAGGGGTCCATCGCACCCCATATACTGCTGTCTTATGTTATTCAACCATTTCCTTAGTTCCATTTGGGTTTAAGACACCTTTGTAATGCCACTGCTATCACAAAGTGGCATTCAAAAATAACTTTTAGGTTTGTGGATGAAATGAACTTTGCCTAGGGCGTACACCTGGTCGTAAAGGCTCGACCAATGTTCCAGCCGGATGCTGGGTGGGAGTGTGTATTGTCAAAGTTGTTGTCTTGGTTCCTCAAATATTTCATTTCCTCAGTGCTATTTCACCCATTCCAATTGGCCAGAAACATCAGTTCATCAAAGACTCGTAGTAAAACGTGCACTAATAGTGGACCTAGGAGGCACTAATGTATCAGTAAAAATCCGTGTGAATACAGTTAAAAAATTGCCATTGTATTCTAATATTGTAAGGCAGAACGCATCATAGTATATAGCAAGGCATAACATAATATACCATACTGGAAGTGACATTCCCTAACCATCACACACACACACACACACACTAATTACAGCCCTTGCTTACTCTTTTGAGCGGAATATTCCCTGATAAATTATTAAATATCCCATTGCAAAGAATGTCACTATGACCGAAGTAGTTAGTTATAAATGTTACGGTAAAGTTTCTGTTTTAATATGAGAATCTTCTATGAAAGAAGTCATATCTATATTGGTCAAAGACCTGGATTACAATTCGAGTACAGATCTTTTTTGAGATTACAAGTTGGGGGCACATTTCATTTCCACATCGATTTAACTGGTGGATTTTTCTGAGAGCAAATTACATAAAAAGTCTGCTTCACGTCCTTGAACTGGGGTAAAGGAAATGCACAATTTGGGTTTCACTCCTTAGCCACTCCCCCAATTCCATGCCCTGCATCTCAGCAAAGGGCACTAATTGCACCCACTAATTTATTGCATTCCATTTGGTGGTTAGGATTACCCCGCCTTTGCACCCATGCCTGTAAGAAATCAAGACACTTTCAATAGGGCTTGTACTGCAAACAGCATATGCCCAATCAACTGTGGCAGCTCTTGATATCGGAAAAGGAATTCGCATCGTAATACAACTTATACCTAGAAAGGTAGAGATGGTGGAAAATTAAATTTAAGATAAGAAGGGGTATTAGTCATAAAAGTGAGTAGACATTGTATCACCCATGCTATGATTTATATCTGTGGTCGATCGATCAACAGCAAATTTAAACCCCTGGTATATTCCAACTTTGGAAGCATTACGTCACAATTGTCATCATATCAATATCGTTTCTTACCCTACAGCACTGATCTGCAGTACATTTATTAAAATGTAACAGACACTTTACAGGCCATTATAGTAATATTGTCAATTGCTGACAGGTATTAGGCATAACAGCTAGCTAACACAATCTTCTATGTCCCAGGTTCCTGAAAAGATCTAGACAGTTCTTCAAAATGTTTATGTAACTGATCAGGAAGTTGTTGCTCACGCCTGATGCAACTAGACCAAGCATCACTGTAAGCCTCTTATCAAGCGCCTTAGGTTACCCAAGGAGTTCTCTTAGGAATCTCCAGTTAAATAGAAAGGTAGATTAACTCTTTTTCCTCGAATGCAAAGTTCTTAAAATGTAATTTGAGCACTTTCTTGAAGTTGAATAGCTTTCCAAAATGATGGATTCTCCAAGGTCAACACAGTGTATAAACCAATGGCAATGTTTGATCTATAAGTTCATCTAAGCAGCTGTTGAAGAATACAGTACCAAATTCCATGTGTCTTAAGTAGCAGAATGGTGTATCTTTTTTGTGCAAACTTTTGTGGGTAATTCATTTTATTAATTAGGTTATGGCTGGAGGACTACAAGGTTGGAAAATTAAGGGAATGATGTCTTCTTCCTCTGTATCATCATTGTTTCTAAGAACTGATAAAAAATGAAGGAATAACATATGGAAGTTCCTAAAAAATGTCCTACTAATGCATTTATGACAACATAGGGCCTCATTACAATGTAGGTCAGAAAGCATTACGACTGACTCCTTGTCAGAATGGTTTCCGACTGACTCGGGTTCGGGGAGTCCAACCGACCAATTACGATGGTTCCGAACACCGTTCGGTCGGACTCCCATTGACTTCTATGGGAGCCTGTGTTCCAACCGACATCACAGGCTCCCATTGAAGAAAGGGGTGGTTACAGAAAACCTTGCACCTTGTGCTTGGCACTCCATGGTGCCTGCCACACTGTGCATGGTTGCAAAGAGGGGTTCAATGGGTACTCTCACAGGCCCCAACCGTAGACCTCCGGGTGAAGGGGGGCCTGCTACGGGCCCTCAAAGTCAGTTTCCGTCAGCCCATCTGTGTCGGATAAACCGATTCAGAAAGGATGTCTGAATCCGACATCGTAATACGTCGGTCGGAAGAGCTGTACGATTCGGCTCCGACCGACTCGGAGTCTCCGAATGATGGTTGGAACTGAGTCGGACAGACCGAACGGTTACATACCATCATAATTAGTCGGTAGGAAATGTTTCCGAGTCGGTCGGAAACATGGGTTCCGACTCGGATTGGGAAAATCCAAATGCCGTTCGGAGCCTTTCCGACGGACAACTTAATGAGGCCCATAGTTGTGCGTAGCAAATGCCCGTTCATTTTATGCGTTGTTACTCTCTCAGCATTGTAAACTGGTAAGTTGGTCCTTCTGTGATCAATAATAGCACTAAAAACACGATTGGAGATATTCTGGTGGAAGAACATAAGAAATACTGAGTTGTCCGTCTTACTGCAGGATACTGCCCTTCTTTTCCATCCTTATAAATCTATGGCCCTTGATCCACAGTCAATTCTAAATTTTGAACCATGTACTTCTATGAAGTTTCCTCTGCTGGCCTTCACTATATTGACATGTTTCCAGGTCGCTTTTAGAGTTACAAGAGTTAAAATGTAGTAAAGATTGTCCAATTACAACTCAATTTTCCTAGTGATTCTCGGGATGTCAGAAGGATTGCTACAGTTCTGGAATATAAAGAATGACATGAGCCAGTGCTGCTGTGCAGACTGAAGGGCAGACTAGTGATTGACACAGTGCTCTTAGTGTAGTGTGTTTGTGGGGCTCTTTCTACTGACACTGGCATTCTCAGTGAACACTCCTTTTGTAGTGTTCTCAAAGGCTGTCCAGTTTATAGTAATCTGTTTCATTAGCAGTTATTGCCAACAAACAGATACCTCTGCATCACTCTTTCTTGTAGTCATCTATGGGGGCATATAGAGTTTGGTGGAACAAGAGCACTGTCCTAAGTCAGTGCTGCTCCCATCTTCTAAAAGCCACATTCCAAATCGCCCCTCCCAATTTAGAGGTGGGGAAACCACAGTAAATCAGAAAATAACAAAATCTCAGGCTCTGCTATCAAAAACCTCTGATCTGGTGGCCCATCCACAATAGAGCAGTCAGACCATAGTTATAGTCACCCCAACTTATTTTGGGCAGCATGACTGCCACTGAATTTCGCAAACAATTCTGTGAATCAAACAATGACTCCAATACCCAAGGATAAATCTCTCTGTGGACCAGGACCATTGTTTGATGTCCTGTTTGGGGTTTGTTTCTTGGAGGAAACAAAAACCTTACACTGAGTGGCCAAGATAAACATGACACCCTCTCAACAAACCTCAGTGCTTTTAGTGGAACTGCAATGTCCTCTGTCAGTAAGAGTGAGAGATTTCCTCTTTTTAATCTGTAGTGTTCTGCAGAAGTAAAACTTCGAGCAATTCCACTCGTTTCCACTGGTTTTACTTTCACTTGCTCCCAATGTGAAACAAGCATTGGCATAGCCAATAGGTCTCGCCTTTGGGGCCTTATAAGTGTTTAGCCAGAGCTATTGACTTTGCCAATGTCTTCAAGCTGTGCTGTAGAGAAGTGTGGCTGCTGTGCGGCATGCTGAAAAGTTATAATAAAAAAGTGTCAGAAGTATTTTTGTTACTTTATATATGACCAAGAAGGCATTATGTAAAACTGAACGACCATATTAAAAAAAGTATTTACAATAAAAAATTTCCTCAGTTTTCTTTTGTTCTTGCAATGCTGGCAATGGTTGTTTGTTAAAGCTTTTTTTTTTGAGGGGGCATAAACAATCGGAGGGTTAAGGTTGGGAACTAGTACCTGTATTATAACACTAGCAGCGGCCAGACGCTAGGGGAGAATCAACAGATGCCAGATTCCGAGAGCAGGCTGAGGTGGTGCTGAGTGATGCTGAGGTGGTAGTGGTGGTGGTGGTGACTGTTGCGGAGACGTTGCTGAGGTGATGCTGAATGATACTCAGGTGTTGCTGAGTGATACTGCTGTGGTGCTGAGTGATGCTGTGGTGGTGCTGAGTGATATTGTCTTGGCGCTGAGTGATGCTGTGGTGGTGCTGAGTGATATTTTCTTGGCGCTGAGTGATGCTGTGGCGGCGCTGAGTGATGCTGTGGCGGCGCTAAGTGATGCTGTGGCGGCGCTGAGTGATGCTGTGGCAGCGCTGAGTGATGCTGTGGTGGCCCTGAGTGATGCT
This sequence comes from Calotriton arnoldi, assembly GCA_963921515.1. Taxonomy (NCBI): domain Eukaryota; kingdom Metazoa; phylum Chordata; class Amphibia; order Caudata; family Salamandridae; genus Calotriton; species Calotriton arnoldi. Next base: position 76,690 of record CAWUFW010016555.1, read on the forward strand.
GTGGTGGCGGTGAGCGATGCAGTGGCGGTGCTGAGCGATGCAGTGGCGGTGCTGAGCGATGCAGTGGCGGTGCTGAGCGATGCTGTGGTGACGCTGAGCGATGCTGTGGTGGCACTGAGCGATGCTGTGGTGGCGCTGAGCGATGCTGTGGTGGCGCTGAGTGATGCTGTGGTGGCGCTGAGTGATGCTGTGGTGGCGCTGAGTGATGCTGTGGTGACGCTGAGCGATGCTGTGGTGGCGCTGAGCGATGCTGTGGTGGCGCTGAGCGATGCTGTGGTGGTGCTGAGCGATGCTGTGGTGGTGCTGAGCGATGCTGTGGTGGTGCTGAGTCATCCTGTGGTGGTGCTGAGTGATGCAGTGTTGGCCCTGAGTGAAGATGTGGTGTCGCTGAGTAAAGCTATGGTGGTGCTGAGTGATGCTGTGGTGGCGCGGAGTGATGTTGTGGTGGCGCTGAGTGATGCTGTTGTGGCGCTAAGTGATGCTGTGGTTGTGCTGAGTAATGCTGTGGTTGTGCTGAGTGATGCTGTGGTTGCACTGAGTGATGCTGTGGTTGCACTGAGTGATGCTGTGATGGCGTTGAGTGATGCTGTGATGGCGTTGAGTGTTGCTGTGATGGCGTTGAGAGATGTTGTGTTGGTGCTGAGTGATGCTGTGCTGGCTCTGATTGATGCTGTGCTGGCTCTGATTGATGCTGTGGTTGCGCTGAGTGATGCTGTGGTGTTACCGAGTGAGAGATAGAGTGAAGATATAATGCCCAATTAGAGAGGGTGGTGAGAGAGAAAGAGAGAGAAAGGGTGTACATAGAATAAAGAGTGGAGCGGGATAGAGAGAGAGAAAGAAGGGGAGAGAGAGTGAATGAAGGAGTTTGAAAGAGAAACAGATAAAGGGGTGAGAGAGAATGAAAGGCTAAAAAAGATAGAGAGGGGAGAGTTAATTAAGTAGAGAGAGAATTAGAGAGGGAGAGAGAGAGAGAAGAGAGAGACAATAAGAGTGGGGGTGTGGAGTTTAAATAGAGTGAAGAAGTGACGCGGAAAAAGTAACCTTAAATATAGCTTTGTGCTTTGCGCAAATAAATATTAAAAAAAAACAGTGAGACACAAAAATACTGGTAATTAGGCTGTGACTCCCAATATAAAACAAATAGCGATATAAGGTGAAATCAACCCACCGAAGCAATATTTCTAACTAGACAAAAAAGCTTGCATTTCAATGCTAATCGCTGTTGTTTTTCATGTGACTGTAGTCCAGGGCCCTCAGTTGGTAATGTGAGCTGCTGCTGCAGTTGAAACATCAGAGTCCAGAGAGTTAATGAGCCATGACGAGGAAATGAGGAAGAGATAGGAAACCCAGATGCCAGCTGCGCGTGCACGCCATCGTGAACTCAAGCTGGTCGCCAGCCGAAAGCCAGTGTTTGCACTTCCAAAACCCGCTTACTAAAACTCTCGGCCAGACCAGCGCAAGCGCTGGTGCAGGCCGAGACCTAAAAAGGCAAAAGCAGGCAGAATACCCTACTGCACAAGAATTCCTCATTCTGTGTAGTGAGGAATGGAGGGAATGAGAAATTCTTGCATCTTCAGCACTGTCAGGAGCCGGACAATGTAAATAACCTACTAGTATTTGTGTTAAATTAAACACTCTCCGGCCACTGACAGTGCATCAATCACGTTCACCAGCAGGAAAGCCTGTGTGTGGTATATGTCACCCAGAACACCAGGGGGACCCTGCAGGCAGGCACTGCACACTGGCTTCCCTGCACTGAATGTTGTTCTCAAGAACACTACTGTATTTAAGGTAATGCAATTTTAATATGGTAAATGTATTAGCCAGCATCAAGGAATGCTCCTAAAGCAACTCTTTAGACCTTTCACCCATCTTTCAAATTTCGCCTGAATATTTTGCCCAGCTCTATCCGCGTGGGAAAAGAGCCCATGCTCTCCACTGACCCGAGAGGCCGACAGGGCACCTGTCAAGGTTTATTTATCCCACGGCTAGGTTTTCTTTTACTATGTATTGCTCAGACAGGCATTCAAGAATAAAGAGACTCACAGAGGATCTTCTGTAGAAGTCATATAAATGTAAAAATGTAAATCCAGTATTTGTAAAGCGCGAACAGCTACCCGAAAGCATCCCGACGCTGGGGGCCGTCGGGAAGATTAAGCAAGCTATTACCCAGAGTCACATGGTGCTGGGCTGACCTGCCGCCGGTGATCGAACCATGAGCCCCAGATTCCAGCGTCAGTCGCCCTGGCTGCGGCGCCACACCTGCAGGGGGACAGACAACTAATTGCATCTTCTTTTGCCAGGTTAATACTTAAAAGGGATGATGCAATGTGCACCATATCTGTGACAGATGACAACTATATTAGTAACTTAAAATTCGTTTTTCTAAAGAGGCCCGCATAATGATGTTAAATCAAAGTGCAGACCAGGACAGGAGCAAAAGCCTGTCGTCAGCCATACCATATACAGTATTAATGCTATTGTGAGCTGCAACGACAGCGACTGTCACAGTCCTGGCTGTAAACCATTCAAACACCTTGGCACTGAATCCCGTCGCAAGTGAGTGTATCGTCTGCATCCTGGTCACCACACCATGCGCCATTTCAAAGTGAAGCGTGTTCATTGCTCACTGCATGGGCGTGTCTTCAGGAGAATATACTTGCATCCTATTGGCCTCCACTGATCTAGGGACAGAATAAGTGGTGGAATCTTCAGGAGATTAACAGGACTTAGAGCAGAGGCATAACCCAAAATGATGGGGCAGCCATGCAGAATGTGAAGAGGGGACCCTGAGTCTACTATGTCTCATTAATATTCATTGATCTTGGACTGAGTGCGGCCCCCTTGAAGGGTTAGGAGTCCCCTAGAGGGTTGGAGGCAACCTGCGAGCAGGGGCTGCAGAGGGCCGCATTACCCTCCTGGCTTATGTTATGTTATAGGCATTTATAAAGCGCGAGCGGTTACCCAAGGGTGTCCTGGCGCTAGCTGCTCTCAATCTAGGCATTGGGGTGGAGGGCATCTTTACAAGTTAAAGAGCCATGTCTTCAGTTCCTTCCTGAAGGTTAGGATATTAGTGGTGTTTCTCAGATAGAAAGGGAGATCATTCCAGGCCTTGGCAGCACCGGCAATGAAGCTTCTCCCGCCCCATGAAACTTTTTTTATGGGTGGTACTGATACCAACTTAGCACCAAGGGAGCGAAGAGTTCTTTTGGGTTGGTACCATTGCAGATGCTGTTTAAGGTAATTTGGGCCTGTGCCTTGCAGTGCTTTGTGCACGGTGCATAGAGCTTTAAAACGTACCCTTTTCCTGACAGGCAGCCAATGGAGTTTTTTGATTTCCTTGGAAATTGGTGTAAATTTCGGTGTACCAGTGAGCAATCTTGCTGCCACATTTTGCAACAATTGGAGCTTGTTCAGGAAACGTTCTTGAATGTTTAGGTAGAGACCGTTGCAGTAATCCAGCATAGACATGATAAGTGCCGTGACAACTGTCCGCCGACTGTCCACTGGCAAGAAATGTAGTATTTTCTTAATCATTTTGAGGGTATAGAAGGTGGCTGAAGCTACTGCATTTATCTGGTCACCAAAATTGAGAGCTGTAGGTACTTTTCTATCCTGACACAACCAGCGTTCCCTCAAAAAGCTGTGTCAGAGGGAAGAAATTAATAATTGACTCCCATGACTGAAATCCTTCTATTTGACAAACCGTAAAATTGGGAAATTAACTCAAATCACAAACATTTAGGCTTCGAAGCAATGGCAAACATTCTACTAATCGAACAATGTTGTAATTAGAAATAATCTACATATGTCACTGTTAAAATGCAGGTTCAGAAAGGGAGCTGGCTGAGAAGGTTTCTACATGAAATGGGTTTAATAAAAGCTGCTTTCCTGGTTTTCGCCACACAAATAGAAAACGTACATAATAGTCCAGTATAAAAATTAAAAAGTTTTAAACGCATTTCAAGGTAACATTCATTTTCATAGGAAAAATGGGCAATATTCATAAAAATGGAAATACAGTTTCAATAGCCAAGTGTTCATAGAATTTGCGTAGAGCTTTTTTTGTATTACTGATCACGCTGGCCATAAACCATGGCTTCAAATATTGCCTTGGTACTTCTTTTAAGTAAGGAAAATAAAGATTAAATGGTTTCAATCCTAAACCTCCTATTTTTGTACTTATAGAATATGCTTACTTTTCTCAGGAGGTTTTCACATGCACCAAAACCTTTCCTCCCAAAAAACCAAGGGGCATATGTACAAGGAGTTAACGCCACTTTAGCAGCACTTTTCTGACGGTTTTGCGGCAATATTTTTATCGCCGTATGTACAAGCTGTCGCTAACCTCTGTTAGCGGCAGTTTTCCGGCAAAAACATCCATTATAAAGATCGCCACTTCTGTTAGCGATAATGACATGCAAGGGAGTCGTTCCCGTGCAAAAACGGCTTCTAACCCCACTTAGCGATATTTACAAGGGGATTCCTTAAGTATGAAGTACCCAAAAAACTGCCTCTAACTGCAGTTAGAGGCAGTTTTTCAAGACCAGAAAATAGCTAGTCTTAAAAATGGAGATAACTCTTGGGGCCTCATTTCAGCAGGTTTTGTTGCTGGACCCCGTTGCAAGCAATGTTGCTGCGCTGCCCTGCGACAAAACTACAGGGCAGGACTGCGCACCATCAATAAGATAGTGCACATTCCTGGACCTCACTCATGAAAAGTGTTGCAGCGCTGCGACAAGACAGCATTGCAACACTTTTCACTACCCCCTTCTTGCGACACCACGGATGCGCTTTATTTACTGGACAGCGCTCCATGACGCAAGTAATGACAGCTACGTCTGGAATCCTGACGTATCTGTCTGCGCTAAAGTCACCCATTGCTGCAGTCGCGTCACAACCATGACGCAACTCCAGCATTGCATGGGGCCAGCCTATCCCTGTGGCACTGTGTCACCCTTACGCCTGCCATCATGCAGGAATAAGGTTTTGACGCAGTGCCGTTCTTGAGGGGTGCCCGGGTGTCGGTGCAGTTGGAGATCCATTGGTGGCGGTTTCGCGCTGCGGTGTCATCATCTGTAAGCGTTGGCGGAGTGGTGGTGCTGAAGGAGTTGACGAGACGTACTTCGGTGGTCTTGATCCAGCTGCAAGGGGGGCGATGATGGCTGTTGTGTACGGTGGGCATGGTGAACCCGTGATGTGTACAATGATGGTCGGTCCAGGAGAGTCCGGTGGTGTGGCTGTAGTTGAAGGTCCCGATGGCGGAGGAGACGTGCTCGACCACGTGTCCTGCTATGTGGCTTGCTGCAGTGACTAGCTGCTTGAGTCCGATGTTGGGGAGCTACCCCAGGATGGGGTAGTGTTCTGGTCACTGGGGTTGTCCAGGTGGAACTTGAGTTCGTCGAGTAGGATGTCATCGGTAGATGGGAGAGCCTGGTGTGCAATGAGGTCTACAATGGTATCGGAGAATGGGTGTCTATGGCCCGGGGGGCCTGCAGATGAGGGTGCCGCAGAGGATGGGGTTGGGGTTGGTCCGGATCTGGAAGTTGAGGTGTTCCATGGTCACCGTTGGGTCATTAGAGTGTGTGGTCAGTCGGAGTGTGCTTCTGTAGGTGATGGCAATGCCTCCTCCTGAACGGTCGGGGTGGTCCTTGCGGGTGATTTAGTAGCCATCAGTGATGGCGATGGCGATGTCCGGTCCGGAGCAGATGTTGGTCCTGGCAGGCGATGTGGCATCCAGGGTTGATGGCGAGGTGGGTGCTGGCGCCGTAGGGGTGGAGTGTCCGAGAGGAAGGGTCCTTTGTGCTGAGCACGGTCCAGGGGCAGACGGACGCAGACGGGCTTGCCTATGGCTTGCCTTTGGCACGGGAGATGTCCATTACAACGCAGGCATTACATCGTAATGCCTTTAGAACGCAAATCCAACAACGCAGGTACCTTTACATCGCATTGTGAGGTCAGTAATGGGGTATTTTTAATTTTTAGGGTGGGTATGGGTTTCGGGTGTCGGAGATAAAATGGGGGTGTATTATGGGGAAAAATTTGAAATTTGGGGTGTGTTTTGGGGTCAATCATGAAAAGTGGGGTGTGCATTTGGGTCAAATATGAAAATTGGGGTGTGCATTTGGGTCAAATATGAAAATTGGGGTGTGCATTTGGGTCAAATATGATTTTTAGGGTGTGTTTTGGGGGCTCAAACATGAATTTTAGGGTTCAGGGTTTGCTTTGGGGTGCAAGGGTCAGTTTTAGGGTTGCACTCACTGAAGTGGGAATAGTAATGTTTACATCTCCGCAATCCAACACCTTCCCTACTGTTGCAATATGCCTACTATTAGTATGCATTGTAATGGAATGCGATATAATGGTATGGGTCATAACTCCATGTATACCCTTGGCACACCAGTTGTACGCCCGCTGCGCATGGCCGCACAGCGGCTGCCATTGAGAAGTACTGCGGGGGGCCTGGACAGCTGGGAGGTGGGAAACACCGGAAAGAACACTGGATGGGGCATGGACGCGGGGGGTGTGTGTGAGCGGGTGTTGTAAATATTTAAATGAGAGAAATCTTACCTCTAGGCCGGGTCCTGTGTCTTCGTTGCTCCTGCTCTCCCGAGTCTGCTTCCAGGAACAGGAAGTAGGCAGCCAGGCTCCCTCCCCTAAACCAATCACAACGCTGCAATGGGATTGGTCATTGGCGCTAGGACGAGGCGTTCAGCCAGGGGCTGGAGGTGTGGGCATGTTCTCCATGCAGGCTGTAATGCAGCCTGCATTGCGAACAGGACAGTGCGCATGACTGCTTGTGCGGCCTGAGCGGGCCGATCAAACAGTCACTGCGCACTTGAGTGGGCATTCCACTCCGCCCCTGCCCTGCTCCGTAAGTGGAGCAGCCCTACCCACCCTCCCGCCCGCAAAGGAAACATGGCACGATAACATCAGAAGTTATCATCATGTGATGATTGTTCCTCTTCTTGCACTGCTTGGAAGTAGTGGGGCGATGCTCTTCCGCCATAGCGGATGAGCCAACACTCGGGGTGCGTCATCTACTGGTGCTAGGCCTGGGCGACTCGACCCCCGGGCCTACTCCGTTACGTGTCCCACCTTCTTCTGACCTGGACATTGACACCGTGGCGCAATCCGCTAAACTTTCTCCAAATCTGTGACTCACCCAGCAGGAGCCTCAGCCAGGTGGGATTTCACAAGCATGGGTACAGCAGTTGCTGCCAAGTCCGCTGTTGAACCTCCCGATGCAGTTGATGCAGCAGGGCACCCTTAGGCGTGAACTTGCAACGCTCCCGCAACACAAGTTTGGCGCAGCTCAGGGGTCTCACCATCCACAGCATCCGGCCAGCGCAACCTCATCCGGCCTGTGATGCAGAGAGGTGCCGCCCACCATTGGTAATCCTCTCTGTGCACCCCGGTGTAGTGGTGGATCGTAGTATGCAATGCAGACCTCCCTACGTTGGTGCGCCGGAGCACCTCTACCATTCACAGCTCCAAGGGGTGCAAGGCGGTCTTCTCACACAGGTCAGCAACGTGTCTCCATGCGACCAGCCAGACTTCACCACCAGGTACGGGCGATCGCCACGCCTCAATGTCTACCACCACGGCTCATCGGCTCCACAGCTCCTCTGCATCCCACTCCAGGCTCCAGATGAAGGTCCAGCGAGGCATCCAGATGCAGGTCCAGTGAGGCATTCAGGCTCCAGACGGAGGTCCAGTGAGGCATTCAGACTCCAGACGCAGGTCCAGCGAGGCATCCAGGCTCCAGACGCAGGTCCAGCGAGGCATCCAGGCTCCAGACGCAGGTCCAGCGAGGCATCCAGGCTCCAGACGCAGGTCCAGCGAGGCATCCAGGCTCCAGACGCAGGTCCAGCGATGAATCCAGGCTCCAGATGCAGGTCCAGCGAGGCATCCAGGCTCCAGACGCAGGTCCAGCGACGCATCCAGGCTCCAGGCGCAGGTCCAGCGAGGCATCCAGGCTCTCATCCTGGTCATTCTGGATGTTGGGTGGCTTGAGGGGGTTGTTGATGTGTGCTGCACTTGGCCCTGGCTGCTCCATTCTGCATTTCATAGTTTTTTTTGCCTATTTTCTATTGGAGGTCGACTGATAGGCTATTTTTTTCCATTAGAGGGAAAAAACACAAGTTGGGCTGACTAACGTGCGTTTTTTTGCCGCTAATGGGCCTTTCGTTGGTTTTCGCCCGCTAACGCTGCAATTCCTATCGCCATCACGCTAATGTTAGTGGCAGTTTTCACTGCTGATCCCTGAAGCTATCGCCATGTAGCGACATCTTGTACATACGTCACTAACAAGGCGATAGTTTTCAGCGGTACACAGCGGTAAGAAAACTGCCGCTAACTAGCGTTAGCAGTAGTTTTCGCCAATCCTTGTGATGGAGCAAGGACTCACAATGAGACTTGCTCGGAGGCAATCTTCTCACAGTATTGGTTAATTTGTACTAAAATTTGTAATGTCATTATTAATAAGGTGCAAACACAAACATTTATCTTAGAGAAGCTTGCCTATGTGTTTTCCACTAATAAGTAATCCTTGTCTAATCCAAAATGGCCGCTAAAGCGCGGGAATTCTACTGCGCATGTGTCAACCATATCACGTGGTATGACGTCTTTTCTTTGCTTGGAGGGAAATTTCTGCTTCTGCGCAGTGTATGCTAAAATGGCTGCTTTATGTTCTCACATGCTAAAGCTTTCGCGTTGCTGCAATTAATAATGTGGTATTTTAACGCTACTAATGCGGGATAGATCATATAATTAAATGGGAATAGAGTAGAAGTAGGGGGTAAATAGTGATAACATTTATTTTTTTGATTTTAATGTTTTCTTCTTTGATTTCTATTAGTTCGTAAATTTGGGCCTGGGTTAACTGAACATCAGCTCAAGAGCCATGGACCTGCGCATGCGCTCTGAAATGAACAAGACAAAGCGATGAAGTCAACTTGGAAGATATCCAAGGACACGACCCGTTGGTCACCTCCACTGTACATCTGAGATGTTCTACCAATCGCAACATTTTGTATACACTTTATATTAAAAATTGTCATGAGACGGGTGGGAAATAAAGCAAATGTATTAATTGAGAGGGGCGGTATTTTAAAACAATGGGCTTAAAGAAATTGAACTAAATTGTCATGGTGTGAGGATCAACCCCCTGTCCCTGTCCAATCAGAAGTAGTGGGCCCATAAATTTGAAACATTAATGGGAGGTACCTGGGTGTAGAAGGGTATAATAGATATAGAATTAGCTAATTAGGAAAAGCAGATGGACATTAGCACGCAGAGAACAGGAGTTCAGGAGAACAGGCTTTTGGTGCTCAACGAGCTGATCGATTGCAGACTGAACCGCTGTCCAGAGAGGTCCTGAGGTGGGGGCGGCGGATTCCATTAGAAAGAAGACACGTAAGAATCGAGGAGGAAACGAAGTGTCAGAGAGGGGAACGACGCAGGCGTCGTTGGTAGAGAGGTCATCTATCCTGTCTTGAACCTGGTCCGGAGGTCTTGGTCTTCATCCTTTCTTGGGGACCCTCTTCCAACTCCTTGGCCAAGGGGTTTGGTTTTCACACCTTTAGGTAACTATAAATGCGTAATCTAGTTTGTACTGCTGTCTCTATCTTCTCCTTTCTGAGGGACCGTCATTGATGCTCAATGAGTGATATTATAGTATATTTCCTCCTTGATATGCGATTAAGTGCCATGTGGCTTGTAAATTACTCTGCTAAATATTAGATAAACATTTTAAAACTTCCTGAGTCAGTGGTTATTTCAGGTGTTTTATGAAATTGTATTTGTATGATCTCATTTTTCCCCAATTATCAAAGGTCCATTGGTAAGTCATTACTCTTCAATCAGGAAAGGTAATTGGTAGCAGGGAGTTTGATAAAGAGTACAACTGATTCCCACCAGCGGTGTCTATTAGTTAGCGTGAAATGAATGGGCCCAGGTGAGTATTTTGTGTATGAATGCTTGTTGCTAGTAACCCGCTGGATCAGTTTTCTGGTCATCAGAGGATGGTTTGACTTTGTTAATTGGGTAATGAGAATTTAATTTTTATGAACTAACATCCGTTTGTTTAAAGTTTTGTTTTATGTTGTCTAGAATCCCTGGGGAATTTGAATAGCGGATGGTAAGTGGAAGCCATACTGCAGTGAGGTTATCTGTCAGGCAGAAATAGTACTGAAAAGTTAAGCAGGGCTATCAGTACTTGTTAGGGACTTTGTGCGTATGAGTGACAGCAAAGGAATACGCTGGTGAAAATTTGATGTTATATCACCTAGAATGGGTAACATTGAAGGAGTAATAGGTATTTCCGAAGCTTATGTGAAGAGTAAACGGAAGTGGTTTTACTCGTAGTGTATGATTAGTGAACGGAAGGGTTTTACTAAGTGAGAGAATCTATCTTTTCAATTTGGAGAAACTGGCACGATAGCGAATGTTTTATGTTGTTACTGAATTTTAATAAGAAGCGTTGAAAGTTTTGCGTACGATTTTTGTAAAGGGAGGGTCAGCTGTCGGAGTAAAAGCTGACGTCACAAACGCCGCGCTGGGATTGGTCGACACAGCGGGTGTGGAGCGAGCTTGTAAAGGAGGGCTCGGTAGGCAGGAGTAATACTGATGTCACTGGTGCCGCGCTGGGATTGGTTGAAACAGTGAGGGGCAGAGAAGCACAGATTGTAAAGGAGGGGTCGTCAGACAAACGTCACAGAAAAGCCGTGCTAGGATTGGCCCCGAGACAAATGTTAGCTGAAATTTGATTGGTTGACAGCATAGAAATCGGAATTTAGTGGACAGTGGAAATTGTATGTGGAAACGCGATCCGACGTTAATAGGAACACGTCCAGACAAGAGATTCCTAGGTTTTGCAGAATATAATTCAATAAATAGATATTTACCCAAAATGTACGGAGAAAGGAGAAAAATGTCATTTTTACAAAAGATTAAGAACTATTTCAAAAAGGATAAGCCAATCAAAACTAGGGAAGGAATTATCATTCCACCAGCAAAAACGCCCGCCTCATTCATGATGATGGAAAGGGGTTATCATACTTGCGTCTGGTTAGAAAATTGGATAGAATATACCAAGGATGATGGAATATTAGCTTTCCCAGAGAATGGTACTTTCAATGGGAGAGTTCTTAAAAATTTAAGAATAAGAATGAATGAATTAGAACCCAGACCAAGATTAACGCAATACGAAGCCCTAGAAGAGTGGGAAACAGAGGCATTTGAACGTGATAGACCCAGAAGCAATAGGGGTTATAGGGGATTTTTCCCTAGACAGCAAAATGAGACAAGAGAGAGTCAGATGAAACAGTGGAGAAGAGCAATGCTTACTGAGGGTTTGTATCCAGTATTCATGGCAAATGAGCCATTAGGGAGCAAATGCAAAGAAAAGACAAGACACATGACAGGGTTTGGAGAATCCGAAGATGAATTTATGGAAGAAATATTAAAGAATCCTCCACCATACCAAGAAGGGTTGGGTGGTTGTACCCCAAGTGCACCAATTTTGAGAACACCATTGGTACCTCAAGTACTGCATAATCCACCAGTTAATAGGGTACTTCAGGATAAGGAAAGAGAGGCTGTAGACAGAAACAGAGCAGAATTGATACAGAAAATAACACAGTTGAATGTACATCCTGATTCCCTGACCATACCTGTAACCATTGGTCCCGTGGTCCCTTTATATGGTGACAAAATAAATTGTCCGAAACCTCTAGTTAAGCCTACACCTGTGGATATTCCTAAACATGAAGCTGTAATAATTGATGACCATATCAGCGATTGTGAATCTATGATTTCACTAATGGATTTGCCTATTCGAGATTCCGTAAATAGCACACCCAGAAGAGTCACACCTAGTTGCTCAAAGGACGTGAATATAATAACATCGTCAGGAACTAAAAGTGCAACTGTAGTAACTCCAGAAGACTTAGAAAGATGGGCACAAGGAGTAGACAGACAGAGTTCACCCCCAAAGATCTTGGACATTTATAAATTAAAAGTCGAGTTAGAAGAAATGATAGCAGGCAATGTAGGAGTAGATCGTTTAAATACCTACAATGAAGAAGAACTATTGTTCGTATGTAGGAGCATAACAAGAAATGTAAAGATATTCCATGAAAAGTTAACGGATTTAGCCTCAGAAATGGGAATTGAAATCAGAAAATCAAAAGTACTACAGAAACCATATAGAGCAGATTTTACTGACAAAGATTTAGGAAATATGAATGCATCTGGTAGGAAATTACATGTGAAAGAATTAATGTCAGTATTACAGAAATGGGGAGAACTAGATAAATGGAAAACTAGGTGGACAAAGAAAAAGGAAGAGGCACGTTTCAGTAGAACAAATTCTGAATATTTATTGAAGGAAACAGGAAAAGTAGAACAGATGTACCCGATGCAGGAGGTTCCAGGAGGAGGTTATCTTCATGTCTCATGGAGCAGGCAAGATATTTTGTCCTTTATGAATGATTTTCCAAAGTTGAGAGAAAAACCAATTGAATGGTACAAGCAGGTAGAGATGTTTGTGAAGGTTTCAAAGGTTTTGTTAAAGGATTTGGATGGTTTGTTTGACATAGTGGTACCTGCCGATTTATGGACAGATTGTAAAATTACAATTGACTGGCCTAGTGCAGAGTATCCTAGAGATCCAAAGACAGGTGCTCCATCAAATGATGTGATGAAAAAGTATCACCAGGTAATAACTTATTTGAAAGGGAAAATACCACCAAAAGAAACAGATTGGGTAAAAATAGACAGAACTACTCAAGAGGCAAATGAATCGGTACACGCCTACTACGAATGTTTATTACAGGTGTTTAAGCAGTACAGTGGTTTTGAAGATACTGGAGACAAAAATATGAGTCAGTTTGTCTATCGATTTGTTTATGGTCTAAAGCCAGAGATTTGTCAGATGATTAAGCAGCACATGTTATGCTGGCAAGGGAAACCTATTGACGAAATTTTGAAATATGCTAAATATTGTGGAGACGACATTGAGGATAGGCACAAGAAATTACAAGAAAAGGTGATGTGGGCTCCAGTGAAAATGGCTGAGCGACAGGGAATTAATTTGGATAATCCAACAGAAAGTCAGGGAAAAGAATCTGGAACGAATGGTGACACAGGGAATGGTGGAAAGGTGAGAGGACGAATGAGTAGAGAAGAGGCTAAAAAGAAATTTCCTTGTCATGGATGCGGAAAGTTGGGACATTGGAAGAACGAATGTAAAAATATTCAAAATAATAATGGCCCAAATCATAATTTAAATCCACAGACGCAGAATGACTCACAACAGGGTGTAAATCCTCAGAGTCAGTTGCCACCTGCCCCTATACAGGGTAATGTAAGCAGAGTAAAGCACGGTACGGACGTCGGATATCAAGGAGGAAGTGGTAAGAATGAATATGTAACTTCACAGTTTCTTTTACAGGATGAATTCGATCCATATAGTCATCAATGACGGTGCCTAAGAGAGGGGAGAAGGAGTGCGTACTTGGCGCATCCTTACCGGTAGATCAGTCAGGTCCATATGTTGAAGGGAAAGTAAGAGGTAATGATATCACTTTTCTTTTGGACACTGGTGCTACCCGTTCTACTGTGAGAACAACAGACATCCCAGACCTCCCTCTCTCTGGAGAAGCTATCCAAGTTGTAGGTGTGGCAAATCAAAAAATCAGAACACCCCTTACTGAGCCCATGGAAGTAAGAATAGGAAACTTCTGAGAAATGCACCAATTTGTGGTATGTGATTCCAGTCCAGTAAATTTATTGGGCAGAGATTTACTGTGCAAAATGAATTGCACTATTTTTTGCACACCGGATGGTGTTGCAATCCAGACCCCGGATGAAGATCATGTATACAAATTCATGATAGCCAAGCAAGGTACGGAAATAGATGAGATGTTTTCCTTGATAACCAAAGATGAGTTACCAGAAGAGTTAAGAACTACAGTGAACTTTAAGGTATGGGATTTTACTGGGAAGGAAGTAGTTCTTATGGCAAAAATAGATCCAGTAAAGATCACTGTAAAAGAAGGCGCAATTTTCCCCAATACCAGACAGTACAAAATGAGTGCAGAAGTAAAAGCAGGAGTTACTGAAGAAATTGGCAGAATGGTGAAACAAGGTATATTAAAGAAGTTCTGAGTAGCCCTTGTAGTTCTCCAATCATGGGTTTGAAAAAGCCTAGTGGAAAATATAGGATCGTTCAGGATTTGCGGAAAATTAATAAAATTGTGGTACCTTGTTGTCCGATAGTACCAAATCCTGCAGTGATCCTATATCAGATACCATGGGATGCAGAATGGTTTACCGTGATTGATCTGTGCCAAGCATTTTACTCAATACCATTGCATCCAGATAGTCAATATCTGTTTTCATTTAAATTCGAAAATCATGTCTATGTGTGGAATCGTGTTCCTCAAGGGTACACAGAAAGTCCCTCCATTTTTAATCAAATCCTGAAAAAGTGTCTAGAGAAACTAGTACTGCACAGGAGCTCTGTCCTGGTGCAGTACATAGATGACTTATTGGTAGCGTCAAAAACTCATGATGATTGTGTCGCAGATTCAATTGCAATACTCAACCATTTGGCTGAGGAAGGACACAAGGTGTCACCTGAGAAGTTACAGTTCTGTAAAAGGCAGTTAAATATTTGGGACACCAAATTGAAAAGGGAGAAAGAAGAATAACGTCTGATAGAATAAAATTAATCAAGCAAATGAAAATGCCAGTAACACAAAGAGAAGTGAGAATGTTTCTTGGAATAGTAGGATACTGCCGACAATGGATTATAGGGTTTTCACTGCTAGCAAAGCCTTTAATTCAGCTAACCAAAAAGAAAGCAAAAGACCCAGTTGAATGGGATGATGAAAGTGCTGGTGCATTTGTAAAACTAAGAAATGCTTTATGTGAGGCACCTGCCCTGGGCATGCCTGACTATACAAAAGAATTCACACGGTTCTGTTATGAAAGAGAAAATTGTGCACTTTCAGTGTTA
Source organism: Calotriton arnoldi (assembly GCA_963921515.1). NCBI lineage: Eukaryota > Metazoa > Chordata > Amphibia > Caudata > Salamandridae > Calotriton > Calotriton arnoldi. The sequence continues at coordinate 91,715 of CAWUFW010016555.1, forward strand.
CCCAAAGACATGGACTAGACAGGCGTCCTATAGCATATTTTTCTGCTACATTGGACCCAGTGGCTGCAGCATTGCCAGGCTGTTTAAAATCAGTTGCTGCCACCTGTATGAGCATTGAACAAAGCAAGTCAATAGTAATGGGATATCCTGTTAAAGTATTTGTCCCACATGCAGTTGTGATCTTGTTAACAAGAACTAGAACTCAGCATCTCACACCTAGTCGGATGACTAAATATGAGCGAATAATTCTAGGAGCTGAAAATGTGACCATAGCTAGGTGCACAGTTGTAAATCCTGCTACATTATTGCCAGATCAATATTGTGAAGAGGTTAAGGAGGATCCAGAACATGACTGTTTACAGGTCACAGAGTTGAGTACCAAACCTCGTCCTGACATACAGGAAATGCCCCTAAAGAACCCAGACAGGGAGCTGTTTGTGGATGGCTCATGCCTAAGGCATGAGGATGGCAAATTGAGTGCAGCCTATGCTGTATGTCAACTTTCTGGAATAGTCGAAGCATCCTATTTACCAGGAGTCAAATCTGCACAAGTAGCTGAATTGATTGCTTTAATCAAAGCCTCCAAAATTGGGAAAAATTTAAAAGTAACCATATTTACGGACAGTCAATATGGGTACGGGGTTGTGCATGATTTTGGCCAACTGTGGATGCAGAGGGATTTCATGACCTCTTCAGGATCCCCAATCAAAAATGGGCAGTTTGTAAAAGAATTATTGGAGGCAATACAATCACCAAAAGAATTGGCAGTGGTGAAATGTGCCGCACATCAGTCAGGAGATGACTGGGTGGTAGCCGGTAACAGATATGCAGATCTAGTTGCTCAACACTGTGCCAGAAACAGATTGGCAGTAAACAGAAAGGTTGAAAGGATGGGAATCAGCTGCCAACTTATGCTATGTTCAACACCTGAAACATGGAATGATGTGAAAAGATTACAAGATGATTCTGAGGAGAATGAAAGAGATGTTTGGATAAAAATAGGGTGTACCCGAAGAACAGAAGATGATGTATGGGTATATTCAGATGGCAGACCAGTCATGCCCGACTGCTTGATTTCACAAATGGCCAGAATGTATCACAGAGACACACATGTAGGGAGAGATGCAATGATTAGACTTTTCAGACTAAGTTGGTATAATCCAAAGATTAGGGCTGCAGCAGAAAGTCTTTGCCAGAGGTGTTTAACTTGTCAAATGAATAATCCAGGAAGGAAAACAGTAATTGGCTTAGGGAAAATTGGAAAGGCCGAGGGTCCATTTGTGAGATTGCAGTTAGATTTCATTCAGTTACCACCATGAAAAGGACTGAAATATGTACTTGTCATAGTGTGTCTGTTTTCAAGGTGGGTGGAAGCTTACCCTACTAGGAGGAATGACAGCATTACAGTCGCAAAGCTATTGCTACGAGAACTCATTCCTATGTTCGGTTTCCCAGTAACTTTGGAATCAGATAGAGGAAGTCACTTCAATAATGATGTAATTTGAATAATCTGTGAAGCATTTAAAATTGAACAAAAATTGCACTGTGCGTACCGCCCAGAGGCTTCTGGAGTGGTGGAACAAATGAATGGCACAATAAAATCAAGATTGTCAAAAATGTGTGCATCTACATCGTTAGATTGGCCAGATGCATTGCCTCTTGTCTTAATGGGACTCAGAAGCATTCCTGATAGAAATACAGGATTGAGTCCACATGAAATCATCATGGGAAGAGCAAAGAGACAAGCACATGTACCTGGAAATAAACTGCTGAACATAACTGATGATATGGTTCTAGATTATTGCAAGGCATTGGCTGACCACGTGCGTTCTGTCTCTCCCCAGGTTGGAGAAGACGCAGTTTCCAGGCAGCCTGAACAAGAGCATGATCTGAACCCCGGAGACTGGGTGGTAGTGAAGCATCACACCAGAGAAACGTGTTTATCACCCAGGTGGGGCGAACCTTGCCAGGTTATATTGGTTACGAACACAGCAGTGAAATGTGCAGGATTACCTAATTGGATTCATGTAAGCCACACCAAGAGGGTGCCAGCTCCTGAAGGAAAAGATCCTCAGTCAGCATCAATAGCTGAGGAAGCTGAAGGTTGGCCAGCTGAAGAATCTCAAGTGATAGATTCGGGAGAAGCTGAAGAAGAACAACCGAGCACAAGTCAGGACTGGATACCAGTGGTTGAAATACCGGATGTTTACAACAAAACAAGAAGTAGAGCTAGATTGGAAGAAATTAGTGAGGACCAGATAGGCGAAGAAGAAGCAGCTCAGGATAGGGAGAACAAAACAATAAGAGAACCTGAGCAGGACCAGATAGGGAAAGGAAACTGGGCTCAAATTGACAACGAAACAGCAAATTTTGAGCAGGGACAGACAGGTCTAGAAGAACGCGGTCAGGCTGCAGAAGTACAAAGTGCAATAAGCCCTGATCAGAACCAGTTAGAACAAGAAAAACACGTTCAGGGAGAAGGAAATCAAGAAAACATCGAGCAAGAAAGCATCAATCATGAAAACGTCAATCCTGAACAGGGTCAGTTAGTAGAAACTCACACACAAGCAACTGAAGAAGCAACAACAAGACCAGAACAAGAGCAGATAGAAGAAGAACCTGAAATCTTGGAAAATCAAATTGTGCCACACCTTGAAAATAAAAGAGTTTTTGGAAAAGACTCAGAAAGTGGAGATACAGTGAAAACAAAGAAAGTCAGAAAAGGTGATCATTGGCCTAGTGTCATTAAAAGAGTAAAATACCACATAGTAACCAGAAGTGAAGATCCAGAACAAGTAAATGAAGTAACAAGCTTATCTGGACAAACAAGTGGGACTGAAAAACGAAAAAGCAAAAGATTGAAACTTGTGAACAATAAGTTTAAGGGTCCTGATTGGACTTATATAATCCTTGAAGACTACGAGAGTTCAGAGTCAAGTGAAAGTGGTGACGAAGGAACAAGTGCAGAACTGACCTATGAAAAAGAAGTGAAACCTCCTTGATAAATTAAAATCTTGAAAGATAAAGGAAAAGAAGAAAATTCTTCTTTGTCAAAATGGCTGACGACAGAGTTTCTGGGAGACCGAAACGAAAATGTTGTAAAAGATGCTGTGCTATATGCATATGTAGTCTGGTGGTGGTGCTCATAGTGTGGTTAGTTGTGATTGTAGCAATTCCTTACCTTATGATAATGGACAAAAAGAATAATAACGATACTAAGGGAAGGATAGATAACTTGAAAAGTGATAGAGCACGGGCACGTCCTGCACCCACGCTTTTCAGCCGGAACAACTGCCTGCATTCTGCCCAGATTGTAGGTGTCCTCTTAATATTAGCCCCCCAGCAGCCCCCCTTGCAAAGGCCCAGTATAAAATTCTCCTACTGAACTGCAGATCCTTGCCTAAACATACGGCAGAGATCTGGATGCTCCTTAAAGACGCCGACCCGGATGTACTGTTCCTGACAGAAACCTGGCTCAACACCGGCTCTGAACCAGATATTGTGCAATCTCTTTCACCGGGTTTCCTGATGCAGAGGGTGGACAGACCATCCGGCAAAGGTGGGGGGATCGCTATTATTCATAAGGAACGATACACCTGTCGCCTGCTTGGAAACCCCCTTCTGGACTGTGAGAATACTCACTTTACTCTAGAACTTACACCCTTGGTTTCCCTCACAGGCATTCTTATCTACCGCCCTCCGGGAGCGCTAGGAGCTTTCAACAAATCCCTGTTAGAAGCAGTGGTCAATCTGGCAAGCTCAGCGGCAAATTTAACCCTGCTTGGAGACTTTAATCTTCATTTCGATGACCCTCAAGCCTCAAATGCATCTGAACTGGCCCATGATCTCGCGTCATTTCAGCTGCTACAAAAAATCTTTGTCCCTACCCACGTTAAAGGTCACCTCCTGGACCCGGTGTTTTCCAACTTAGATGATCTTAAAGGGGAAGAGCCCTTACCCCTCCCATGGACAGATCACTTCTTAGTTTCCCTCGCCTGGTCACCGAAGGTCCCCGAATCTTTAATACAACCTATATGGACCCAAGGTCGTCTTTGGTCCAAACTCCCCTTGGAGAAATGGACTCAAGAACTGGAACGTACTTGCCCTATATCCGATCCATGCCCAGTTAAAGCCAATGACAACTTCGTGAGCTGGATTTCGGATACTCTGGACGTGGTCCTCCCAAAGACAAGGATAAAAAAGACCAATGGTCTCCACAACTCCCCTTGGTTCTCAGCAGAGCTGCGCACTTTAAAACAGCACTGTAAGGTCAAAGAAAGGCTCTGGAGGAAAGATTTCTCGCCTAGTAAGAAGCTGGAATATAAGGCGGCCATCAGCGCCTACAAAGCAGAGATAAAAAAAGCCCAGGCAATCTTTTCCGAATCTAAGATTCTGTCAGCCTCTAACTCACCCAGAGAAACTTTCAACGTTATTAAAAAGCTACTCAAAGTCCCGGACCCGCGCATAGCACCAGACATCTCCGGGCTACGCTGCAATAAATTGGCATTATATTTCTCCACTAAGGTCCAGAATATCCTCAAATCACTGCCGCATACGGCAGATATAGGTGTTACTACTGATAAGCACCTGATTCCCGACCCACACCCCTTGCAACCTACGCTTGAGGCTTTCCCCCCCTCTCGCCTGAAGCTAGCTGTACCCTGTTATCCAGGGTGAGCAGTGGATCACCTAAGGACCCCGCACCAATTAACATACTGAAACAGGTGGGATCTACAATTGCCCCCAACCTGACCGACCTAATCAATGCATCTCTGTCTTCAGGTATAGTGCCCCCCGCTTGGAAAGCAGGTATGGTGAAATCCCTGTTAAAAAAAAACAATTTAGAAACGGCAGATTTAGCTAACTACCGTCCTATATCTCTCTTGCCAGGCATAGGAGAGATGACAGAGAAATATGTAAACCAACACTTGTCAGGCTTTCTTGAAATGCATAATTTGCTGCACTCTTCGCAAACAGGCTTCCGTCCGCGCCAGAGCACTGAGATGGCCCTGTTGGCGGTGGTGGAGGAAAGCAGAAAAATCCTAGATTCAGGAGGATCTTCGGCCATTATACTCCTCGACCTGAGCGCAGCATTTGATACGGTGAACCATAGGATCTTGGTTCACCGTCTCAGGAATCTAGGAGTAACTGGCTTGGCACTGAAGTGGTTGGGTTCTTTCCTGGAGGAAAGATCCTTTCAGGTATTCGAGGAGAATACGACATCTAATCCCACCCCCCTACAGAACGGGGTGCCTCTGGGCTCTACGCTCAGTCCGACCCTTTTTAATGTATATATGGCTCCACTGGCATCCATTATTGCCCCATCCGGAATTCGTATGGTAACCTATGCCGACGATACCCAATTGGTGGTTGCACTTAATCAAATGGACCAAGAAACCAACACCCTCCGCTCCTGTCTAGAAGACATCTCAAACTGGATGGACACATCCCAGCTTAAGCTCAACGGTGGGAAGACCGAGCTTATGATCTTAGGCAACCCCTCTGCTTTAAATCCAGCTCCATGTGGCCAGCGTGCATGGGGCCACCCCGACCCCCAAGCCAGAAATCAAGAGCCTGGGCATTTGGTTGGACCAGGACCTGAGCTTTAGAGCACAAGCGAGGAAGACGGTGGCCATCTGTTATGGCCTACTCAGAATGGCCCGTAAAGTGCTACCTCTGCTCCCCTTCCAAGCAAAAAAGTATTGGTGCAATCACTCATACTCTCCAGGCTAGACTATGGTAACGCGCTGTACCTGGGCTCCCCCACTACTGTAGTTTCTAAACTACAGTCTGTGCAGAATAGTGCTGCCAGACTCTTAACCGGAACCAACAACCGACAATCGGCTAAACCGGCACTTGCCTCCCTTCATTGGCTCCCCATCCAGGAACGCATTAGATTTAAGACACTTTGCCTAGCACATAAATCTATGCAGGGGATCGGCCCTTCCATCAACTCAGCCATGATCCGCCCCTATAAAGCCAAGCGCAATCTTCGATCTGATAATCTCCACCTGGCCGAAGTGCCTAAGATTAGGAAGGCCAGGAGGGGTGGACGGTTGTTCTCCTATAATGCCTCTAAGCTTTGGAACTCGCTTCCATTCCAGCTCCGCCTAATCCAAAATCACGGGTCCTTTCGTAAACAACTTAAGACCCTCTTGTTCCCTCAGCCCGCATAGTTCCTCTGTCTTCGGCAGTATTCAGTCCCAGTGCTGGGATGCTCCCGGGTAGCCATGCGCTTTACAAATGTGTCTTTCATTTCATAGAGTAGAGTAGAATTAGAAGCAGAGGATGAACCGGATTATCATCACGTTGTAACAGATAACAATACTAGTTTAAATGTTTTCACTAAATTATTGTTTCAGTACATAGATACAATGGAAGTTAGTGACTGTTATGTCTGTATGAAGTTACCTGAATCAGTAGCAGAAGGTTTAACATATCATCATTTGCCTTTAACTTATGGCATATCATGTAGTGTACTAACTAGTTTATTTTATAGAACAGGAAAACTTCAGTATTATTATTCAAATATAGATGTGATATTTTCAGTGGTTCCTGTTCGAAAGAATTTGAACCCATTGCTTAGTAGTCAAGATGCACAATTTATGGGAGAATTTTTCTTAACAATGAAATCGATAGACATAAAACATGCACATAGAAGCAATCTAACATGTTCATTACGTGAAGAAGAAAAGATATTTTTGAACTTAGTTGAGAATAGAAGACAACATTTTCAAAGAAAGTGTCTGAGCATAAAGCTCATCTTCCACCTTGGGCTGAGAAGGAGGGTATTTACACACCTGGCAAAGCTCAAGCTGCTGTGGCCTTGGATTTCGTGAAAGACAGGGAAATTTGTCTTCATAGGTTAAAGACTGATTATAACAATATTTTCATCGGTACCAGTGAATATGAACATAATTTCTTAATTCTTGGAGGTTGGGGACTAAAAGGAGGAACAGATTCAGTTCTTCCTGGAATTTATTATGTGTGTGGGAATAAGGCTTACTTTTGGCCTCCTGCACGGTGGTATGGAAGTTGTTATTTTGGAATAGATTTTCCAAAAGTATACCACGTAAAAAGAAACACTGGGAGCAATGAAAATAATAGTGAATTAACACGTAGTAAAAGAGCTAGTTTTTCAGAAATTGTAGGGGATATATTTGGTGCATTGATGCCTTCAGTGGGAGTAATTTTGAACTCAAGGAGAATATGTAAATTATCTACAGTGGTTGATCGTTTATCAACGGATACTGCTGGAGGATTTCTAATGATTAATGCGGAAATGATTGCGATTAGATCTATGGTTATGCAAAATCGACTTGCTCTTGATATAATATTAGCAAAAGAGGGCGGAGTCTGTAAATTATTGAAAACGAAACATTGTTGCACGTATATTCCTGACAAAAGTGCAGAAATCGGAACGTATATAAAGAATATAACAAAACTTGAGAATGAACTGAAACCACTGGAAGTTGATAGTGTATGGGAAAGATTGACAAATAGCATTGCGTCAATTGGTACCTGGTTTACTAATGTAGGAAAAGGGCTTATAGGTCAAATATTAGTACCCTTAGTAGGGATAGCAATAATAATATTGTCAATAATGATATGGTGCAAATGTTGTAAAAAGAATGAAACATATAGAGTGACAGGAAAAGGCAAGAAACGGAAATTTGATGAAATTGAATTAGAAGATCTGAAAAGTGAAATGTACAAGAAACTGAAAGGAGAGAATAAGAATAGACAATGTAAAAATGAAACTGTGACAGAAAAATGCTAGAAGTTGGCATCTGGTTGTGGGTAATTTTGATGGCTCAGAAACGCCATCAGAGAGGGGATTGATGGAGCAAGGACTCACAATGAGACTTGCTCAGAGGCAATCTTCTCACAGTATTAGTTAATTTGTACTAAAATTTGTAATGTCATTATTAATAAGGTGCAAACACAAACATTTATCTTAGAGAAGCTTGCCTATGTGTTTTCCACTAATAAGTAATCCTTGTCTAATCCAAAATGGCCACTAAAGCGCGGGAACTCTACTGCGCATGTGTCAGCCATATCACGTGGTATGACGTCTTTTCTTTGCTTGGAGGAAATTTCTGCTTCTGCGCAGTGTATGCTAAAATGGCTGCTTTATGTTCTCACATGCTAAAGCTTTCGCGTTGCTGCAATTAATAATGTGGTATTTTAACGCTACTAATGCGGGATAGATTATATAATTAAATGAGAATAGAGTAGAAGTAGGGGGTAAACAGTGATAACATTTTTATTTTTTATTTTAATGTTTTCTTCTTTGATTTCTATTAGTTCGTAAATTTGGGCCTGGGTTAACTGAACAGCAGCTCAAGAGCCATGGACCTGCGCATGCGCTCTGAAACGAACAAGACAAAGCGATGAAGTCAACTTGGAAGATATCCAAGGACACGACCTGTTGGTCACCTCCACTGTACATCTGAGATGTTCTACCAATCGCAACATTTTGTATACACTTTATATTAAAAATTGTCATGAGACGGGTGGGAAATAAAGCAAATGTATTAATTGAGAGGGGCAGTATTTTAAAACAATGGGCTTAAAGAAATTGAACTAAATTGTCATGGTGTGAGGATCAACCCCCTGTCCCTGTCCAATCAGAAGTAGTGGGCCCATAAATTTGAAACATTAATGGGAGGTACCTGGGTGTAGAAGGGTATAATAGATATAGAATTAGCTAATTAGGAAGAGCAGATGGACATTAGCGCGCAGAGAACAGGAGTTCAGGAGAACAGGCTTTTGGTGCTCAAGGAGCTGATCGAATGCAGACTGAACCGCTGTCCAGAGAGGTCCTGAGGTGGGGGCGGCGGATTCCATTAGAAAGAAGACACGGAAGAATCGAGGAGGAAACGAAGTCTCAGAGAGGGGAACGACGCAGGCGTCGTTGTTAGAGAGGTCATCTATCCTGTCTTGAACCTGGTCCGGAGGTCTTGGTCTTCATCCTTTCTTGGGGACCCTCTTCCAACTCCTTGGCCAAGGGGTTTGGTTTTCACACCTTTAGGTAACTATAAATGCGTAATCTAGTTTGTACTGCTGTCTCTATCTTCTCCTTTCTGAGGGACCGTCATTGATGCTCAATGCGTGATATTATAGTATATTTCCTCCTTGATATGCGATTAAGTGCCATGTGGCTTGTAAATTACTCTGCTAAATATTAGATAAACATTTTAAAACTTCCTGAGTCAGTGGTTATTTCAGGTGTTTTATGAAATTGTATTTGTATGATCTCATTTTTCCCCAATTATCAAAGGTCCATTGGTAAGTCATTACTCTTCAATCAGGAAAGGTAATTGGTAGCAGGGAGTTTGATAAAGAGTACAACTGATTCCTACCAGCGGTGTCTATTAGTTAGCGTGAAATGAATGGGCCCAGGTGAGTATTTTGTGTATGAATGCTTGTTGCTAGTAACCCGCTGGATCACTTGTACCATATGCCCCCAAGAGTTAGGTTTAAAAGAATTCTCTTCGTGTCTTTCAATGTTATACTGTTTTGGAAAGTGGGCAGGAATTTGTTACTACAGTTATAGTAATGCCCTTGTCGTACATTATACCTTCACAAACACCCATATCAGTTTCATTTTTTTTAAAGTCAGGAATAATCAGATCACAACAGCCATAACATCCAATATGAGCACAAAAATAAACCAAGCTATTCACAACACTAAATAATATATCATCATATAGGCAGGTGTGGGAAGAAAATATTTAGGTGCAGTGTTAAACAACATAATAGAGGATTAAGAGAGAAGAAGGAGAAGGAAAAAAAACAGAATCTTTTTTTATATATGTGTGTACCTGTAAGCATCCCTAAGCCTTTATTTGCTGATCCCAATTACATTTTGCCCAGATTCTATCTAACCTCTGAAGTGATCGGACACCCCTTACTCTAGCCAGAGCCAGTTTGGCATCATAGATTTAAAGAGTGGTTGCCCACCATTCTGCAGCCCACGGTGGGACTGCTGAAATCCATGATCCGGCTATACAAAGTCTCACTGAGACTATAATTATGGACAATAATCATCTAAGCCCCTTGTCAAATTCCATCCTATGGCCAAGCCTTATTTCCGTAGGGGTTAGCTGAAGTTCAAAACCCAGGCCTGCAGTAGCCAGTTTAAACACTTTCTCCCAAAATGCCTTCAAAACAGAACATGCATACAGCATGTGCAAGATATTTGCTGCTTGATGTCCGCACTTAGGACACCTAGTTTTATCTGGATAAAGGTTCCCACCCCACCTCATCAGTTATTCTGGCGTATAATACAGCATGCAAACTGTCTTAAATTGACGTAATTTTTATTTGACTGAGTGTAAAGCTCTATCCACCATTTCTAAAGCCCGATGAATTTCTGAAGGAAGCAGCTCATGAGAGAGCACTTTGCTCCATTTAGCGGCTGGTATCATCGCTCCCATGCTCGCTCAGCCCTTGATAAATGGTGCTACTGAGCGATTTCCAACTGGCTTTGAGAGACTAGTTGTTAAAATACCTGGAGCTTCCAATTTAAATGATTCCTTGCCTTCTGAGAGAAAGTAATCCCTAAACTGTAGATATTTTTAAAATATTGGTGCAGAAAGATTAAACTCCGTTAGTAGCTCATTGAAGGTGTGAAAACCATTTATGCCAAACAACTGCCCAATCGTCAATATGCCTAGCCATGCCATGCTTTACATACATGATCATTAAACACCCCAGGAAAAACTGGGTTATCTCACAGAGGCATGTTCTCATGGATCAGTTTTATGGAATATTTTGCACAGATCTCCTGCCAGATTGTTATTGCATCCAGAACAAGCTTGAACAGTGGCGGCTCCTCCCCTAAGGCGGAGGAGCATCGCCCCACAGATCAATAACTATAGTTATTATAATTTTATTTTCCCTATTGCAGTCAGTGGCGGGCGGTTTAGTCAGAGCAGGAGAGGAGTGGTGTGTACTCCCTAAGTGCGCATTAACTGTTTGGCCTGCCCTCTTTGGCCAACCAAACAGTTCATGCACATTTTGCATGTTCCTACCATGCTGCATTACAAAGCCTGATCAGGATAGAGGCAAGATGGCGGCTGCGTGAGTGCTGTGCGAAGCCACTCTCCCTGCGTGTCTCGAGGTGCTGCAGATCATGAGAGAGAAATTATGAAAAAAGGAAAAAAGGATTTGCTTTAAACTCACCTGGAGTTATATTGCAGGATCTACTTGGCCCTTCATTGATTCACAGACGGATGAGGGTATCGAGTGTCGTATCCTTGGTGGCTCGAGCTTTACGGGTGCTTTTCTCGGCGGCAGCTGGCATAAAGCGAAAGGCGCTGCAGACGCTCGTGGGAGTTAATTGTTACTCCCTCGTTACGAGAAGGCTGTCAGAGGTTTCAATAACGGTGACTGGCGGCAACATTGTAGCTTCAGAGAAGAAGCTGTCGGGCGGTGAACATTGTAGTATGCCGGCGAAAGTGAAATCCATGGGGAAGGACATCAATGCTCTGGCAGGAGCTAAGGGGTCATCCATGACTCGGCGCGCGATTACAGAACGCACTGAGCAGAAGGCAGATGGAGCCTGCAATGAGAAACTGAATGGGGGCCAGCCCCCCCCCTGAGATATCCACTAAACCAAAACAACCTATTGTACCTGGGATGTTTTCCGGTCGGGGGCTAGAGTAATTCCCTCCAGAAAGCAAATAACAAAGGTAAAAACAATCCCAGAGTAAAATTAAAAACAGACTGCTGTACTGAATTGAATGTTTTGGATGGGGTATTTGCTAATGATGGCTCCAGTGTAAAAGAGACCCTCCTAGAGGGGTAGAAGCAGTTAAAAATCCCCCTGATGGACAGAGCTTGACTGGGAAGTCACTGGGCTTAGAGGATGAAACTTTTAAAAATGGAATAAGTGATCACCAAGAAGCCGGAGATGAGACTCCCGAGATCCAGCTGTAACTGGGGAAGATGGGGCCAGTATTCAGAGAGATGGTAAAATGTTAGCAACTTGGATTTTGACAAATTTTATTCCCTGACAGAAGAATCTGACCTATCTAATAACAGCGAGAAGGATGTAACTGATGACGATGTTACTGGGGGGGAGAGTGGGAGCCCCCCGATGAGATTTGGCACACAAAAACGCTTGCCAGTTCGCACAAAGAAAAAGAGTGCAAGAGGGTCAGATAAAGAGAAAGGATTTACTTCAGACTACAGTCAATCAAGCCAGCTTAAATGGGACTATTCTACAACTCAACTTACAAAAGGGATTGAAAGCGAAGACGTGGGCAGAGACCAAGCAAATGCCCTAGAAGGCTCAACTGAGATGATTAATGTTACATCCCCACACCCCTCAATGGAGTTAATATACACAACGTTGAAACAGATACAATCTGAAGCGCGTCAAGAGCACAAGAGGGCCTACTTAGCAACTAAAAATTGCAGGGAGCTGTACGCAAAGTTAATAAAGCCTGTTCGGAAATAACTGAGCGCACCACGGTTCTAGAGGAGAGGATTGTACAGCTGGAGGCTACTGCGGAAATTGCTGGTCAACAAACACTGTCTAATGAAAGTAGGATGACCGATGTGTTATGGAAGTTGGAGGATTTTGAAAATAGACAACGTCGCAATAACCTCCGAATGCTTGGAATTGCAGAAAATGTCGAAGGGGATGATATTCGTGGCTTTGTTTTAAGGGTACTTAAGGAAGCCTTCCCCGAGCTCTCGCATTGGAACTGGGAGACTGAGGTGCAGAGGGTGCATCGATTCCCTCTAATGCTTAAAAAGAAATCTGGGCAAGATGGAAAACCGAGAGCCATTCTTATTTTCTTTGGCAATTTTCTTCTTCGCCAGGCTATTTTTGAAAAGGCTAGGCCTAATGCACAAAGGGTGGTTGAGGGCACTCCTTTTTTGTTCGGCCTGATTTTTGTCACATAACAGTAGAAAGGAGGTGGCGGCTCCGATTGCTTATCACACCATTTCAGAAATTGGGTTGTGAAGCTTTCTTATTGCATCCTGCGAGGCTCAAAGTTATATGTAAAGGCACAACAAGGGTATTTAACTCAGAGATCCAAGCCCAGGAATTTTTGAATGAACTTTTGAAGAAGTAGGCTTGGGAAACTGTTTTGTAGAATGATTGATATATGTGTTTTCTTTTTCTGTTTATATATATGTGTTCTTTTTTTTTTTACTTTTTTTTTTTTTTTTTTCTTGTTGTTGTTTTTTTTCTCTTCTCTCTATGCGGTGGGGAGCGGCTAGGGGGCACAACACGCGCAGGAGGCATCACAAGGGTCCATGGACCTATTTTGCCTTTTAGAAGGGGAGAAGGGTGGGGGGAGGGGGAAGGGGGTTAATAGAAACCAGAGGGAAAAAGGGGAATTGTTTGCACTGGATGGAGATTGGGATTTAGGAGTCTGTTTGTTTTATTTGGGATTGTTACATGCTTATACTTTTGTTATGAGGAAGCTCAGGATTGCATCCATTAATATTTGTGGGTTAAATGACCCTCAAAAAGAAGGAGAGTTAGCCTCGACGTCCAATTCCTGAGGAGCAGATATTCTCTGTCTACAAGAGACACACATTGAAGGGTGTAGAAAAAGGATTTTAGAGTTAGCGGGATATCAACTTATTGCTACTACTACACAGGAAACACGGACAAGAGGGTGGCGGTACTGGTAAGAAAGGGAATGGGCAGTTTCCCGCGTTCATTGGTAGATAAGATGGGTCGATGGGTAATATTGCAATGTTGTCTGGGGAATAAAATGTTTACTCTCTGCTCGGTATATGGGTCAGTATTAGATGACCCTGTTCTTTTTGACTGGTTGAACGTAGAGCTAGTGGGTTGGCCTCTCCCCTTGATTCTATGTGGGGACATGAATATTAATTTAAACTGTCAGGCTGCCACTCATGGTGGGATGGCATACCAAGGTCGCAAACCAAAAGTTTTTAAATCACTGTCACAACTTAAATCTCTGCATGGGTTAGTGGATGTTTGGGCAGCACAGAAAGGAGCGACCCTGGGTATACTTATTTTTCTGCACCTCATCAAGTACATGCAAGATTAGATTATTTTTTTATATCACAAGTGCTCTTACAAGAGTGTATAATAAGTAAATATCCTAAAGTTATGTCGGATCATAACCCTCTGGTGATTGAAATAAATGTGGGGCTTCAAATTCAACAGAAACGATGGACATTCGATAGAGCTCTATTGAGTGAGGAGGGATATCTTTTACAAATGGGGGAGTGGATTCCGACTTTTATAATTGAGAATTTGGGGAGCACTAATGTTAACACCGTGTGGGACACATTAAAAGCAGGGGTTAGGGGAGAAACATCAAGCTATGGGTGGGAGGCCCAAAGGAAAGATAAAGCCCGGCTGCAGGCTCTGTATAAGGATTTGGGGAAGGCAGAAACTGATTTGATAGAGGCAATTTCTGCTGGGGCAAACTCAGCGGCAGCTCAAGTTAAAATTACTATCGCTAGATCTGCTATTACCGAGATTTCTATTAAGAAAGCGGCTGGTAAATATATGGCCTGGCGGAATAAGGTGTATGAAAGTAATGAGAGGGTGGGTCATTTATTGGCAGTTCGGACCAGGGATAAGACGATTCAAACTCGGATTAATGAAATTAGAGATCCCACTTTGGGCATGGTAAACGAGCATGGTGCTATCCTTAATGCATTTAAAAACTTTTATCAAAGTTTATATACCGAAGACGTTCGGGCTGGGGACCAAGAAATTGAATCTTATCTAAGGGGGCAAATTTTGAACAGCTATCTCTGGAGGAAAGAGCTGATTTGGATAGGCCATTTACATTAGCAGAGATATCCGAGGCTATTGACTCTATACCACTAGGTAAAGCGGTGGAACGGACCTAATACCTGGGGAGTTTTATAAGAAATTTAAGGCACAGCTGATGACACTTATGTTGGAGGTTTTTCATAGAGCACAAAGTGATTTGGCAGCCCCGAATCTTGGAAACATGCCAATATTATAATTTTCTCCGAAAAAAGTAAAGCCTTAACAGAACTGGGGTCATATCGGCCAATTACACTGGTTAATAGTGATACAAAGATTTATTCTAAGATCTTGGCGAACAGATTATCTGGAGTTATCAAAAAATTAGTTTCTCCTTGTCAACATGGGTTTGTCCCAGGAAGGGGCACGACGGACCATATCCGCCGCATAATTGCGTTGTTTGATTATACAAAGATTACAGGAGACCCTATGGCAGCAATACTACTTGATGCAGAAAAAGCATTTGATAGGGTCTCCTGGCCCTTTCTGTGGGCAATTATGGAAAGAATGGCCTGGGTAAGGGGTTTATCGGGGCAGTTAGATGTATGTATCAGGATCCCACGGCAAGAGTAGCCTCGATGGGGCTTACATCGGATATAATTAGAATTACCCGCGGAACACGTCAAGGCTGCCCCTGCTCTCCGTTATTATTCGCTTTATATATTGATCCTTTAATAAGGAAAATAGGGGAGAATAATAGAATACAGGCCATTCAATCTATTGGAGGAGATACCAAGATTCTAGCATATGCCGATGATCTCGCTATAACAACGGCTAATCCACTGGCGGCAATTAATGAGATAGAAAAGGAATCTAGAGAATTTGGTAAAATTTCAGGATATCATCTTAATAAAAATAAAACGCTGATTGTTAAAAAATTCTAGAACAGTCTTGAATGATGTACGAGTAGTAGAGAACTGCTAAGTATCTTGGAGTTGAGATTTCTGCTAATGTGGATGAAATTGTGCAGATTAACTTGGAGCCACTACTACAAAAACTAAAGCAGACTTTAACAGAATGAACTGCTTACATCTTACATTATTAGGAAGGTGTAACGTGATTAAAATGTTATTTTTGCCTAAGATTTTGTATTTTTTAGAGCTATTCCAGTTGAGATAAATAAGGCATGGTTTTTGGCTTTTAATCAAATAATATCAAGATTTTTGTGGGCTGGAAAACGCCCCGCAGAGCGTTAAAATATATGACCCTATCTAGAAACCGCGGGGGGTGGTCTGTCCCCAACTTGCAGATTTATTATTGGGCAGCTGTCCTGCATCAGATGGCTGAATTACTGGGAAAGGAATTGGTGGAAATAGAAGAGGTATCTATATATAGGCTAGTATTAGGGGCAGAGGCCCATGGTTGCCTTATGTGTCATATTGATTTTGCGTATTTCAAAAGAGTGAAATTTAAAACTTTACTGGGAGCCTTTAAGGTTTGGATGGCAGTTAAGAAGAAAGTTAAAATAGGCAGGATACATAGATACACTCCTTTGGCAGATAATTATTTATTACCAGAGATCTTCCGAGATGGATATATGAAAATTTGGCAGGACAAAGGAGTGAGGCACATAGGTGATTTGATGGGGGAAAACTCAATACACTCTTTGATGAAATCAAGAAGAAATTCGGGATTGGTAATATGCATTTTTTAAATTTTTACAAGTGAGGGATTACTTATCCAAGAAAGTAATTAATGGGTTTAGAATTCCTTTACTAGACTTGTTATTAGGGGCCCCTGCACCTATTAAGCTAAAATATGTAAAATACTTAATGATATATCGGAGGATGATTTCACTAAGCATACCACCCGCTGGCAGGATCTGGTACAAGCAGAGGTAGGGGAATGTGAGGATTCTCTCTTGCTGAGCCAGACCGCATTTTTTCCGGCTAGTTTGCAGGTACAATGTTTTAAGACCTGGCTTAACTTGTATATTACTCCAGCGCTGGATCTCCAAATGGGGGGTACTACTGGTATACGAATGCTCTCGCTGTGGATACTTTGCTGCAGATAGCGTACACATGTTTGCAACTTGTACCCGATTATCAGCTCTGATTAATGAAGTGGCAAAGTATATTAAGCTTATGTTGGGGTTTGATGTTAATCTTACATCGCAAGTAATTATGTTAGGTGTAAGTAACCAAGAAATGAGAGAATCAAATCGAGTTTTGCTTTTCACGGCTATGGCAGTATTTAGGCTATGCCTGGCTACTGTATGGTTAGATAGGAGCCACCTACAGTTCATTGCTGGTTGGGGAAATTGCTAGCTATTTATCGCTGGGAAATGGCGGTTTATTTAAGGAGGGGGCCAAGGTAAAAGAAAAAGGATTAGAAATCTGGTCTCCAGTAACCATATGGATTAATGAGACTAAAAGAATTTTAGTTTAAATTTTTTTTTTTTTTTTTTTTTTTAATTTGTTTAACTAGAAAAGGGATATATCAGATAAGCTGAATGAATTTTTTTTGTTGTTGAAATATCTTTAATAAGAATTAATTTAAATAACTTTCCTTTTGGTTTCAAGGGGGATGGGGTGGGGGTAGTTTAAGACGGGTGGGAGGGTATAAAGACAAATAATTGACATCTTGTACATACATACTGAATTATAAAATTTATAAATGTGTTTCTTGTAAATTTAATGTATGTGTAGGATGTCTAAATAAAAATTAAAAAAAAAAAAAAACAAAGCCTGATCAGGAACATGCACAGGTTCCCTGTTCCAGTCTGAGCACCGATCCACGGCGCTCATACCAATCACAACGCTGCATTGCAGCATTGTGATTGGCTCAGGGGAGCCTGTCTGCCCGGGTGCTCCCTACTGCCGGCCGGGTCAGGAAGAGGAAGAGGATGAGGACAGAGAACGGAGGAGAGGTGGCAGCTGGCCGTTAAAGGTGAGTCCTTTTTTAGGTCGAGCCTAGACAGCGCATGCGCTGTCGCAAGACCTAAAGTAAACAGAATATAGAGGGTAACCCCGCCTGCCGCTTGGCATTGGTTCATTCACGGGTTGCTCTGCTTTCGTGGCTCATTATTGGGTGGCGTTCCGAAACATCACTTCCGTTTTAAGGCAAGCAGCACGGACCAACTACAGCTTAGTTACGCTGTAGGTCTGTATCTGCTTCGTATAGGGACTACTTTGGGTTTTTAAAATTGCTGTGGCGCACTCTTTTCAGGCCGCCATCTCATAAGTTTAATATGCACGGCGCACGCTTTCATTACTCATTTTTCTTTTTCTCTTATCAAGAGCTGGCCTTTGCTTGGAGAGCCCTGGACAAAACCATATTTGCACCCATCCCAATCGCCCTCTTTAATTGTCTATGCATTGAAAGTTTCGAGTAGCAGGGAGCAGGTGAAGGGGGCAAAATATGGTAGCGCCATTAAAGGAAAAAACACACACAAAGAGCAGACATGGGCGCAAACAGCCTTCAGAAAAAGTGCTTAAACGCACTTTTCTTATGGCCGAATTCATGGGGAGATTGTTGCAGTGAGTCTGTAGATCGGCGCGCTCAAGGGGGCGGAGGGGGGGTCCTTACTGTTTGGAAATCCCAAAGTACGCCGATCTCCAAACAGCACTAGTTAGAGGAGCCACCTATGCTACACTTGTCCTCGGGCAGCACTAGTTCGACGCATCAGAAACACCAGTGGCATGACCGTGGAGCTGAGAAAGCCACAGACTGCAGCGCAGACGCCCACACACAGACAACACCAAATCCGTGCCACGTAGAGGCATCCGAGCAGCCGTCCCAAAGAAAAACCTAGGTAGAACCAGCGACAGAACTAGTGAGAAGAAGTGTGCGTCCGCGATGGTGACATGATGCACCTTTAGTAAGAGACACTCAGCACTGCACTAGAGACAGTACAAGCGTGTGTACCAGAAACGGACCCTGAAAGCACCGGTGAATGAGACAATCTTGCACTAAAGGCTGCACTGATGAGACCGACGGACAGAAAGGGACCCTACGTTTAGTGACTCGGTGGCGTTGCGGCTATCCTGTGAACTCCTGCTTGCTGCCTTCATACGGTTGTCGGTCTCTCTGTTTTCACGGTTTCTCCCCCCGTACTCCTGTGATCGCCAACCAGAAGTCTTTTATGCACCTGGTATGAGGAAGTGTGCTCTGGAAAATGTGAGCCGAGAGAAAAATCACACAGACTAAGAGGGAGGGAGGAGAGTTGGGGTCATTACTTCACCCTCCCGCCCCCCCCCCCCACACACACACACACAACTCTGCACAGATGTGTGAAGATTCACGTGATTTCTTTACTGTATTAGCCAGATGTTGGATCCAATCGGAACACAAGGGTAAAAAGAGTGCAGTTCGTCTACGTAACGAGAGAGTGCGTCTCTCGCAGGGCCTTAACAGGGCTATAGTGCAGTGAGCATCCAGAGACAGTGCAGCGAGAATCATAACAAGCTCTGATAAAGCCAGTGGGTCTCGACTTTGGGATCTGTTAGTTTAGTCACTGGATTTTAAACTATGTTGTGCAGCATCTCCGATGCTTGCAGACGGCTAAATAAGAAGAAATAAGCCCACGGCGTGGTGCTCTACGTCATTTTGTTGATGCTGAAGGAACCGACGTGTGTAGGGAGAAGGAACAGAGCAAATAAATGTGTGGGGACAAAGAGAGACAAGTACACAAATGTCTGTCCTGTTCAACATGGCAGCCCGCCTTTTTACAGCCTGTTCCTAATAACACACTGCACACATTTCTCGCTATGCAGGAAGCGTGGGCTCAGTCAAGACAAACTGTTCGGATACACTAAGAAGAAATCCTCAAAGCTGGTATGCAGGTTAAAGGCCTTTATCTTCTATGCATCACTCAGCCACCACTACAACTTCATAGCAGTTTTACCACCAAAGAGGTCGAGTTGTTTGCACTGGATTGTACCCCTCTCCCTTTTGGGGTAGCCTCAAGACTGATTTGTGCACGGTTGCTCCTGGTCTGTAATGACACTGAGCAAAAAAGAAAAGAGTGGAATGCAGCCTCTTTTTAGGTCTGTAAGCACTATTTTCTTTAATGCGTTTCCCCTACTGCAGGCACAACATGCTTTCCTGCAACATTCAGCGCGCTAAGCGCGCTTTCACTTTCCAAGCAGCCCGTCCGTGGCGACCGAGGTCTCGCATTTACAAGAGTTTGAGCTATTGGCATTGTAAATGACAATGCCTTTTATTTATGTTTTAATTATCAAAACAGATAGATAAAAGGCATTGTCATTTACAATGCCAATTGCTTAAACTCTTGCAAATGCGAGACCTATTGCATTGCAAATGCTTGTTTTATTGTGTCGCAGGCTAATTTGTAGCGCCTTACCACACGTATTCCCGTCCACCCCTCGCTCCTTTCCTCCCTTCCCTGGCCGGGCCCTTCCACTCTACATTGTGTGCTGGTGCTAGTCACACAATATTTCTAGCGCTCAGTGCTTCCTTCTCTCCCCCTCCACCCCCTCCCCCGCCTGCTACTATTTATATTTGTCCCCTTCACCCTCTGCTCCTTCTATGCTCCCACCGTCCGTATATACTCCCCGTAGACACCCCCGTACGCCTATCTAATTTACAGCTGTGCCCCCCTGCGTGCTCTCTCTTCTACTAGCGCCAAAATATGAAATACAGTCGTTGGTGTTCAAAAACGGGTCTTCAGCAATTTTGCTCATTGCCGTTTCCCCTCATTTACATGTCCCACGTACTAATCAGCATTTGTTCTGTAAATATTGCTTACTTCTGGAATTGTTTATGTGCCACATAAAAAAATGTCTAATAAACCAGTATTAAAACACCAACAATTGTACTGCATATGTTAATATACATACCTCATACCTACAACACACAAAAAAATACACACTATATACTGCTATACACAAACACATAACTACTTATTACACAACTACACAATACTACACCTAATACTCTAACACAAATGTAATTCACATTATTACTATACATGCTAAAGCTACACATGCTTTAACAAACACAGCAACTAGTATTGCAGTACTCAAACACTACACACTAAAGCTACTTACTGCTCTTGCCACCATCACAACCTGCAACATAAGTTATACATCCACATACTTTCTACACACATACATACCAGTACTTACATGTAAAATACATACACTACACTCAAAACAACACCATTAAGCAACATTGTAATTACAACACCAATAACTATAACTCTAACTAATGCGAGACCTGTTGCATTGCAAATGCTTGTTAAATTTAATTCCTCTCCATATCCCCCTCTGGTAGCAGCCGCTGCTGGCCGCCTGTCTCTACACAGCGCCAGGTGGAACAACTTGCGTGAGTGCGGTATGGTGTAGAGTGGGGCCCTGTGATTTAAATACAGTTTCCATAGGCAAAACCTGTCCACAGTCTAGTCGGAGCACATTATTTATTAATCATCATCAACCCTTCAACAATTCAGATTTTCAACCATGTGGCAAAATAGCTTCAAGGGTTAAAATATCTGATTCTGAAACTTGTTCGCACCATGAGTGTGAGGGGATCAAATGCTTGTGTTGGTTTTGTATGCATTCATGGAGCGAAATAAAAAAGAGCGCACTGCCTAAAATAAGTTATCTCACTCATAGTCCCAATACCGGCAACATCCCCCCACTTCCCATAGGTGAACATGCATAATAAACCACAAGACACTTTGTTTATGGGAAAAACTGTCGCAGGTTTATTCCATACAAGAGTATGCAATAAGGTGGGTTATCTTACGGGCGATCCATGGGCAGGCAGCCGTCCAGCCTATGCTGCCCCTGCCCGCCTGATGAGCCAGCACTGTGGGATGTATGTCCGGTCAGCGCTACCTTTGTTGATCCACCACTGGATCACGTGTCCCTTGTTACCATCTACTCGTGCCCCTTTCAGGGCGGAGCGTATCAGGGCAAACCCCCGGTTGGTCAGGCCCCCAACCGCCCGAAGGACTAACGGGGCGCCGTCGCGGTTCTCCATGACCCTGCCCTGAGGATCCTGGTCTTTGGCTCTGGCACCCCTATTGTGCCGTGCAGAGGTACCCTTACTGTACCCGTCTGCCGCAGTGGTACCCTTACTGTACCGGACTGCTTCCAGATCGCCCTGTAACTCCGCCTGCAACACAAAAGTAAACATTAAAACATTCAATATACTTTGACCACCAGCCCAGCCGGAGGGTAAGAGGAAGGGAGGGAGACGGCGAGGCTGGCGGCAAAGAGGCCGCTGGGAGGGTCAGGGGGGTATACATACCCTCCCTCCCCCCCTGGGCGTACCGGAAGTGACGCCCACACCCCCACCGCCGCGGGCTCCAGGCGGAAGCCCTCTGTAGCTAGGACGAGGGGTAGGCTGTGCCGCAATGGCACTAAAGGGCCGCCCTTTTAGGGTGGCCCCCTTTGGGGGCGGCGGGCAGCCACATAGTCCCAATACCGGCAACATACCCCCACTTCCCATAGGTGAACATGCATAATAAACCACAAGACACTTTGTTTATGGGAAAACCGTCGCAGGTTTATTCCATACAAGAGTATGCAATAAGGTGGGTTATCTTACGGGCGATCCATGGGCAGGCAGCTGTCCAGCCTATGCTGCCCCTGCCCGCCTGATGAGCCAGCACTGTGGGATGTATGCCCGGTCAGCGCTACCTTTGTTGATCCACCACTGGATCACGTGTCCCTTGTTACCATCTACTCACGCCCCTTTCAGGGCGGAGCGTATCAGGGCAAACCCCCGGTTGGTCAGGCCCCCAACCGCCCGAAGGACTAACGGGGCGCCGTCGCGGTTCTCCATGACCCTGCCCTGAGGATCCTGGTCTTTGGCTCTGGCACCCCTATTGTGCCGTGCAGAGGTACCCTTACTGTACCGGACTGCTTCCAGATCGCCCTGTAACTCCGCCACAGCCCTGGGGGCAGCCACCGTCGCAGCCAGGGCCCCCCACCACTGCACTTCCTATTACCTGCAACCTGCCTTTTCCAAACATTCCTGTAAATCCAGGAGAAACAGGTCCATCCCCACTGGGGACAAGTGGACCCCATCCTCCTCAAAGTACCCTTTAACGTTTGCCTGGATGAGTTCATGCCTGATAAAGCCCAACCCCCTCTGCCCCAGGAACTTGCGCATAGCACTGTTGACCCGCTTGCGCGAATGTTCTGCTGCCTCCCTTGACCTGGCGCCGCGCCAATGCAATCGGGGGGTTATTTCCGACCAAAACAGTTCGCAGTGACCCAAACGCCTGCTTAGTTCGCCAAAGTCCGTTTTAATGGCCCTGAGTAATCCCCTCCTCCCCATGGTCATGAGATCATTGCCCCCCAAATGGATCACCAAGACATTGGGCGGGGCTCCGCCCAGGGCCAGGCGTTGCTCGAGCTGGTTCATGATGCTGTTCCATCTCATACCTGGGAAACCCATCCAAATAAATTGAGTGTTGTGAAACCCCCGCATCCAGCGCCTGCTCTTGGCCCACTTTTCCAACCTGGCCACGTACGAATGGCCGATCACCCATACGCGAACACCTAAAGAAACGAACGCCATTGTTTATCAACTGTTTATTGCTCCGATAATCATATTTGAACATGACACTGCAAAACACGGCACACCAAACTTATTTACATCTTGTGCAGTCACGGGCGGATATATCGTTCAAAACAGCGCGACTGCCACCGCCCCACTTTTTTAATGCCTGCCGATTCCATGCCTGCCTTGAATGCAGCCGTGGCCGCCCCAATCCTGAAGGAATGGCTTGAATACTTTTTATCAGGGCTGGCCAGGCCGGCGCGCGCCAAACATGCACCCATAACCCGCTCCACTTGGAATTTTGTCAGGGGGGTCAAGTCTGCATGTACCAGGAAATAACCCTGTGTTGCAGGGCGCACCGCTACGTAGTCCCCTACTCTAGCGACCGGGCAGTACCTGGGATCCCCTAGCGGGTTAAGAATCACCTCAACCCCACGCCCTGCCTGGTCAGTCTTTGACCTTCTTATGCGGAGCACCAGCTGGGCGGCCAGCTTCACGTCTTGCATGCCAAGTGCATCCCCAGACCTATCCGCCTTGGATCTGGCCACCAGTTCGCTCATCCTGAATGCCCCAAAGAATGCTAAACAAAAGGCGGCTGCTAGTAGGCTGGCCTCGTAAGGAGAATGTGCAACCTGCTGCAGGACATCAAGCATACCCTGGAGCCTGGGGAAATCGATGGCCCCCCTGTTATCCAGCACCCTCACTTCCTCCCTGGCCCAGCCCTTGAGAGCCGCCCGTAACCGAAAAGACCTGGCCGGATCAGACACACCCTTTAGCTTCTCGTCGTGGCACACTGCCGCAAGGTGGCTGGACACCCAAGAGTGGCTTCTCCCTTGGTCCTTAGCCCATACCACAAAAGCCTCCACCTTCTGTTCCAAAGGAAGGGGGCTGGTGCCCAGGATATCAGAGACGCCCCAGAACGTTGCACAGTGGGCCTTGTACTTCTTCCTGGTTCCTGGAGCCAGGGAATGTTCCCCAATCTCCCTCAGCCGTTGCTCCACTGCAAGATGAGCCACAGATGCGCTGGAAAGGGGGTCATCTCCGCTCTCGCTCGCGGCCAGGCCTCCCGGAATCGGAGCCACTGAAAACGAGAGAGAGCGTCAGCGGCAACATTCTTAACCCCCTCAATGTGCCTAGCCCTGAACTCGATGTTGTGGCGCAGGCCGGCCCTGACGAGCTCTCTCAGTAGGCAGAGCACTAGTGGGCACCTAGCTGACTGACCATTTATCGCTTGTACAACCGCCATGTTGTCCGACCAGAAGACCACCCTCCTGTTCGCTAGCACAGAGGGCCATAAATTCAGGGCGATGACGATGGGGAAGAGCTCTAGTACAGTGATCTTGGTTGTGATCTTGCGCCGGTGCCAAGCGTTGGGCCATTTCTGTGCGCACCACTCCTCCCCCATGATGGCTCCAAAACCCTCCCTCCCGGAAGCGTCCGTGAACAGGCACAGCTCAGTGCTGACTGCCCATGGCGCCCTCCAGATCACAATTCCGTTGAATTGTACCATGAATTCCGCCCAGGTCGCCAGGTCTGCCTTAATGCCATATCCCAACCTGACCAAATGATGTTTCCTGCGGACGCCTGCCGTGGCCCTAGCTAGTCTCCTTGCGAACCTCCCAGCCGGGATGACTCTGGCTGCGAAATTGAGCTTGCCCATGAGACTCTGGATCTCGCCCAAGGGTGCCTTGTCTCTGCCCAGTAAGCTTTGGATGTCCTTGCGCAACTCCTGCACCTTCCCGGCAGGGAGCCTGGACTCACCCTTGACGGTGTCCAGCTCAATGCCTAGGAACGTGAGAACCTGCGCCGGACCCTCGGTCTTACCTGGCACCAGGGGTACCCCTAGGCGAGCCGCCAAGTCCTGGAAGCACCGCAATCCCTCGCTGCACTCCCGAGACCCTAATCTCCCGATGAACAAAAAATCATCCAAGTAGTGGGTCACTCCCTCCTGGCCGTGTTCCCAATGGAGTGCCCACTGCAAGAAGGAGCTAAAGGCCTCGAAATACGCGCAAGACACCGCACAGCCCATGGGCATGCAACAATCAAAGTAAAGTTGACCCTGCCACTTGAAACCCAGCAGGTGCTGGCTGGACGGGTGGACTGGCAGTAGCCGAAAGGCAGATTCTATATCCGCCTTGGCCAACCATGCCCCTTTGCCAGCCCTCCGCACCATGTCGATGGCCATGTCCAGCGAGGAATAAGAAACTGAGCAGGTGCCCTCCTCCAGCCAGTGATTCACCGAGTCGCCCTCGGGGTATGACAAGTGGTGAATCGGCCTAAAGGCCCCAGGTTCTTTCTTGGGCACTACACCCAGCGGGGATACTATAAAGTTCTCCAGTGGGGGTGAGTTGAAGGGGCCCGCTACCCTGCCTAGTGCCACCTCCTTTCGAATTTTTTCCCCTACAACTCTTGGCAGTTCTTTGGCGGACCTCAAATTATCTGCATCGCGGCTATAGTGCGGCCCCTGGAATGGAATCGTAAAACCTTCGAGGAACCCCTGCGCTAGGAGTAGCCTGTCTTTGGTGTTGTGGTACTGTCGCAGGAGCGGGAGGAGGTTCTGCAGTATGATGGGGGAAGGCCCTTTGTTGGGAAAGTTTGTTTGCGCGGAGACCAGGGCTGGGTGGCAACAGGGGGGGGGCGGCGCCGGGGCGGTGTTCCTGACTGCGCTATTAACTATTCTGTTTACCAGGGGGGGTGGGACTATCCTGTTTTGCGTTGCATGACACGGCCGGATGTGCGGCCCACACTTGCTGCAGGTGTGGGCGAATTTGCATCCTTTGCCCCAGGAGCAAGATCCTGCATTGTATAACCGGCAAGTGCCGGATGAGAACCTCTTATTCCCTTGTTGCTGCCCCCTTGCTGGGTTCGAAAAGGCTGTTTGAAGGCGCGTTTACCTGATTTTTTGGAGGCCCCTTGATTCTCACCCCCTCTTTGTGCTTTCGCCCCCTTCTCCCTGCACTCGGTGGTAGGTCTACCCATATGTTGGATCCAGAGTTGGATCTCCTTTTGGTCCCACCCTAGGTCCGGGCATAATGACATCCTCTTGCGGAACTCCTGATCGTAGTAAAACCATCCTAACCCCCGACAATTTAGCCTCCTGTTGGATGGTGTGGGAATACTGCATCAGGGCAGGGCCCTGTTCTGGGTGTCTTTCCATTACTACTGCTGAGAGAATCGTGAAGGCCTCCACCCAATTCTCTATTGTTTTTTCTGGCCAGCGATGGTACGGCACCTTCTTGTCCTCCTCTTTCCCCCCCCATCTTCCTGGTGTCTAAACCTGCCTTGCTGTGCATGAGTAGGATCAAGATGTCCACACATTCCCTTCTCCAAATGCCTTCCTTGGCGGCCTGAGGCACCTCCCACGCCAGAGAACAACGCCCTGACGCTAGTGGAGCTACTGTTACCATTGGAGTCGTCGGGGGCCCCAAACTTGCAGTGGACAGACTTGTGAGCAGGTGGGGGGGGAGATGGTCTTAGCCAGTGGTGAAGCGGGCGCAGGGACGGGAGAGGGGGCGGGAGGAGCCGCTGCTGCGGGAGCGTTGCTGGTAGAAGGCGCTGCCGTCTTGTGCTGTCCCTCCCCGCTGGCGGGGACCATATCTTGCCCTGCACTACGCCTAGGTGCCGTCGCGTTCATTCCTGCCTCAGGGGCAGCTACCATGCTGCCTGTCTCGCTTGCAGGCAATGCCCCACCAGCCTGGCCCGCCCAGACCTGAGTAATTGAAGGGGGCACCCTGGGCGCCAGCGCTGCGTTAACAACTAAAGGGGCGCCTCCAATCTGTCCAAGCGTGTCTGAAATGTATTCATCAAGGCCAACATGTTGTCCATTGCCTTACCAATTTTCACAATGTGCGCGTCGCCCATTGTGGCAGGGGGCGGGGGGTTAGCAAGGGCAGCCACCGGTGCTGGAGGCTGTTGCGCGGCCACCACCCTGGCCTTGGCCGGGGGGGGGTCCGCAGGGAAGTCTTTGTTGGTGGGCCGTCATGACCGCTTTGACCTGAGAGGCATCTGCTCGGTTGGTCCTGCCTGGCTTCCTGACGGTTGGTCTAGTGACACCCTGGAATCCTCCTGCCCACAGGCGTCAAGCATCTCTTGAGCCCATTCCACTCCCTTGGCTTTTGCCATTGCCATAAAGGTCCCCCACACTAAATCCTGGGACGTGCTCGGTTGCGACTCATCCACACAGCTGACTTGCAGAATAAGAGGGCGGGGGTCCCTTGGCTGTTCATGCTGTACTTTGTCTGGCCGACTGCCCAGCCGTGCCCTAAAACAAAAGACAAAGGTGAGTCCCAGCACTGAGCCAGCAGCAAAATCTCCCAGCCGTGGAGCAGCCGTTCCCTGGGCCCCTCGACCCGGCGCATTTACCGCCCAGTGCCTCCCCGGTACTTACTTCAACACAGTTCCTGCCCTCGTGACCTGATCGAACGTACTAGTTGTTGCTTTCACCCTTGTCCTGCGGAGACATCCCAGTGGTCCCCAAGAGGCTGCGAGTACCGTGGATGTCCGGATGAACTGCGGTGGGGAAATAAAATCGTTTAGCTGAGGCCAGTGCAAGGCCATGCGACCACCTCGATTTGTCTCCCTTGCCTTCCAGCCGCGCATTCGGCTGTAAAATTGGCATGGTGAGTGCGGGATGGGTAAATCTAGCGGCAGGGTGAGAGCGAGGGGGTGGAGGTGCGAGGGGGCAGAGTATGCGGCAGAGTCCCATTACCTGCACAGCGCCCTTGCCCGGTCCACGACCCAGTGAAGCTGCCCCTCAACGTCAGGGCACCCTCTACCTGCGAGGTGCCTCTGCACCAAGACTCAATCTGGCGTAAGCAGCTGAAACGTCCGGTCCCGACCTGCTTAGAAACAAAACAAGCGTAAGTGAGTGGTCCCCAATTAGTGGTGTTAGCCTTCCAAATGACTTAACTCTTACACCTTGTAGTGCTCTGTCTTATGTAACATTCCCAATATCTATTTGCACACGTATGCTTCAATCTCTGCGTACTCTGTGTGTATTCTTCCGTGCTCTGGCACCTGCACAGGAAGGCTTGCGCAGGGACTGGGACCAACCTGTGCTGCAACCAACCAACGCATGCATAAACAGGGCCCAAGGCCAGACTGACTTTGGACGGACGGACCTGCATTTGTGTGCCCTAAAGTGGCTAACCGGCACCGAGACTCTATCATGGTCCCCACCCATCATTGCCGCTTCGAACGTGGACCACTTACCTCCTCCCGAGAGGTCCCATTCTTGCGATGGCATAACATCGAGTTCTGCGGAGCAACTAGCTTGAACCGTACTCTACATCAAACCCTTGTCAGTGTGGATAAGTGTTGCTCCCCAAGAATGCACCACCTCCAAACACCCACACGCCTTTAGCAAAGCCCATCACTGAAGCGGAATTAAGAAAGAGACCGCTTGCTGATCCTCACCCTCCGCGTCCCGCCCATCCTGAGGGTCCGTGACGCCGACCAATGCCCCAGCTGGCGCTGCCATGGCCCCTACGGGATTGTGCTGTTGATCCCACAAAGCAATAGCCCCCCATGGGCCCCAGGACCCTAAGCGCGCCCTAGCCACGGCGCCCTGGCACCAACGATCAGCTAGCTGGTGAGTCGGTCTCCTCTCACGCATGCAACGCGGGCAGGGACACGGGAAATAACTAATTCCTACCTCAGATCGCAAGCCAGCCCCCAACACCATGACGTCCTGCCATCCACCCTGCACCCCCTGTGATTTAGCACCCATCCGGTAACGGGTGGGGGGGGGTGTGCGCAAGCATGCCGTCAACCTCATGGCCCCCCCTACACGGGCCTATAGTGCGGCGGGCTCTCCCTAGCACGCTGCCCTCACAAACCCTGCTGGCGTGCACCTGAAGCGAGCACGTGTGTCTGCACCTCCGGCTCGGGACTGAACCCCACCGTCCGCACTGCAGACAAACGCGGAGAGCCAATCTCCCCTTCGGAGTCCGCATTGTGATGTGGGTGGGTGGGTCGGGGGTGAACCCAGGGCCTTGCGCCGGGTCGCACGCCCCGTCTAGCTGACAAGAAACCCCAGCGAGATTCAGACCACCGGCCCCTGGTCTACCCTCCCCTTTCAGCATGGCCTCGGGACACTGCCAGGAGTAGGATCGGACCCACGCCTCCGGAGAAGCCTGCGAGCTCCGCGCAGAGCCCCAGACCGCTCGGCCATCCGTGGCTTACTACAATTGCAATCTCCGCCGCTCTCATTCAGCGCGGCGACTCCACAGTGGCGCGGCATTGCTCGGGCAACGAGCACCACTGTACCCGCTCCCGCCCCCCAGGGGGCGCCGAGGATCACTCTGCATGGCCCGGACCGCGCGAAAGAGGGAATCCTTTTAAATTCTTTTACAGCCGCATTCAGGCTTATACTTGTAATAATGCGCATTGTATTTCCCTGTATTCAGACCTCTGGGGAACCCACATTGTCCTCACGCGAGGCAGAGGGACCGACGAAAGCAGCCGCTTAACGCTCCCGCTGTCTCGGGCCCTGCAATCTGTGTGCCCCCGCAACCAGGCGAAGCCCTCCAAAGCACCACTCGCGCTTCGGTACACCCCACTGGGACACTGCCACTGCGCAACGCTGGCACGTGCAGGCGTGATGCACCCCGAGGCCGAGCCTGTCCGGTGTGTCGAGGCTCGGCGCTCCAACCGTGATGCTCTGCCCACTCCCGGCGGCGTCGCGCCTTGCTGTCCGCCATGGGGGGGCATCGGTGCTACCAACACGCCGCCGGGCAGGAAGCGATAAAAGATGGCTGACAGCGGTGGCATACTAACCCACGCCATCGACATAACTGGCGCCCACATCCAGCGCTGTCGAAGGCCTGCCCCAGTAGAAGGGGTGAGCTCTGTACGGGCGGTCCCGCGGTCGAGACCTGCGACTAGGCCCCCCTCACCCAAACCCCAGGCCGATCCCATGTAGCACCACGGCACCAGCCCTTTAGCGGTGCCCAACGGCGAACACACGGGTGGGGGGGCAACTGTAGCTGGACGGGTTGCCACAATGTGGCAATTGGGACCGGGGGGGTGGAGAGGGGGTCTCGGCAGACTATACTGCAACATCGTTGCCCGCAAACCCTACCGACTTGCCCTGAGCCCTCGAAGGAGCTGTCCCCCCCCCTTGACTAAGGGGGGCTGGGGGAGGATGTACACTTACTCCGATGTAGTTGGGCAACGACGAGACACGACGGGACCCGGACGACCTTCGAGGACGGCGAGGCTGGCGGCAAAGAGGCCGCTGGGAGGGTCAGGGGTATACATACCCTCCCTCCCCCTGGGCGTACCGGAAGTGACGCCCACACCCCCACCGCCGCGGGCTCCAGGCGGAAGCCCTCTGTAGCTAGGACGAGGGGTAGGCTGTGCCGCAATGGCACTAAAGGGCCGCCCTTTTAGGGTGGCCCCCTTTGGGGGCGGCGGGCAGCCACATTCGCTCTGGAGTTGTGTCTTCCACATAGAGGGAAGCTTTTACATTTCACTGCGCAAGTTATTTAGGTTTCCGATTTTTATGTGCATTCACTTTTGTAAGAATATCTTTATTCAGCTTTTGCTTTTGATGTGCAAACAACTTTTTAACATACATCGAGAAAAAAATAAAAAGTAATTTACATTTCATATATCAATACATTTATATTGGTGTGCAATACAATTCAGTTTAAAACTTCATTTTTCTCAATTGGAATTATAAAAACATTTTTTATTTCTCTTTGATCACTCCACAATCCTGCAGAATGAAGTATCAGAAGCACCAGCTCTCCGAGGACCGCGGGGATCACAGCATCGAATAGTAGAGAGGCAGGGGCTTTTGAGATGGTCACCCGCAGATTCTTTCACCTCACTACTTTCCAAGTCCACCAGCCGCCACTGAGCTCAAACCTTACTCGCTTGTAATAGCTTGGGTCTGTGATCCTATAGAAAAAGAGCCCACTACCGGCCCTAATGCTAAAGAGTACCCAAAAACAAGTGTATCCGGTGTTACTGGAGCAAGCAGAGTGCGCAAGCACCCTACAAATGCTGCCCAAAAATATAGTTTAAAATCTGGCAACTGTAACCCCCCTTGCCGATATGGTAACTTCAAAAGACTTATAGAATGCCTTGCGCACCTGTACCCCCAAATAAAACTACTTAGAGCACCTTCTAGCTTCTTAAAGAAAGCATTTGAAACCTAAGCGTGATGGAGCGAAAAGGATACAAAAATTTAGGGAGGACATTCATTTTTATAATGTTGCAGCAGCCTATGATACTAATAGACAGTCTATTCAAGAACTTCAGTTTTAAGATAACGGACTGTAGTAGCATCTCATAATTTAGTTTAAAGATTTTATCAACTTTCATGCTTAGTTTGACTCCTAAATACTTAGCTGTGTGCACTGTCCCTGAAATTGATGATGTTGGCTCATGATTTAACAATAGTTGAGTCTTAGTTATATTCAATTTGTAGCCAGATACCTTCCCAAATTTTTCAGCCTCCTCCACAATATCGCACATAGAAGTTTGTGGCTTCACAGAGAATATCGCCACATCATCAGCATAAGCACACTTCAATTCACAATCGCTGGAGACCATAGGGTGAATCCTAGTATTGTATTGTAGTGAATACAAGAACGGTTCTATATAAAGTGCGAACAAAAGAGATGAGAGCTGGCACCCCTGCTGAGCACCCCACTCAATCTTGTAAAATGGTGAAGCTACACCGGCATATACCTACTTAGCACAGGGGTTGTTGTACAAGACCTGTACCCATTTACAAAGCCGGCCACCTGGCCCTATAGCCCCTATTATTTTTCATACGCATTCCCAAACTACTAGATCAAAAGCCTTCTCAGCGTCTAATAGGATCATGGCGAGTTTTGTGCCCATCCTCTCTGCCATATCGAAAGCAGCAACTGCTGTGTTAATATGGCTGGGAGTATCCCTACCAGGCATAAAGCCTTGCTATTGTTTAGATACTAAGGGGCCGATTACGATGTCATTTGGAAAGGCTCCAAATGGGATTCGGAATGTATGTTTCTGACCAAATCGGATACATTTCCGAATGACCGATTACGATACAGGGAAACCATTAGGGCTGTCTGATTCAGTTCCGAATGGCATTTGGACAGCCCAAGTCATTTGGAGCCGAATCGTACAGCTCTATCGACACGGTTTCCGACTGAGCAATTATGATGGCCGATTCTGACAGCCGTTCCTAATTAGTTTGCCCTACATGAAACTGCTGTCGGAATCTGACTTTAGGGGCCTGTAGCAGGCCCCCCCTTCACCAGGAGGCCTCCAGTTGGGGCCGGTGGAGGTATTCATGGGACACCTCTTTACAACCATCCACAGTTTGGCAGGCACCATTGGGTGCCTGCCACAGGGTGCAAGGTTTTCCCCAACCACTCCTTTTTCAATGGGAGCCTGTGTTCTCATTCGGAACAGAAGGCTCCCATTGAAGTCAATGCAAGTCAGACCGAACAATGTTGGGAAGCATCGTAATGGGGCGGTCCGACTCACACAACCCGATTCGGTCGGAAACGATTCCGAAACTGATTAGGTCGGAAGAGTTTTCAGCCGACATTGTAATCAGCTCCTAAGTCTGGTAAGAGGGGAGCCAGCTGTGTGGCTAAAACTTTAGTGAAGATCTTAGCATCTGAATTATTGAGAGAGATAGGTCGATATGACCCCATCTCTTCCAGCGGCTTGCCCTTTTTAGCAAATATTACTATGTTGGTCATATTCCAAGTATCCGGAACTCTTCCAGCCCTGTCAATTTAATGCATTACCCTTAATAGCGGAGGGATTATAATATCCTTAAATTGTTTATCAAATTCTAAGAGGAGAGTATCTTCGTCAGCTGCTTTGCCCGAGGGCAGGGCTAAAATAGCCAACTCTGACTCAGCGGTAGTGATATCCATCTGCAACAGTTCTGACTGTGCTAACTTCTCCTTTGGCAGCCTTATACCCTGAACATAAGTCGTGACTCCCAAAGAACTAGGATCCGGTGATTGTTTGTATAATTCTTGATAAAATAAGAAAATTGCTTAGCTATAGCCTGAGGTAGGGAATGTACCAGACCGTCACTCCCCTTACTACTCTTAATCAGACATTGAGCATTTCAATCTGGAATCTGATAGGCCAATACTTATCCGACTTGGTCCCAATATTCATACTGAAAAGGTTTATATTTGGAATAGGTGGCAGCAATTTGTTTCCTGAGGTTTTGACCGAACTGGGATTGTTTGTTTATAAGCTGAATATACTGGGCTCGTTCATCAATGCTCCCAGCCCTAACAGCTGCTGCATGGTAGATTTCTAACTGTAAGATCTCATGTACCAGCTGATTAACATTGTTCTTTATGCCCCTGTTTTGTGTATGAATAAACTGTGCCATAATACCCCTTGTATAGGCTTTCAAGGCATCCCACTCCACTAAAGGTGTAACTGTTCCAGTATTGTCTTCTAAAAACCCAGTGAGGGAACAGAAAACCACCCTGCAGTATTCTAAATTAGTAAGAAGATGTCTAGGAAATGAAAATTGTCGCTGGTGGCCCCCTCAACCCAGACACACCAATGTACAGGATTAAAGGATTAAGGTCCGATGAAACTTTGGGACAGACTTCCATTTCTACTTCTCCAAGAATTCCCCTTTTAATAAAGATCATGTCAAACCAAGATTAATGCTTATGCGGGGATAAATAATACGTGTACCCTGGCAACGCAGGATATAGCGTCCTCCTGATATCTATAAGCAAATGCAGCCATAGGGGCTCAGAGATAGCTGACCTTGATTTAAACATTCTTGGAGAAGCATGATGGTTAGTTGAATCTATAGCATTGTCAATAACACAATTAAAATCCCCCATTAAAAGCATTTCACCCAACCAGTCCAGTAATTCCGAGCACAATACATTCACAGTCCCAGGGTCATCTACATTCGGCCCATAAACTGTACAAATAGCATGTTTCTGGCCATACATCATCAATTGAGAGATCACCAATCTACCCGTAGCATCAGATGCCACCCTTAATACCTTATATTCTAAGCTTTTGCTGCCAATATTGTGACCCTTCGTATAGGAGCTGTTTGTGCCGTATATTCTACCAAATTATAACCAAGTTGTTTTGTCAGATGCCGATCTTTGTAAGTTAGATGTCTTTCTGCTAGTGCAACTATATGTGGACTATATACTCTAATCTCCTCCTGCACCAAATATTGTTTATTGAAGGAATTCAGGCCAGATACCTTCCATCACATACACTTCAGTCTATACATTATTGCATAATTCTAGGCTAAACCATCCCACCCTGCCCTGTGCCATCATGCACTAATATGCACTTGTGTGCCTCCATTAATTTGCTACGTAACATCTGAGTGATCTGATTATTGACTATTTTCCTCCCTCTTTGAAACCCTCTTCTGACCAGTGTAGAACCTTAACTCAGTGTGCCTTGACAAGGTTCACCACCCCTACCCCCAAGCCAACCCCTACCTGCCACAGGGCACTCCCCCCGTTCCTGGCTAAGTAAACCACCCCCACCATAAGCTGTCAATGGTTAAAGACAGTCCCGTGAGAGCCCCCACTCCCTACACCAACAGACACCCGGCACTCTGACTTGCGCTGCCAGTCCAAAAAGAAAACAAATAGCTGAAAACTAGAATTTTTAAAAACCCAGTTAAAATGTAGTAAAACTCCAACCCAAAAGACTGTGTAAGAGTAACCAACCTCACACTATATCAGAAGATTGATATATTCCAGCAAATAATTTCATAGACCACATTTCAGTTATCCAAATCTCCACTACTTGGTAATGTCTTTTCATAAGTGCTACTGCTGCTTCATTCTCGGTAAAGCATATCTGAATCTGCCCATTATGAAGTATTTTTAGCCTTGCCACTTCCTACAGGAAGCCTTGCGCATCCATGGCCTTAAGGGGATCAATCATCTGATGCAATTTCCATTGCCTGTCCATTGTGGGCTTGCTGAGATCTGAATGGACAAAGATTGACATAGCATCGGTGTTAACTGGAAGAGCAGTACGGGCCTTCACCAATGCCACCTGCCTTAACAAAAAATTACCTATGTAGACTAGGATTGGGCAGGGGTGTGCAGAATATAGGTTGGGTGTAGGCCTGCTGCCAATGCGATTCAAGGGCATTCGATGTGCCCATTGTGTCTGTGAGTCCAAATCCCAGTCCATGAGATCTGGAAAGGCTTTCCCAAACAATTGCAGAATATACTGTCAGGGATCATCCCCTCCTTCCCTTCGGGGATATCAAACACTTGCATGTTGTTCTTCCTCTGGCGATTTTCAAGGTCTTCAATTTTAGACTGCACCAGCGCAAGACAATTGTTGTGGTCCCGTACTGACAGTATCTGATACAACCTCCTCTGCATCCACCACTCGCCTTTGAAATTCTACCATCTCCGTTGCCAACACAGTTACTTTGCTAGTGGCCTCTGCTATTAAATGCTGGATTGCAGCATTGTCAGCTCTAGCTTGTATATAAAATTGTTGTGCTTCTGCTCAATGTTGTTGCACTTCAGACAGCTGAGCCTGGTGAAGTTGCAGTATTGCCAAAAGAGTAGGTTCCTGAGGACCCACATTATTCGGAGAATCCTCCAGTATCCCAGGAGTGGAAGAATCGGATGAGCTGGCTGACTGACTACTAAAGGGGCTGGGGTGAGTTACTGGGAGCGGGCCTGTGAGCATGCTGGATGTAACAGCTGAAGTGAGCTCAAGATTTTGCGGCCTACCCCCCTTTGGGTTTGTTTGAGCTTCTACGTTAACAGTGGATAAGCGAGACACTACTGCTTTCACCTCGCCCTTTGACATTACCCAGTCTCGCAACGGACTTCCCTTGAGGCTGCCACTGGCTGTATGATTCTTAACTCGGCTGACCTTGCTTTTACCCACTAAGGATCCCTTGAAAGCCCAATTCTGCTTTTTAGAGCTCCCCTGACTCATAGACCCTCACCTAACTACTGATGTATTAGCCGTTTCTTAAATTACACCCGGGCGAATGACTGCCCTTATGTCTGCATCCTCTGCCCCAACAGCATAATCTACTTTGGTAGCTGCTGATGCCACCGGAGGCGGTAATGAGACATCTGTAGATATTGAGCATAGTTCGCCCGGTAGAGTGTCAATAGGTGTTTGCACTTCCAAGAGAGTAACAGGAGTGTCAGTCTCCTTTGAATCCACATTTCCTCCCGGCAAAATAACAGTCAATCACAAAGTACTCACTTCTGACGCTTCTGCCCCATCAACGGCCTCTGTATTTCCTGGAAGTTCAAGAGATGACTGATCTTCTGCCTCATTGAGCACCTGAGGCACGGACTATGACATGTTGCAATTATGTTGCAGCACAGGGGATAATAGAGTGCTTGCCCCTGATACAACGTATCCTTCAGTTAGCCCTGCTGTGACTTTGGGTGAAGCCATCCTACCTATGTGAGCCGCCGCCATTAACACAACCCTCCAGGGCGATTTCTTCACCAGCTGCCGGAGATTCCTCTGTGCATGCCTGTAATAAACTGGCTGCCGTGCCTCCTCCGAGTACTTTCAATATAGGACATCCCATTGAGGAAGCCTTGGCCTCTCCAGCATCGAGAGATGAATGGAGGTCGCCGTCTTCATTCTCCAGCTGGCTCAGCTCCGAACGCGCCCGTGCTACTCCACGAGTGCTCCGCCCCTGAGCGTTCTGGTTCGTGGCGGTACCACTCTCCGGCGTCCCAGCAAGGGCCAGAACTAGAGCATGCTTGAACTTCATAAAAGACCACACACAAGTGAATGAGCAGTCCAAACATGATGGAAAAAGCAGTAAGTCTTTACAAATGCCTCTTGTAGAGCCTCAGTCCTCAGCGCTTTAGTTTACTCTCATGCTCGCCTCGGCGAGCATTCTGTCAGTGACCGGCGGCAGTAGTGGAAGCAAGTTGGAGGAGCTGAGCTCTTGGTGCAGTATCAGCCTGCCATCTTCCCCCACATCCCCCACCCATATCAGTTTCAAAAGCAATACTTTTAATGTGATTATTAAGCTATTTCTTTATAGTTAGGGGCACAATATTCCACCGATTTTGGAGGGCATTCTAGTTGTTTTCTTCTTAAACCTATAGCCCTCTAGAGTTGTGATCTCCCTGCCTTACCCCTCGCTATGTTTTGTGACCTGAAATTACAAGGTGGGATGCAGACTCTTAGGAACTGATTAGACGGAGGCTCTGTTTGAAGCAATAATTATTGCACCCCATAAAAATCCGACACGGGCGGAATTTATCAGATATTATAATTATTGGATATTCTGAGTTTTTGGGGAATGACAGGCAGATTTTGGTGCTTACCTCACCAAAATCTGCATGTCTCGGTAACTCTGTAACTACCGGGCCTTTTCCCCTTGCTAAATTCTGGCAGGTTAGACCTGCCAAAAATTAACAAAGGGTGTGATCTTTATCGCACTTGGTAATTACTGGGTGCTGTAAACATCGCACCATTTCTAATTGTGGTCCCTGCACAAACAGCTGCCTACGTATGGATCACAATTTAATGAGCAATTCATTTAACATGATCTTAAAAGGCAAGCCATTCATTTAGAGATAAAGCCCTAGAATCTTCAATGCCAGGCATATCTGCTATGTAAAAGAAAAAATAAGGCGGGCACAACCATGCCCTGCTGTGACCCAATGTTGAAGTTAAAGCCCTCGCTCTGAGGAATGTATTATTCCTGCACCCTGATTCAGAATTACACAGATCTTGTAATTGAGCTAAACTAGCTTCACACATAACCTGCATCAGATAAAAGGTTATGGAGAAATCTGCAGATACTGGCTGCAGAATCTTAACTAGATGTTTTGGATTTCTGCAGCAATTTTAATCAGGCATTTGCAAGCTAAACATTCATCTCATGCACAGTGGACTCTTAGTAGAACCTCTCTTCGGGTGAAGATTCAGTCCTAACTTTTCAACCCAGGCTTGGATTCTGCCCACATTTTTGTAAAGATGTTCATTGTAGCAAGCTATAATCCACTCTTTCCAAAAGGATGGGATTGTGCAACTTTTAATATGGGTTCAAAAAGAGGCGTTAGGATTGTAGCCCCCTGGATAAAAAAGTTAGCAGTATATAGTTTGAAACAGCAACAGGAATGAGAACACTTTAACTGCATATATCTGATCTAGTTATCTGATATTCATATTTAATATTTACAGAGCACACTCTATACACTGCTCTGACCATCCTTGCACTTATGCTCAGCATTTTCTTTCTCAGTCGGCAAGACAACATTTTGAATGGTTATTTTAATATCCCTCATATAATCCCCATCATTTGCAACAGTGGGACTCAATGATTTAAAGCATCAGATTCTAGTTGAGTATCAATCGTCATTGCAACCATATTCACATTCCTCTAGGCCTCATATTCCCATCTGATTTATTTACTCTGCTCCGCAGTTTCCTGGTGGACCTCTAAATACTTCTAGCTGCCCTACTCTGATCTCCAAAGAACATGTCACATGTCACAGGAAAAGGATGACTAAAGTCATTCAAAATCTCCATCCTTCGAAAAGCCTGAAAGGTGCGTACATTCAGAAAAATAAAATCAATAAGAGAAGAGGAAGTAGCTGCAAACACCAGAAATTTTGTGAAAATATGTCCTTCCATTCAGTTATTCAGGCACCTTGAATTGAGCCTTATCAGAATATCTGAGAAGAGTCTGCATCTCTCAATTGTTTTTGTACTACAGAGTACAGGATCCGGGATTATTCCAAATTCTTCTGTCTATAAGGATGAACCCGCACCATTGAGAAGCAAGTAGCCAAGTCCCCAAACACCATTACAGTATAGGCCGGAAAAACAAAATGTAGTTGCCTAATGATGTTCTCTAATACTAAAAGATTTCCTCAGATATAGTTCCCAATTGTTGGTGCATGCTATTTAATGTTACCCACTTCCTGTCTGACATTTTACATTCCACTATTTTCATCTCTCTTAGCAGTAGCCTAGAACTGACGGTATTTCTCTTATCCTCACTGGCTGAAATTACTTCATTGGTATTAGGTCAAAGCTGCATTGAAGTATTTTGTCTTCACTGATTCTTTGAAGAAAACAATTTCTCAAAAATGATGCTAACACATTCTTTTTTTTCTAGTCTATTAGTCATCTATTCACGCTTTATGTGTAGGAGTGAAACATCCATTACAACGCAGTCATGTTATGTTATTTATATTTAACGCACACAGATACTCCGAAGAGTGTCCCGGCGCGAACCCTGAGAAGTAGGGAGAGCCCATTTAGACAAAGAGAAATGTTTTCAGGTTTTTCTTGAAAAGAGTGGGTTCCTGCATACTACGGAGAGCAAGAGGCAGCGCGTTCCAGGCCAGAGCCGCTTTCAAGGCAAGGGAGCTGCCACCCATCCTCTGCAGTTTGAAACGGGGAACCTGAGCCAGGAGTTGAGAAGTGGAGCGCAATGGTCTTGAAGGAGTATAGAAGGAGAACCGCTTTCGTTGGTAGATTGGGCCTGAAGCATGAAGGGCACGATGTGCTATGACTAAAGATATGAAGGGCACGATGTGCTATAACTAAAGAAATTACATCGCACTGCTTTTAAAACGCAACTGTTAAAACGCAACTGACTTTACATTGCATGCCATTACAACGCATGCCATTACAACGCATGTCACTGCAACGCATACCATTACAACGCATGCCATTACAACGCATTTTAAGGTGAGTAATGGAGATTATTTGGTTTTAGGGTGGGTATGGGTATTGGGGTAGATGGGAATAGTAAATTTTACCCCTACACTATCCAACACTTACCCTTCTGTTGAACTCACTGGAGTGGGAATAATAATTTTACCCCTCCGCTATCCAACACTTTTCCTACTGTTGCACTCACTGGAGTGGGAATAGTAATTTTTACCCCTACACTATCTAACACTTTCCCTACTGTTGCACTCACTGGAGTGGGAATAGTAATTCTACCCCTACACTATCCAATACTTACCCTACTGTTGCCCTAAAAGTATTATGCTTTGTAAAGGTATGCGTTGTAAAGGTATGCGTTGTAATGGAATGCATTGTAATGGTAGTTTTTAAAAATGCGTTGTAATGGCATGCGTTGTAAAATCATGGGATGTAATGGTAGTTGCGATGTAAAAACCGCGTTGTAAAAGCATGCATTGTAATTGTTTAAGTTGTAACGTCATATATTCTGTGTAGGCTTTCATTTTGAGGCAGTTTTAACAAACTGGAGATTAAAAGACTAGGGGTGTAATAGTAAGATAAATGGGCAGGCCTCGAGCCCACCAGGGCTGTGGAAGGCCCACCTCATCCAAATGGTGGAGGACTGTCTGATGCATTTTGAGTTCCCCACCATCTTGAGAACGAGAGGTGTTTGCTGAAAGTGCGGATGCCGAAATAGAGTTGTTGCATACTTTTAGATCCTGATTTATATTGGATATCCTGATATGATTTGATTTTCAATCTTTCTTTTCAGCAGGAGGCAACTGATTAGTTTATCTTGATGGGTCTGATCTTCTCACACTTGGTAATGGTCCACTCATCCACTCATTCCTTGGGGCCATACCTGCTAGTGCCATCAGAATTTCAGCCAGGTGTGTAGACAGGGCCGGCTTTAGCACTGGTGGTGCCCGGTGCGACAATCGTTTTTTGGTGCCCCCTCCATGATCTCCTCCTCGGATTCCCTCTGTACCACCAGGCAAAATTGGCCCTCATCTTTCCATAGCCCCTCTCTCACATACATTTCATTTGTTTTATAGCGCTGGTAAAGGCTGGCTTTACTAACCCACACAAATATCCACCTAAAACACAGATCTGTTCTTTGCAGCAGGCATATTAACCCTCTGCACTACTTTATGGTGAGTCAAAACTGCCACTAGACAAAACTCTGATCTCTCTCTCTCTAGCAGGAACATTAATCACAAGAGTTACCATGACATTTTTAGTGCTGCCTGAAATCTGGACGCACAAGGAACTCTGCAGCAGGTAATTTAAAATTGTAAGTTATTGCTGAACACATCGCCCCCACTGAGGTTAGTGACCCCCCTCCAGGTCACGCGCCCCAGTGAGGTTGCACCTATCTCACCACCCTAAAGCCGGCCCTGCCTGTACAGGCTCCATTGCAAGTTCAGTGGGGTATGTTTATTCTGCTCCCACAGTGTTAGCTCCAGGAGTGCAGATTTTACAGGAATGACCAGTTGAACCTTAAGAATCTCCTAAAGGGTGAGTAGGTACCCGAGGAATCAGTAATTATGAGTTTCATTCCCTCATTCTGTCCCGCTTGTCCCCCTGAGATCTCACCTGCTTTCATCAGACTGCATCTCTAGGGGAAACATTGCAGGCCCACGATAATTTCGCAGACCTCATAATTCCCGAATTCCCAATGGGGATTTTAACAGGGTTCACTGGGAAGTGCGAGCCTCAATGGTCTGACTGTGAGCCACTGCTTCTGGATGCTGTTTCTCTCTGGTTGTGATCTTGAGTGAGAAGCAGGGCTGCCTCAGAGCCAGTGATATTGTATACTCCATGATGTTTAATGGCTGATTCGGCTCGAATCCAGGGAACAGCAGCACCCACTCTTTGCTCCCTCTTTCCAGGAGCAGCTGGTCACCACATAGGCCTCGGAAAGGGGAAGCTTATTTGCTTTCTGCCTGGTGTTGTGAGCACCGTGCAGCCGTGTTTATTCACATTGCACTAAAACAGCAGTGGGGCAACTGTGCAATGAAATCATTTTAATGTACAGAAAATCTAACAGACCGTCTTTGCTTTAATATATGAGGCTGTGCCACTTCCTATGTTTTTCACACAACACCATTTTCTGTTCAAAGGTCACCGGGCATAACATTAAGACAGCTTCATACGTGATTTAGGCTCATTAATCAAAATTTGGTGTATCCATTGAACTTTTCCTTCTATTTGAAGATCTGTCTCACCACGTTATGGCAGACCTTCATGGTAACACGGAACATAAGCATAACAGAACTAAATTTAATTTTAATGAGACCTGGGGACTGATTTTGTAGGACACCTCACCCTTCCTGGTCTTAAAAGAGCTCTCCGACAGTAAATTAGGAGGCTGCTACCTCAAGGAAAGAAGAATGGATGCATTTTTTCAGAGGGAAACACTGTCAAACACTCTGTGGAGAGCCGAGGACACTTAGCTGCTCTCCTGGCCGAGCTGCCAGTCTCCCAAAATATGAAACAAGAAAT
This sequence comes from Calotriton arnoldi, assembly GCA_963921515.1. NCBI lineage: Eukaryota > Metazoa > Chordata > Amphibia > Caudata > Salamandridae > Calotriton > Calotriton arnoldi. Next base: position 134,175 of record CAWUFW010016555.1, read on the forward strand.
CTTTAATTAATCTCTCCTTGCGGATGCCATTTCGTGCTAAGTCGCTACCACCGGAAGAGCTCTGCTGTCAATGCATGCAGAAAGGACAATTATCCCCATTATTGGGAAAATAAATACATTTCACATTGAATTAAGAGAGTTTTTGTTGTATAAAAAAAGGAAGATTCTTTCATGCAGCCCCTTTACAACATGGGTTTCCATTCACTTAAACGCTAGTGTTAGCGGAAATGACATCGCTAACACTTTGACCCCAGTAACATTACAAGAATGACGTCTTCTTCCACGCTTAGCAAGTCAATGGGCTCATTATGCGGAAGAGGCTTTGCGGCATTGACACAGAGTAGACTTTATGGGAATGGGGGTTTGGGGGACAGTCGACCACCGGGAGGTCTGCATCCAGGGCAAATTGGAAGGGTGGTGCAGTCCAATGATTCCATTTTGTTTTGGGCTACATATGTAGCCGAATATAGCCCAATCATTATTTAGGGGGTGATTTTAGGCTCCCTGCCACCACTTTAAGTTCAGGTGACCTGGTGGCTAGTGGTAGGGAGAGCTTGGTGTCCTTTTTCCCCACTGTCCGTCCCTTTATTTAGCTTGCTGGGGTGTCTTTAGAGGGTTATCTGTTCTTTAGGGCTCCGTTGTTGAGGCAGGTGCGCAGGATTTAATTTTGCATGTTGTCGCTTGGAACAGGTGCTCTGTGGTGGCATGACAAGTTTGCCAGGAGTTGGCAGAAGTTTGGTTGGCGTTGCCAGTTGGTGAACCATGTGCAAAGGGAGGGTAGGCAGGCAGTTCAAGGTTCATTTTAGGGCATTTGGGGGCATATTACCAAAGAATAGCGATAAACATCGCTAAGCGCATTTAGCGCGTTTCTGGATATTGCCATCTATCGCCGGATTACATCGCCGTGTTAGCGGCGTATTATCAACGCTTAGCTAACAGGCGATGTAATTCCAGCGATAGAGGACGAAAATGAGAAATAGCGTGTGAAATCCAGCGAAGATTTCACAGCGGTATGGGGCTGCTTGCTGATAGGGGAGTGTGGACCTAAACATACAATCCATCTCCCATTATTAGTATAGCTAAGTCAAATAAAAAGCAGACATTAAATTCAAGCGATAAACGCGGTTAGCGCTTTTTTGTATATCGCTTTGCGGGTCTGCTGCAGGGTTGTAAATAGCGCAAAGCCGTGTCAGCGTGAGTTGACATGGAGTTATGGACGGGATCGCCTACTTTGCGTGTCATTAGCGATATTGATCGCTGACATGCAAAGTAGCAAGGAAACACGCGCTAACGCTTGTTAGCGTGTCCTTGTTGATAGAGTGATAAAAAAATTGCCGCTTTTTCGGCGCTATGTGCCGAAAAAGCGGCGATTATACCCTTGATAATATGCCCCTTGGTTACTTACAGGTTCATACAGGCAGTCTTATGATGTAGGGGTAATAAAAAGTTGGTAATGTTGAAATGCACTACATTTAAAGGAGTTAGCTGTGGGTGGATATGTGGGGGGAACCGTAGAGGTGGTAATAGGGACATTGGCTAGTTCACTTGATGTATAGGGAGGGTATAGTTTGGAAGGCGGTTTGCCAGGAAATTTTGTGATGTGCACCAGTTTCAATAAAGCAGCCTTTTTCACACAATTTAAGTGGTCAGTTTTATGTGCTGCACCGCTCCCTCCCAAAGTATACATGGTTTCTAGGGCCCTGTTATCTTTATTTTCCTGCTGCTGCCTTTACGACCCCTTGCAGCAAGGATCGCAAGAAGCCATGAGTAGCAGTTGCTGTCCCTGGTTAACCATAGGTGACGGTCGTGCTTTCTAAAGCTCAGGACCAGTAGGTCAAGAGTATTGGGCAAAGGGTCACCTTTACACAGATGTAAAACCTACTTCCCATGTACCAATCCCAGTTATCAGCCTATTAACCCTGCTCTCCTGATGATACTAGTACCCCGGTTTCAGAAAATCCAAGGGGTTGGTCTTAATGTATAGAGCAGCTGGAACCTCCAAATGAGGCCCTCAAAAATATCAGAATTGTTGGTGTCCGAATAAAATACTGCACTGCACTCCCAATACTGAGTAAAAACTTGCGCTCCACGATCAGTGTCTGCAGTGCTGTTTATGGATGATTATAGCTTGCAATGATCATTCTGGCCATATGTGCAGTAGTTTACCTTCAAGCATCTAACAGTGCAGTGTAAGACAAGAGGATGGAAATTGAAGAGCTGTACAAATTATGACTTCTGAAAGTTATTCATTTATTTTTGATTGAACAAATAGTGTTTCTCTGTGGATATGAGTTCATACGATATACCTGGGTGGATTTGGGTAGCTAGAATTGTTTATAATCCAGGAAAATTGTGATGTATGCTTGGTGAATAGAGGGAAATGGGCCGAAAAGGATACAAAATACAAAGGGCATCATTTAGAGTAGGTGGTATTGGGACTTGCTCCAAAAGAAAAGCCTTAGCTGTACCTGCCTTTTTCATCATTTTACCAAGGCAAATTTAATGGCAGAGAACACGGTCTTATAAACTTCATTTGCCTAATGTAGACACTGTTGAAAATTATGCCGCCATGCTTACTCAATTTAGACTGGCCACTTAGCCACGATTCTTGTGATACCTACTCTGAGATGACTGCATTGTAACCTAAAGTGGACCTTAATGGAACACACTTGCAAGTACAGTGACATACTGGAAGAGAGTTCACAACATGATGGGACATCTGTAATGTTGGAACCCCAACCTCAGAGTACATATCTAGTATTCACATATGTTGTGAACATTTCATCATGCCATTGTGGCACAAAGATTCTTCTTGAGAAGGATACCACCATAGAGGCAGATGCCAGATCAAAAGAAGAATACCCCAGACATGACAGCTACTATCTAATATGGTGGACCTTCCTCTACCTGTATGGCACTGGTATGTTAAAAGTTTGTGAAAGAGGCTATTAGCAAATATACAACATGAAAATGGCACATTTGTAATTGTCAAATTTTCAAGGTACATATTTACAAAATACAGGGTAGTGTACAGTTTCTTGCATATGTAAAGTGTCAAGGAGCAGATGGAGTAGCCAGGAAATGAGGAGGGGCAGGCGTTACTTGTTGTGTTCGGTGTTAAGCAGGAGATGGAGGGCTTTGCAGACAGCTTTGAATACTAGAAGTGAAACTCAGACAGGAAAATTGGAGAGGAGAGCTGTCCAGAATAGGCAGGCCTGGTAACGAGATGCAGAGCGGGGACAATTTAGGTGTGGTTAGATGCAAAATGTAAGCTCCATGCAGGAGTGTGTCAGTTGAACAGCCGAAATAAGAAGGAAGGGGCATGCTGTGGACCACCTTAAATGCCTGAGCGTGGAGTTGAGGGGTTTACATTTAACTTCAAGCCACGGAGTCTGAGGGGTGATGGTGAGGGGCGGTGGTGTGGCATGGAACACTGAATCGGACCCATGTGGTGAAGCTTATGGTGTTGTCCCCTTTTTTCAAGTGACAAGGATTGTTGTGTAAGGCTGGCTGGAGGCTGTTGCCATAATCTAACCAGTTCAGAGCAATATCAGTGATGATTGATGTTATTCTTTGGAAGGAGAAAACCGAGCAGAAGTTATTGTTGTTTCTGATCTGAAACCTGGCTCTAGTGGCAGGGGAGGGACTGAAAGGTCCAAGCTGCATCTTTCTGTCTCTGGATTTGTATATTTTCCCTAAAGATCATTCTGTAATTTGATCAATTATGTATACATCCAATAGATTTCCAGCAATATTAATTACATTTGTTTTGCAAGAGTTTAGCATGAGGGATCAAAGAGTCATTCCTTGTCAGATGGTGATATGACAGGTAGAGACAAGGCAGGGACTAGGATGAGAAAGTGAGGAAAGGAAAGCAAATATATGTGAGGTGCAAAGAGAAATGGAAGGCAAGCATCTTGTTGCTGAAGGCAGTGGTGTAAAGGTTGAAGAAGAAAAACAGAGTTGATCTTTTGGCGACAGCTTATTGTAGTGGGGTAAGTGAGGAATGAGACGAGCACCACAATACAAAAAAAGGAGTGGTCACCAAGATATGTAAAGCCAAAAAATGACAGAGAAGAGAGATTAGCAAACGTAGCAGGTTGATCCATTATGTTAAATGCAGGCAACAGATCTAGGATAAACATAATAACTGACCTGCTACCAGCATTAGCACTATACTAAAAACAAAGTAGTTACATTTCGAAAACAAGCATTGGCAAGGCCAATAGGCCTGGCTTTAAAGGAATGTTGCACAGTAATGTGAAGCATTACAAGTAAATAGCATGGGAATAAATATGTATTTTTGTGGAAGCAAAGAACTGTAGTATAACATTGGTGTAGGTTTAAAGGTCAAGTGACAGTTGCACTGTCAAGCCAGACCTAAAAATCCATGTAATTTAATGACTGCCTTCCTCCCATTTGTGCTTCTGCCAGAGAAAAACCACCTACAGTATCTAGTTATCTAAGACACTGTCTTGTGGTTTGTGGCTTCCTGGCCCTGACCTGCCTTGCTAAGTTGTCTTGGGCCTGGCTGCCATTGTGCTTTTCGTTACTCTGGGCCGTTGTTCTATCGACCTCTGCTCTTGCCAAGTTCTTCTTGCACTGTCTGCATTTTCTATCTTTCACCTTTTCTCCTGTTCACTTTGGGCTCAGACTGCACAACATGTACAAGGTCGAATAACAACGCTCCCTTGTTGCTGATTTGGCCAGTCCCTCACACCTAGACATAACACTAGGTACAGCTGCCATGGAAAAATTAGTGTGCTTTTAATATTGCGATGGGCCCGGGCTAGTCACACTTGGAGACAACCTTTCCAGGGAGAAGAGCTGTGATTGTCTGCTGATGTAGTTTTGCATCTAGAGACTGAGGTATGGGGGTTCGCTAGTCAATGCCCAGAGGTCTTCTATTTTTATAATAAACTGGCTTCCAGCAGGGGAGGGTAGTAATGTTAGTTAGACATATATCCACTGCTTTATGAGATGCTTTCCCTGTTCGTATTCTATGGAGTTGTAACTATGCTGATTATATTATTCATATGTATTATGCTAGTAGTACTGACACGTGTATTGTATCTTAGAGCACGTAAGTTGAAATAAACATTTTAACCTATACAGTGTCTCTTCTTACGCATGTTGTGGACAGGTACGAGTGAGTGACGAAAGAGTGTTCTTGCTTCTGCGAGTCCTGAGATAGAGATACCGTGTTCTGGGTTGTCCAATCATTGGTACATTCGTGCCAATGGGACGCTAAGGCTAGTTGGGTTGGGGTTTTAGGTGCTAAGGGTTATGGTTGTCTCACCACTATATTCCGGGGTTCTATTATCCTGTGCATAGCTCTGTGTGTGCAGAATCCTTATGACATGGCGACCAACGTGGGGCAGATTTCAATAAGTTGAGCAGAATAAAGGCCCTATTATTGAATGAGGAGGTTATGCTCACATCCGCCCGGGAGACATTCATTCTCCAGGTGGCGAGTACCCACAGTGAAATACAGGCCCTTTTGAACACTGACCTCCCCCAACATTTCGGGGAGTTGATTCATCGTGTTTTAACGCATCAAACACTGAGGGTCTGGTGCACTTTTTTAAGGTTGTGGGGTCCGGCCTGGTGTCCACCTTCCAAACTATTTTCGGTGTGATACCGGCATTCATTCATTCTATTTTCTCCAGCGTCTTTGGTGGATTCCCATTAATCCTCGCCTTGGCGGCTGGTGTCTTGCTGTTGGTCTGTTTTCTGCGCAATGGCTGCTCCCAGATGGGCCCTTCTCGATCCCGAACACCTCCAGCTGCTCCGTGGGCGACTCCTGGACAGTTTCGGTGTTCTGCCATTGGCGACCATCAGTGTGTCATATACCCTTTCTTTTCGCTTTCCGTATTTCACTTGCATGCAACCTTTGATGTCTTGCATCCGCTGTCCTTTTACCTGGACCATGGATTATTGCCTCTCCAATTCGTCGTTGTCTGTTCCGGATTTTGTTCGGTTGGTGGGTCCCTTAGAGGCCCATGAACAGGACTGTTCCGTTACTGGCTGTATGACGCATGCGGCTGCACTTGGGATTTTGGCACAATGGGATATCTGGGCGGTTGCTCAAGATCTCCTTCAACAGAGCTATATTGAATATCACGCAAGCTGTCCCGCATTGCTTTTGGATGCTCCGTCCTCTGTGGAACATTCCTGCTCGTTTGATCTGATGGACTGGATGGCGTCTATGTTTTCTGACACTTCCAATGATGTCCTCCTGGATGCTATAGCGTTTTTCTGCTCTTACACCCTCCTGGATTGAAAGGCCCGCCTTGCTGACTCTCGTTTGTCATCAGACACCTTTTGTTTTTTGTCCCTCTCCCTCATGGGGTCTGCATAGCCTACAGACGTTTTTGTTCTGCTCGGCCCATTTGTACTCTGTCTTCGTCCTTTGTCTTGGCCTATGGACTGTCCAGGGGAGGGTGTCTTGTGGTTTGTGGCTTCCTGGCCCTGACCTGCCTTGCTAAGTTGTCTTGGGCCTGGCTGCCATTGTGCTTTTCGTTACTCTGGGCCGTTGTTCTATCGACCTCTGCTCTTGCCAAGTTCTTCTTGCACTGTCTGCATTTTCTATCTTTCACCTTTTCTCCTGTTCACTTTGGGCTCAGACTGCACAACATGTACAAGGTCGAATAACAACGCTCCCTTGTCTTGCTGATTTGGCCAGTCCCTCACACCTAGACATAACACTAGGTACAGCTGCCATGGAAAAATTAGTGTGCTTTTAATCCTTATGACAACACTTAAATGGCATTCCACTGTCATGTACATTCCAATGTCATGTGTGTGCCCCTTAAAGTTCAAGGGTAGGCAGCTAGATAAATAAAATGATAACAGATGTCTGTAGGGCAAGCACATTTTTTGTGGAAGAACACAACTTCTGTTCAATCAAAACATGTAGTCCTGGCTCCCAACATGAGGGTGGAGCCAAAGCTCCTCTCTAGTGATGCTCACATAATTGTCTGATGACAGCTGTGCTGTCACACCAGACCATAAAAAAAGAATAGGGATGATTATTAGAGTGACCACACTGGTACTATATGTTAGAGCAGCTTTGGTAGAGTGGAGCATATATTTGACTGGACATTTATAAGCCACTGAACTGAGAGATATAGTGTGAGTCTTTTGAAAACGATGTATTCACCATTAATGGAAAAGAAATAAAGGGGTGAACCTGGGCAATAACTGGCAAAAGTGAGGTATATACCATTGGTTTTGAAAAGAAGGTGTACTTCTGCAGACTTGAAGCAAGAGAGGCAGGATTCGGTAAACAGGGAGTGATTGAAAGATTTCGAGAGTCAAGATAGCACTAAGAAGTTGAGACTACTGGCTTGGAAAATTGAGGTTAAAAGCAATAGAGACTGGCTGTATTTTAGAAGTAAAATCTGGCCTTTGATCTGAGTGGAAGGTACACACTCCACCCATTGGTACTCAATTCAACAAATCATTTGCAACTGTGTGAGCTGTGTCTTTGCAGTTTTCAACATGTAGTATGTTGCAAACAAGTGAGTGAGAATTCGGATGTCATCTCATGGGGGAAAGATGCAAGCAATTTTATCCCCAAGTTCTAGAACGTGAGTTGGGGAAGAGTGAGTATTGAGGTGATGGAGCGTAGATATTATCTGACGTCTACCTTTATCAATTCTCACCTGTAAAAGATCATTACGACAAATAGTTCTTGATGAAGACATGTTAACCTACTAAGTCGAAAAAACGTGAGAATACATGCTGCATCGTAAAAGCATGCAGAGTGTTCTAAAATGATGATATGAAAATGTAAACCAAATAAAGAGTTACAATGAGAACTACACATGAACGCATTTATGTGTTATGAGAAAATAAAACAATTGTTAACATAGAGAATTTTGTGATGATAACATTCAAAATGTGCATCGAACCTGAAAGAAAAAAAAATATTTATATATATATATATATATTAACTGAAAAAACCATAGGTTTCAGGAACGTTATAGTTAGTTGGACATTTCACTTGTACAAAACCATAGAAATTCCGGCGTTATAGTTAGTTCAGCTAACTATAACTCGCGCTCCCGCAATGCACTGCTGATGACGTCACATATTACATCATTCATGACATGGTCAGTGACATCACTGATGACATCACTGATGACATCTCAAATGACATCACTGATGACATCACTGATGACATCATCCAGTGACTGTGTGTTTCTGTAAAGTTTAATTTTGTTTTATATATATGCCAAGCTGTATTGAGGAATGAGTGGGTGTATAACTGTCTGTATGGAGTATTTAGTAGGTATGTGACTGTATAAGTGAGTGATTAAATGTGTCTTACTGAATGCATGGGTTAGTGACTAAACTGTGTGAAAGTCTGTATCAGTCTGTCTGTTGTTGTGTAAGCTGCTGCATGGGTTGGTGAGTAGCTGCATGAGTGTCTATATGGGTTATTGATTGCTTGCCTGAGTATTTGTATGGCTGCCTGAGTGTGTGTGTGGGTGGGTGGGAGGTGTGTGACTCTGTGCATAGATGTGTGAGTGGTTGATTCACTGGGTGTATGGGTTCAAGAGTGCATGTGGAAACAGCTGTATGGGTGGGTGAGTGTGTGTATGGGTGTGTTGGTGAGTGAATGGATGTCTCAGTGGTACATGTGCAAGTAACTACATATGTAAAAGGCAGTATATGTGAGTGATGGTGTATATAAATAACTATATGTGAGAGTCAGTAATTGTGAGAGTGGCTGCATGGATGAGTGTGTATTTGTATCAGTGATTCTATAAGAGAGTAATTATGTGTTAGTATCTGTATGAATAAGTGAGGTTGTGTCTGTATAACTGTATAGGTGAGTAAATGGAAGTATGATTGATTCTTTGCATGACTGACTAAGTGTGTGAGTAACTCTGGATATGTGGCAGTGTGTGAGTGTCTGTATAGGTGTATGAGTGCATATGATAGTGTTGTATTGATGAGTGACTGCATGTATGAGTGACTGTATGGGTGAATGAGTGGATGTGTGTGTAGACCTAGGAATCAGTCAGTGCGTATTTAGTAACTGGTATTGATGTGTCTATTTTTTCGAAAATGGTAGTCTGTATTTTAGAGTGGGTGTATCAAAGGTTATATTCAGGTGTGAGGAGGTGCATCAGATTTTCACGTGGATGATGTCATCAGTGATGTCATCAGTGATGTCATTTGAGATGTCATCAGTGATGTCATCAGTGATGTCACTGACCATGTCATGAATGATGTAATATGTGACGTCATCAGCAGTGCATTGTGGGGCGCGAGTTATAGTTAGCTGAACTAACTATAACGCCAGAATTTCTATGGTTTTGTACGAGTGAAATGTCCAACTAACTATAACGTTCCTGAAACCTATGGTTTTTTCAGTTAATTTCTATGGTTTTTTAAATGCTAATTTCTAACTATAACGTGCCTGAAACCTATGGTTTTTTCAGTGAATTTCTATGGTTTTTTAAATGCTAATTTCTAACTATAACGTGCCTGAAACCTATGGTTTTTCCAGTGAATTTCAAAGGTTTTTTAAATGAAAATTTGTAAGTCTAATGTACCTCAATCCTATGTTTTTTTTATTTTCTATATATATTTTTACTGAATGCATTTAGGCATGTGAATTGAAAAAACCAAAAGTATGTTTTCTATGCCTACCTCCATTGCACCAATGACGTAATGCACAAGTCACTTTAAATGGGTGGGGAGTAAATACAAGCGTTGTCATGTGATCAAGGTCCGGCTGGACCGAAACGCGTAATGGCCGACACTAAATGAAATAAAGAAATTGCACTTATCTCGTGGTCCGTGTCTGCTTATACCGACGAAGAACCGGTGGGGAAAAGGCAGTTTGGCTCGGATATATATATACATATATATATATTTTAAAAAATTGTGAATAATTTTTAGTTAGGAAAACTATATTCATTCTTTTTTTTTTTTTAAATATTATACAGAAGTCGCGCACGCCTTCACGATGGCTGCGCGCATTCCGGTAGCCATTTTGAAAAGTCGCGCTGGGGTCGCGACTTCGGCGTAATTTGTAAAGTATGAAATATCTTTAAATTAATTATAAATAAAAGTTTTCCTTTAAGTGTTTGTCTAAATTTATTAATAAAAGTATTTTTAAAGTATTATTTTCAATATAATTTCGACTAAAAATTATTCGATTATTATTGGATTCGGAGGTTAGGAGGGATGGCCATTTTGCTCGATCTGTTTTGCAAGATTTTTGGTCTAGTCAGGTGGACACCCTCCTCCGGGTGAGGTACGGCTTGAGGATTCTATTCAAAAGGTGAGGAATCAACAGGCAGAAGTATCCATCAGAAGAGCAAGTTACTTACCTTCGGTAACGCTTTTTCTGGTGGATACAGTATCTGCCTGTGGATTCCTCACTGTCCCACCCGCCTCCCCGTTGTCCACCTGTTTCTACCAAAAAGATGCTTTTACTGTTTGGCATGAATGTTTTTAATATGTCTTAATCATGCTTATGTTTTAATAGTGAGAAATGCTTGATCTGTTGCTATTTCTTTATGCCTTTATTGGTTATGCATTTGTATATATATATATATATATATATATATTTAGTATACTATGTATACATGTGAAAATGTGTCGGTCCACCTGTTTACCTCGGTGGCACGGAAAAAATGGGTGGAACTGACGTCAGCACGCCGACGAGGTCCTCTTATGGCTCCTATGACGTCATACGGTGTCGCGAGCGGAGCCGTGCTATTATGACATCGTCGTCGACGTGGGAGAGCTAGGAAAGAATTTCCGCGGAATGCTGGCAGCAGGGGATATTCACCTAAGTGTTCAGGCTAGTCCTTTGGGAGCAACTGTTTATGTTGCCACTCCAGAAACCGAAACCAGTGATCCGAGGGCAGAGGCCCTGCAGATGGCACACGAGGTGGGGAGCCCAGTCGTGTGCACCGGCGGGGCAGCGAAGTGACAAGCACCACTACCCACAGAAAAGGTAACGAGGGCACTGAATAACACAGGATCTTCTCTTTGTATCTGGCAGGAACAACAAGGTTAAAATGCCCTAGTTCCAAAATGTAGAATTAGTGCTACAACGGTCTTCAAGAGGACCTGCGATGGATGCCGCTTCTGCCTTCCGTACACTGGAGGCGGCACATGGGTCACGCGGTACGGTCATACTGCTGTGGGACGCACACTCGTTGACATCTCATGGCACTGCTCCACACTTCGGGGACAACGCTTTCCATTAGCTGTGTTTTCTGATGACGTGTCGCGCCAGCCACGTCCAACAGCAGAACCCCTTTAGATCCAAACATACTCTTCCACTCTCTCACCGGAAGTGAAACCAGGCCATGCGGACACTTTCACAATACAACAGCCGGGAATGCACTTTTCGGTAAAAAAAACACATTCCTTCCTCCTAATTTATCAAATAAATGACTCACTGAAGAACAGGGGCCAGCTTCGATCAGTAAACAGCCGTTACAATGACTTTTTTACTTTGCGATACTATTACAACGCATGCATTACCACGCATGCGTTGTACATCGCAAAGTCATTACTACGCATTTTTTTAGAACGCATGGTCATTTACCACGCATGCCTTTACAACAAATCTTGTTGTAAAGGTATGTATGGTAAATGTAATAAACAACCAAAGAGTGAGGCCAAGGTATCAAGGGCTATAAACAGGGATCACTCATGTTTTTATAAAGGGTCCTCACTCACCCACCTGGTTGGTGACATGCTTCATCATAGGACCCCCACCAGAGAGGCCGAATGCCTCTCCAGTGTGCTTCAACGCCTGATTACAGCGGAGCAGGATTTTTGAGTGTTGAGTGCAAGTGATGGTGCAAAAAGTGATGTTAAAATAATCTTTACTACTCCTAAAAAATTTTAATAGTAGGGTAGTAAGACTAGGTTAAAAAGTGTGTAATGGACGTTATGACTGAATAAATTGATCAGCCATATCCAGAATTAAAACATTAGGTCGACATGTTTCAGCCTCTGTGTGCCAATTGCGAGGCTTTCCTCAGGACCAGGGACCATGGCGGTATGCACTCTCTAAGGTGCACCCTAACCTATGGCCACGTAGAGAACCGGATTACTCACGGTTCAGAAAAAAACAAACACGCCTCCATCTCTTCTGAATGCGTAATTAAATCTGTGAAAAGAAAAGGACATTGAAAAGCACATACACAGGACATGACAAATACACATATTTTGCCCGGTGCTTAGTCCCAGAATTCAAGCGATCCTCTGTAATCGCCTGCCCTTCAAAAGTGACTACTTAAATTGCTCCCGTCACATGAAATAAAATCAACAGTGGCGAGTGCGTCTACAAAGTGATTCTTGTTAAACTATCCATTCGGATAGCTAGGTGCAATTACGCAATACCAGCAGTAGATAAAATATATGAAGTATACCAGTTCACTACTTCTGATTCTATGCGCAAAACTGCTTTACCGTCACAAAGTATAAATTCTATGTCCGGTTTTCTATATGACTAATTGCCAACTCCGCAATGCCTTAGAAAGATGCCTAAGAAAACATGGTGGAACTACCTTGTTAAGTAAGAAAAGGCTATGTGTTCAAATCTTCTCTAGTTGCAACAACTGAGAATGACAGTCAAGGAGATGTAAAGCTTACGTTTCGGTATGAAGTTATATTACAGCATGGGTCCTGGCAGGGGGCGGTGACAAGCCATCACTCGCTGGCAGGTGAGAAACAAAAAGACGAGGGTCATTACGATTTTATATTAGGGAGAAAAACCCAGTGTTGACCGAATCGTCCTGTGTCACTTACTGCCTCAAAGTCAGCCGCCCGCGTTGCCTAGGTCGTGCCCGTCTACAGGACCCGAAGACTGCAAATAATCCTCCATGAAGAAAATATAACAGGAAGTACCGCCGCTGTCTCTAGGGCGGTGCTCAGCTCGCGGAATGACGTCAACGTGCACGTGCGTCATTCACGTCAAGTGAGTAGACCGCTGACCCAGTTACAAGCGTACTGGCTTCCCGGTGAGGATTTGCGCATGCGTACAAGCAGAAATGTCGAGAAAGAATGAATACTGTCTAAACTTACTTGTTGCATGACACCGGGTGCCCAACATAGTGTTTATATGGCACCATGATAAAATGTATGTACCCTATGGATGATAGATCACGGCCTCCAGATTATAAAGGAACAGCATAGAAAGCCTGCTTCCGTGATTGAAATTAAACTCAACTACAGAAGTTTATGAAAACTGGGAGATAAGCAACGTCCGTGTAGGCCATACCACAATGCAGAGAGCAATGTCTCCTAATTCAAGAGCACAAAAAAAGGATTTAAAAAGTCTACCTAACAAGAAGCCTAATTTTATTCAGTAATAGTTGGCTGCATTAGCTAGAAAACATAGGGGGACAACTAATGACAGCCACTATAAGTTTATATGTTGTTACACATTTGGTAATTATCTTTTTAAAACCGAACCCCATGGGATATTATCATTCATTCCCTGCTTGTGGGTGGCCTACACGGACGTTGCTTATCTCCCAGTTTTCATAAACTTCTGTAGTTGAGTTTAATTTCAATCACGGAAGCAGGCTTTCTATGCTGTTCCTTTATAATCTGGAGGCCGTGATCTATCATCCAAGAATCACTTTGTAGACGCACTCGCCACTGTTGATTTTATTTCATGTGACGGGAGCAATTTAAGTAGTCACTTTTGAAGGGCAGGCGATTACAGAGGATCGCTTGAATTCTGGGACTAAGCACCGGGCAAAATATGTGTATTTGTCATGTCCTGTGTATGTGCTTTTCAATGTCCTTTTCTTTTCACAGATTTAATTACGCATTCAGAAGAGATGGAGGCGTGTTTGTTTTTTCTGAACCGTGAGTAATCCGGTTCTCTACGTGGCCATAGGTTAGGGTGCACCTTGAGAGTGCATACCGCCATGGTCCCTGGTCCTGAGGAAAGCCTCGCAATTGGCACACAGAGGCTGAAACATGTCGACCTAATGTTTTAATTCTGGATATGGCTGATCAATTTATTCAGTCATAACGTCCATTACACACTTTTTAACCTAGTCTTACTACCCTACTATTAAAATTTTTAGGAGTAGTAAAGATTATTTTAACATCACTTTTTGCACCATCACTTGCACTCAACACTCAAAAATCCTGCTCCGCTGTAATCAGGCGTTGAAGCACACTGGAGAGGCATTCGGCCTCTCTGGTGGGGAGTCCTATGATGAAGCATGTCACCAACCAGGTGGGTGAGTGAGGACCCTTTATAAAAACATGAGTGATCCCTGTTTATAGCCCTTGATACCTTGGCCTCACTCTTTGGTTGTTTATTATATATTCCTGGGGAATAAGAGTGGAGACAAAGAAGTTCCCTTTCTCTCTCTTTGTTTAGCTATGTATGGTAAATGACCATGAGTTCTAAAAAAATGTAGACGATCCACGTCGTTGTAAGGAAACAGAGGCTGTTCCGTTTCCTCACAACAACGTGCACCGCCCCTCAGAGACGACATGAAGCAGGAACCACGAGGAGTGAGAGGTAAGGAGGATTGGGCATGGGGTGGTGGTTACTTTCTAGGGTTTAGGGTAGTGCAGTGGTGTTTGGGTAGTGTAGGGGGTCGTGCTGAGGGTAGAGTTTTAGGGTTTAGGGTAGTGCAGTGGTGTTTGTGTAGTGTAGGGGGTCGTGCTGGGGGTAGTGTTTTAGAGTTTAGGGTAGTGCAGTGGTGTTTGTGTAGTGTAGGGGGTCGTGCTGGTGGTAGTGTTTTAGGGTTTAGGGTAGTGCAGTGATGTTTGTGTAGTGTAGGGGGTCATGCTTGGGGTAGATTTAGGGTTTAGGGTAGTGCAGTGGTGTTTGTGTAGTTTAGGGGGTCGTGCTGGGGGTAGTGTTTTAGGGTTTAGGCCAGTGCAGTGGTGTTTGTGTAGTGTAGGGGTCATGCTGGGGGTCGTGTTTTAGGGTTTAAGGTAGTGCAGTGGTGTTTGGGTAGTGTAGGGGGTCGTGCTGGGGTCGTGTTTTAGGGTTTAGGGTAGTGCAGTGGTGTTTGGGTAGTGTAGGGGGTCGTGCTGGGGGTAGTGTTTTAGGGTTTAGGGTAGTGCAGTGGTGTTTGGGTAGTGTAGGGGTCGTGCTGAGGGTAGATTTAGGGTTTAGGGTAGTGCAGTGGTGTTTGGGTAGTGTAGGGGGTCGTGCTGGGGTAGATTTAGGGTTTAGGGTAGTGCAGTGCTGTTTGGGTAGTGTAGGGGGTCGTGCTGGGGATAGATTTAGGATTTAGGGTAGTGCAGTGGTGTTTGGGTAGTGTAGGGAGTCGTGCTGGGGAGTGTTTTAGGGTTTAGTGTAGTGCAGTGGTAATTGGGTAGTGTAGGGGTCGTGCTGGGGGCAGTGTTTCAGGATTTAGGGTAGTGCAGTGGTGTTTGGGTAGTGTAGGGTGTCATGCTGGGGGTAGTGGTTTAGAGTTTAGGGTAGTGCAGTGGTGTTTGGGTAGTGTAGGGGGTACTGCTGGGGGTAGTGTTTTAGGGTTTAGGGTAGTGCAATGGTGTTTGGGTAGTGTAGGGGGTACTGCTGGGGGTAGTGTTTTAGGGCTTAGGGTAGTGCAGTGGTGTTTGGGTAGTGTAGAGGGTCGTGCTGGGGGTAGTGATTTAGGGTAGTGCAGTGGTGTTTGGGTAGTGTAGGGGTACTGCTGGGGTAGTGTTTTAGGGTTTAGGGTAGTGCAATGGTGTTTGGGTAGTGTAGGGGGTACTGCTGGGGGTAGTGTTTTAGGGCTTAGGGTAGTGCAGTGGTGTTTGGGTAGTGTAGGGGGTACTGCTGGGGGTAGTGTTTTAGGGTTTAGTGTAGTGCAGTGGTGTTTGGGTAGTGTAGGGGGTCGTGCTGGGAGTAGTGTTTTAGGGTTTAGGGTAGTGCAGTGGTGTTTGTGTAGTGTAGGGGTCGTGCAGGGTGGTTTTAGGGTTTAGGGTAGTGCAGTGGTGTTTGTGTAGTGTAGTGGGTCATGCTGGGGGTAGTGTTTTAGGGTTTAGGGTAGTGCAGCGGTGTTTGTGTAGTGTAGGGGGTCTGGGGTAGTGTTTTAGGGTTTAGGGTAGTGCAGTGGTCTTTGGGTAGTCTAGGGGGTCGTGGGGGGGTAGTGTTTTAGGGTTTAGGGTAGTGCAGTGGTCTTTGGGTAGTGTAGGGGGTCGTGCAGGGGGTAGTGTTTTAGGGTTTAGGGAAGTGCATTGGTGTTTGGGTAGTGTAGGGGGTCATGCGGGGGTAGTGTTTTAGGGTTTAGGGCAGTGCAGTGGTGTTTGGGTAGTGTAGGGGGTCGGGCTGGGGGAGTGTTTCAGGTTTAGGGCAGTGCAGTGGTGTTTGGGTAGTGTAGGGGGTCGTGCTGGGGGTGAGTGTTTTAGGGTTTAGGGCAGTGCAGTGGTGTTCGGGCAGTGTAGGGGGTCGTGCTGGGGGTGGTGTTTCAGGGTTTAGGGCAGTGCAGTGGTGTTCGGGTAGTGTAGGGGGTCGTGCTGGGGGTAGTGTTTTAGGGTTTAGGGTAGTGCAGTGGTGTTCGGGCAGTGTAGGGGGTCGTGCTGGGGGTGGTGTTTCAGGGTTTAGGGCAGTGCAGTGGTGTTCGGGCAGTGTAGGGGGTCGTGCTGGGGGTGGTGTTTCAGGGTTTAGGGCAGTGCAGTGGTGTTCGGGCAGTGTAGGGGGTCGTGCTGGGGGTGGTGTTTCAGGGTTTAGGGCAGTGCAGTGGTGTTCGGGCAGTGTAGGGGGTCGTGCAGGGGTGGTGTTTCAGGGTTTAGGGCAGTGCAGTGGTGTTCGGGCAGTGTAGGGGGTCCTGCTGGGGGTGGTGTTTCAGGGTTTAGGGCAGTGCAGTGGTGTTCGGGCAGTGTAGGGGGTCATGCAGGGGATGGTGTTTCAGGGTTTAGGGCAGTGCAGTGGTGTTCGGGCAGTGTAGGGGGTCATGCTGGGGGTGGTGTTTCAGGGTTTAGGGCAGTGCAGTGGTGTTCGGGCAGTGTAGGGGGTCGTGCTGGGGTGGTGTTTCAGGGTTTAGGGCAGTGCAGTGGTGTTCGGGCAGTGTAGTGGGTCATGCTGGGGTGGTGTTTCAGGGTTTAGGGCAGTGCAGTGGTGTTCGGGCAGTGTAGGGGGTCGTGCTGGGGTGTGGTGTTTCAGGGTTTAGGGCAGTGCAGTGGTGTTCGGGCAGTGTAGGGGGTCGTGCTGGGGGTGGTGTTTCAGGGTTTAGGGCAGTGCAGTGGTGTTCGGGCAGTGTAGGGGGTCGTGCTGGGGGTGGTGTTTCAGGGTTTAGGGCAGTGCAGTGGTGTTCGGGCAGTGTAGGGGGTCGTGCAGGGGTGGTGTTTCAGGGTTTAGGGCAGTGCAGTGGTATTCGGGCAGTGTAGGGGGTCGTGCTGGGGGTGGTGTTTCAGGGTTTAGGGCAGTGCAGTGGTGTTCGGGCAGTGTAGGGGGTGGTGCTGGGGGTGGTGTTTCAGGGTTTAGGGCAGTGCAGTGGTGTTCGGGCAGTGTAGGGGGTCATGCAGGGGTGGTGTTTCAGGGTTTAGGGCAGTGCAGTGGTGTTCGGGCAGTGTAGGGGGTCGTGCTGGGGCTGGTGTTTCAGGGTTTAGGGCAGTGCAGTGGTGTTCGGGCAGTGTAGGGGGTCGTGCTGGGGCTGGTGTTTCAGGGTTTAGGGCAGTGCAGTGGTGTTCGGGCAGTGTAGGGGGTCGTGCTGGGGCTGGTGTTTCAGGGTTTAGGGCAGTGCAGTGGTGTTCGGGCAGTGTAGGGGGTCGTGCTGGGGCTGGTGTTTCAGGGTTTAGGGCAGTGCAGTGGTGTTCGGGCAGTGTAGGGGGTCGTGCTGGGGGTGGTGTTTCAGGGTTTAGGGCAGTGCAGTGGTGTTCGGGCAGTGTAGGGGGTCGTGCTTGGGGTGGTGTTTCAGGGTTTAGGGCAGAGCAGTGGTGTTCGGGCAGTGTAGGGGTTCGTGCTGGGGTAGTGTTTTAGGGTTTAGGGCAGTGCAGTGGTGTTCGGGCAGAGTAGGGGGTCGTGCTGGGGTTGGTGTTTCAGGGTTTAGGGCAGTGCAGTGGTGTTCGGGCAGTGTAGGGGGTCGTGCTGGGGGTGGTGTTTCAGGGTTTAGGGCAGTGCAGTGGTGTTCGGGCAGTGTAGGGGGTCGTGCAGGGGGTGGTGTTTCAGGGTTTAGGGCAGTGCAGTGGTGTTCGGGCAGTGTAGGGGGTCTTGCTGGGGGTGGTGTTTCAGGGTTTAGGGCAGTGCAGTGGTGTTCGGGCAGTGTAGGGGGTCTTGCTGGGGGTGGTGTTTCAGGGTTTAGGGCAGTGCAGTGGTGTTCGGGCAGTGTAGGGGGTCTTGCTGGGGGTGGTGTTTCAGGGTTTAGGGCAGTGCAGTGGTGTTCGGGCAGTGTAGGGGGTCTTGCTGGGGGTGGTGTTTCAGGGTTTAGGGCAGTGCAGTGGTGTTCGGGCAGTGTAGGGGGTCTTGCTGGGGCTGGTGTTTCAGGGTTTAGGGCAGTGCAGTGGTGTTCGGGCAGTGTAGGGGGTCGTGCTGGGGCTGGTGTTTCAGGGTTTAGGGCAGTGCAGTGGTGTTCGGGCAGTGTAGGGGTCTTGCTGGGGCTGGTGTTTCAGGGTTTAGGGCAGTGCAGTGGTGTTCGGGCAGTGTAGGGGGTCTTGCTGGGGCTGGTGTTTCAGGGTTTAGGGCAGTGCAGTGGTGTTCGGGCAGTGTAGGGGGTCTTGCTGGGGCTGGTGTTTCAGGGTTTAGGGCAGTGCAGTGGTGTTCGGGCAGTGTAGGGGGTCGTGCTGGGGCTGGTGTTTCAGGGTTTAGGGCAGTGCAGTGGTGTTTGGGCAGTGTAGGGGGTCATGCTGGGGCTGGTGTTTCAGGGTTTAGGGCAGAGCAGTGGTGTTCGGGCAGTGTAGGGGGTCTTGCTGGGGGTGGTGTTTCAGGGTTTAGGGCAGTGCAGTGGTGTTCGGGCAGTGTAGTGGGTCATGCTGGGGCTGGTGTTTCAGGGTTTAGGGCAGTGCAGTGGTGTTCGGGCAGTGTAGGGGGTCGTGCTGGGGCTGGTGTTTCAGGGTTTAGGGCAGAGCAGTGGTGTTCGGGCAGTGTAGGGGGTCGTGCTGTGGGTGGTGTTTCAGGGTTTAGGGAAGTGCAGTGGTGTTCGGGCAGTGTAGGGGGTCTTGCTGGGTGTGGTGTTTCAGGGTTTAGGGAGCAGTGGTGTTCAGGCAGTGTAGGGGGTCTTGCTGGGGTGATGTTTCAGGGTTTAGGGCAGTGCAGTGGTGTTCGGGCAGTGTAGGGGGTCTTGCTGGGGGTAGTGTTTCAGGGTTTAGGGCAGTGCAGTGGTGTTCGGGCAGTGTAGGGGGTCATGCTGGGGGTGGTGTTTCAGGGTTTAGGGCAGTGCAGTGGTATTTGGGCAGTGTAGGGGTCGTGCTGGGGCTGGTGTTTCAGGGTTTAGGGCAGTGCAGTGGTGTTCGGGCAGTTTAGGGGGTCGTGCTGGGGGTGGTGTTTCAGGGTTTAGGGCAGTGCAGTGGTGTTCGGGCAGTGTAGGGGGTCTTGCTGGGGCTGGTGTTTCAGGGTTTAGGGCAGTGCAGTGGTGTTCGAGGCAGTGTAGGGGGTATGTGCTGGGGCTGGTGTTTCAGGGTTTAGGGCAGTGCAGTGGTGTTCGGGCAGTGTAGGTGGTCGTGCTGGGGCTGGTGTTTCAGGGTTTAGGGCAGTGCAGTGGTGTTCGGGCAGTGTAGGTGGTCGTGCTGGGGCTGGTGTTTCAGGGTTTAGGGCAGTGCAGTGGTGTTCGGGCAGTGTAGGGGGTCGTGCTGGGGCTGGTGTTTCAGGGTTTAGGGCAGTGCAGTGGTGTTCGGGCAGTGTAGGGGGTCGTGCTGGGGTGGTGTTTCAGGGTTTAGGGCAGTGCAGTGGTGTTCGGGCAGTATAGGGAGTCATGCTGGGGGTGTTGTTTCAGGGTTTAGGGCAGTGCAGTGGTGTTTGGGCAGTGTAGGGGGTCTTGCTGGGGGTAGTGTTTCAGGGTTTAGGGCAGTGCAGTGGTGTTTGGGCAGTGTAGGGGGTCTTGCTGGGGGTGGTGTTTCAGGGTTTAGGGCAGTGCAGTGGTGTTTGGGCAGTGTAGGGGGTCTTTCTGGGGTGGTGTTTCAGGGTTTAGGGCAGTGGTGTTCGGGCAGTGTAGGGGGTCTTGCTGGGGGTGATGTTTCAGGGTTTAGGGCAGTGCAGTGGTGTTCGGGCAGTGTAGGGGGTCTTGCTGGGGGTAGTGTTTCAGGGTTTAGGGCAGTGCAGTGGTATTCGGGCAGTGTAGGGGGTCTTGCTGGGGCTGGTGTTTCAGGGTTTAGGGCAGTGCAGTGGTGTTCGGGCAGTGTAGGGGGTCGTGCTGGGGGTGGTGTTTCAGGGTTTAGGGCAGTGCAGTGGTGTTCGGGCAGTGTAGGGGGTCTTGCAGGGGGTGGTGTTTCAGGGTTTAGGGCAGTGCAGTGGTGTTCAGGCAGTGTAGGGGGTCTTGCTGGGGGTGGTGTTTCAGGGTTTAGGGCAGTGCAGTGGTGTTCGGGCAGTGTAGGGGGTCTTGCTGGGGGTGGTGTTTCAGGGTTTAGGGCAGTGCAGTGGTGTTCGGGCAGTGTAGGGGGTCTTGCTGGGGGTGGTGTTTCAGCGTTTAGGGCAGTGCAGTGGTGTTCGGGCAGTGTAGGGGGTCTTGCTGGGGCTGGTGTTTCAGGGTTTAGGGCAGTGCAGTGGTGTTCGGGCAGTGTAGGGGGTCGTGCTGGGGCTGGTGTTTCAGGGTTTAGGGCAGTGCAGTGGTGTTCGGGCAGTGTAGGGGTCTTGCTGGGGCTGGTGTTTCAGGGTTTAGGGCAGTGCAGTGGTGTTCGGGCAGTGTAGGGGGTCGTGCTGGGGCTGGTGTTTCAGGGTTTAGGGCAGTGCAGTGGTGTTCGGGCAGTGTAGGGGGTCTTGCTGGGGCTGGTGTTTCAGGGTTTAGGGCAGTGCAGTGGTGTTCGGGCAGTGTAGGGGGTCGTGCTGGGGCTGGTGTTTCAGGGTTTAGGGCAGTGCAGTGGTGCTTCGGGCAGTGTAGGGGGTCATGCTGGGGCTAGTGTTTCAGGGTTTAGGGCAGAGCAGTGGTGTTCGGGCAGTGTAGGGGGTCTTGCTGGGGGTGGTGTTTCAGGGTTTAGGGCAGTGCAGTGGTGTTCGGGCAGTGTAGTGGGTCATGCTGGGGCTGGTGTTTCAGGGTTTAGGGCAGTGCAGTGGTGTTCGGGCAGTGTTGGGGGTCGTGCTGGGGCTGGTGTTTCAGGGTTTTGGGCAGAGCAGTGGTGTTCGGGCAGTGTAGGGGGTCGTGCTGTGGGTGGTGTTTCAGGGTTTAGGGAAGTGCAGTGGTGTTCGGGCAGTGTAGGGGGTCTTGCTGGGTGTGGTGTTTCAGGGTTTAGGGCAGTGGTGTTCAGGCAGTGTAGGGGGTCTTGCTGGGGGTGATGTTTCAGGGTTTAGGGCAGTGCAGTTGTGTTCGGGCAGTGTAGGGGGTCTTGCTGGGGGTAGTGTTTCAGGGTTTAGGGCAGTGCAGTGGTGTTCGGGCAGTGTAGGGGGTCATGCTGGGGGTGGTGTTTCATGGTTTAGGGCAGTGCAGTGGTATTTGGGCAGTGTAGGGGGTCGTGCTGGGGCTGGTGTTTCAGGGTTTTGGGCAGAGCAGTGGTGTTCGGGCAGTGTAGGGGGTCGTGCTGGGGGTGGTGTTTCAGGGTTTAGGGCAGTGCAGTGGTGTTCGGGCAGTGTAGGGGGTCTTGCTGGGGCTGGTGTTTCAGGGTTTAGGGCAGTGCAGTGGTGTTGAGGCAGTGTAGGGGGTATTGCTGGGGCTGGTGTTTCAGGGTTTAGGGCAGTGCAGTGGTGTCCGGGCAGTGTAGGTGGTCATGCTGGGGCTGGTGTTTCAGGGTTTAGGGCAGTGCAGTGGTGTTCGGGCAGTGTAGGTGGTCGTGCTGGGGCTGGTGTTTCAGGGTTTAGGGCAGTGCAGTGGTGTTCGGGCAGTGTAGGGGGTCTTGCTGGGGCTGGTGTTTCAGGGTTTAGGGCAGTGCAGTGGTGTTCGGGCAGTGTAGGGGGTTGTGGTGGGGCTGGTGTTTCAGGGTTTAGGGCAGTGCAGTGGTGTTAGGGCAGTGTAGGGTGTCATGCAGGGGCTGGTGTTTCAGGGTTTAGGGCAGTGCAGTGGTGTTCGGGCAGTGTAGGGGGTCTTGCTGGGGGTGGTGTTTCAGGGTTTAGGGCAGTGCAGTGGTGTTCGGGCAGTGTAGGGGGTCTTGCTGGGGGTGGTGTTTCAGGGTTTTGGGCAGTGCAGTGGTGTTCGGGCAGTGTAGGGGGTCGTGCTGGGGGTGGTGTTTCAGGGTTTAGGGCAGTGCAGTGGTGTTCGGGCAGTGTAGGGGTCTTGCTGGGGGTGGTGTTTCAGGGTTTAGGGCAGTGCAGTGGTGTTCGGGCAGTGTAGGGGGTCATGCTGGGGGTGGTGTTTCAGGGTTTAGGGCAGTGCAGTGGTGTTCGGGCAGTGTAGGCGGTCATGCTGGGGGTGGTGTTTCAGGGTTTAGAGGCAGTGGTGTTCGGGCAGTGTAGGGGGTCGTGCAGGGGGTGGTGTTTCAGGGTTTAGGGCAGTGCAGTGGTGTTTGGGCAGTGTAGGGGGTCATGCTGGGGGTGGTGTTTCAGGGTTTAGGGCAGTGAAGTGGTGTTCGGGCAGTGTAGGGGGTCATGCAGGGGGTGTTGTTTCAGGGTTTAGGGCAGTGCAGTGGTGTTCGGGCAGTGTAGGGGGTCGTGCTGGGGGTGGTGTTTCAGGGTTTAGGGCAGTGCAGTGGTGTTCGGGCAGTGTAGGGGGTCGTGCTGGGGGTGGTGTTTCAGGGTTTAGGGCAGTGCAGTGGTGTTCAGGCAGTGTAGGGGGTCGTGCTGGGGGTGGTGTTTCAGGGTTTAGGGCAGTGCAGTGGTGTTCGGGCAGTGTAGGGGTCGTGCTGGGGGTGGTGTTTTAGGGTTTAGGGCAGTGCAGTTGATTTCGGGCAGTGTAGGAGGTCGTGCTGGGGGTGGTGTTTCAGGGTTTAGGGCAGTGCAGTGGTATTCGGGCAGTGTAGGGGGTCGTGCTGGGGCTGGTGTTTCAGTGTTTAGGGCACTGCAGTGGTGTTCGGGCAGTGTAGGGGGTCGTGCTGGGGCTGGTGTTTCAGGGTTTAGGGCAGGGCAGTGGTGTTCGGGCAGTGTAGGGGGTCGTGCTGGGGGTGGTGTTTCAGGGTTTAGGGCAGTGCAGTGGTGTTCGGGCAGTGTAGGGGGTCGTGCTGGGGGTGGTGTTTCAGGGTTTAGGGCAGTGCAGTGGTGTTCGGGCAGTGTAGGGGGTCGTGCTGGGGGTGGTGTTTCAGGGTTTAGGGCAGAGCAGTGGTGTTCGGGCAGTGTAGGGGGTCGTGCTGGGGGTGGTGTTTTAGGGTTTAGGGCAGAGCAGTGGTGTTCGGGCAGAGTAGGGGGTCGTGCTGGGGGTGGTGTTTCAGGGTTTAGGGCAGTGCAGTGCAGTGGTGTTCGGGCAGTGTAGAGGGTCGTGCTGGGGGTGGTGTTTCAGGGTTTAGGGCAGTGCAGTGGTGTTCGGGCAGTGTAGGGGGTCGTGCAGGGGTGGTGTTTCAGGGTTTAGGGCAGTGCAGTGGTGTTCGGGCAGTGTAGGGGGTCTTGCTGGGGGTGGTGTTTCAGGGTTTAGGGCAGTGCAGTGGTGTTCGGGCAGTGTAGGGGGTCTTGCTGGGGCTGGTGTTTCAGTGTTTAGGGCAGTGCAGTGGTGTTCGGGCAGTGTAGGGGGTGTTGCTCGGGCTGGTGTTTCAGGGTTTAGGGCAGTACAGTGGGGTTCAGGCAGTGTAGGGGGTCGTGCTGGGGCTGGTGTTTCAGGGTTTAGGGCAGTGCAGTAGTGTTCGGGCAGTGTAGGGGGTCATGCTGGGGCTAGTGTTTCAGGGTTTAGGGCAGTGCAGTGGTGTTCGGGCAGTGTAGGGTGTCATGCTGGGGGTGGTGTTTCAGGGTTTAGGGCAGTGAAGTGGTGTTTGGGCAGTGTAGGGGGTCTTGCTGGGGCTGGTGTTTCAGGGTTTAGGGCAGTGCAGTGGTGTTCGGGCAGTGTAGGGGGTCGTGCTGGGGGTGGTGTTTCAGGGTTTAGGGCAGAGCAGTGGTGTTCGGGCAGTGTAAGGGGTCGTGCTGGGGGTGGTGTTTTAGGGTTTAGGGCAGTGCAGTGGTGTTCGGGCAGTGTAGGGGGTCGTGCTGGGGGTGGTGTTTCAGGGTTTAGGGCAGTGCAGTGCAGTGGTGTTCGGGCAGTGTAGAGGGTCTTGCTGGGGTGGTGTTTCAGGGTTTAGGGCAGTGCAGTGGTGTTCGGGCAGTGTAGGGGGTCGTGCAGGGGGTGGTGTTTCAGGGTTTAGGGCAGTGCAGTGGTGTTCGGGCAGTGTAGGGGGTCTTGCTGTGGGTGGTGTTTCAGGGTTTAGGGCAGTGGTGTTCGGGCATGTAGGAGGTCGTGCAGGGGGTGGTGTTTCAGGGTTTAGGGCAGTACAGTGGTGTTCGGTCAGTGTAGGGTGTCGTGCTGGGGGTGGTGTTTCAGGGTTTAGGGCAGTGCAGTGGTGTTCGGGCAGTGTAGGGGGTCTTGCAGGGGGTGGTGTTTCAGGGTTTAGGGCAGTGCAGTGGTGTTCGGGCAGTGTAGGGGGTCTTGCTGGGGGTGGTGTTTCAGGGTTTAGGGCAGTGCAGTGGTGTTCGGGCAGTGTAGGGGGTCTTGCTGGGGGTGGTGTTTCAGGGTTTAGGGCAGTGCAGTGGTGTTCGGGCAGTGTAGGAGGTTGTGCTGGGGGTGGTGTTTCAGGGTTTAGGGCAGTGCAGTGGTGTTCGGTCAGTGTAGGGGGTCGTGCTGGGGGTGGTGTTTCAGGGTTTAGGGCAGTACAGTGGTGTTCGGTCAGTGTAGGGGGTCGTGCAGGGGGTGGTGTTTCAGGGTTTAGGGCAGTGCAGTGGTGTTCGGGCAGTGTAGGGGGTCTTGCAGGGGGTGGTGTTTCAGGGTTTAGGGCTGTGCAGTGATATTCAGGCAGTGTAGGGGGTCTTGATGGGGGTGGTGTTTCTGGGTTTAGGGCAGTGCAGTGGTGTTCGGGCAGTGTAGGGGGTCTTGCTGGGGGTGGTGTTTCAGGGTTTAGGGCAGTGCAGTGGTGTTCGGGCAGTGTAGGGGGTCTTGCTGGGGCTGGTGTTTCAGGGTTTAGGGCAGTGCAGTGGTGTTCGGGCAGTGTAGGGGGTCATGCTGGGGCTGGTGTTTCAGGGTTTAGGGCAGTGCAGTGGTGTTCGGGCAGTGTAGGGGTCTTGCTGGGGCTGGTGTTTCAGGGTTTAGGGCAGTGCAGTGGTGTTCGGGCAGTGTAGGGGGTCGTGCTGGGGCTGGTGTTTCAGGGTTTAGGGCAGTGCAGTGGTGTTCGGGCAGTGTAGGGGGTCGTTGCTGGGGCTGGTGTTTCAGGGTTTAGGGCAGTGCAGTGGTGTTCGGGCAGTGTAGGGGGTCGTGCTGGGGCTGGTGTTTCAGGGTTTAGGGCAGTGCAGTGGTGTTCGGGCAGTGTAGGGGGTCATGCTGGGGCTGGTGTTTCAGGGTTTAGGGCAGAGCAGTGGTGTTCGGGCAGTGTAGGGGGTCGTGCTGGGGGTGGTGTTTCAGGGTTTAGGGCAGTGCAGTGGTGTTCGGGCAGTGTAGGGGGTCGTGCTGGGGCTGGTGTTTCAGGGTTTAGGGCAGTGCAGTGGTGTTCGGGCAGTGTAGGGGGTCTTGCTGGGTGTGGTGTTTCAGGGTTTAGGGCAGTGCAGTGGTGTTCGGGCAGTGTAGGGGGTCTTGCTGGGGCTGGTGTTTCAGGGTTTAGGGCAGTGCAGTGGTGTTCGGGCAGTGTAGGAGGTCGTTGCTGGGGCTGGTGTTTCAGGGTTTAGGGCAGTGCAGTGGTGTTCGGGCAGTGTAGGGGGTCGTGCTGGGGCTGGTGTTTCAGGGTTTAGGGCAGTGCAGTGGTGTTCGGGCAGTGTAGGGGGTCATGCTGGGGCTAGTGTTTCAGGGTTTAGGGCAGAGCAGTGGTGTTCGGGCAGTGTAGGGGGTCGTGCTGGGGGTGGTGTTTCAGGGTTTAGGGCAGTGCAGTGGTGTTCGGGCAGTGTAGTGGGTCATGCTGGGGCTGGTGTTTCAGGGTTTAGGGCAGTGCAGTGGTGTTCGGGCAGTGTAGGGGGTCGTGCTGGGGGTGGTGTTTCAGGGTTTAGGGCAGTGCAGTGGTACGGGCAGTGTAGGGGTCTTGCTGGGGCTGGTGTTTCAGGGTTTAGGGCAGTGCAGTGGTGTTCGGGCAGTGTAGGGGGTCGTGCTGGGGGTGGTGTTTCAGGGTTTAGGGCAGTGCAGTGGTGTTTGGGCAGTGTAGGGGGTCTTGCTGGGGGTAGTGTTTCAGGGTTTAGGGCAGTGCAGTGGTGTTCGGGCAGTGTAGGGGGTCTTGCTGGGGGTGGTGTTTCAGGGTTTAGGGCAGTGCAGTGGTGTTCGGGCAGTGTAGGGGTCTTGCTGGGTGTGGTGTTTCAGGGTTTAGGGCAGTGCAGTGGTGTTCGGGCAGTGTAGGGGGTCTTGCTGGGGGTGATGTTTCAGGGTTTAGGGCAGTGCAGTGGTGTTCGGGCAGTGTAGGGGGTCTTGCTGGGGGTGGTGTTTCAGGGTTTAGGGCAGTGCAGTGGTGTTCGGGCAGTGTAGGGGGTCTTGCTGGGGGTGGTGTTTCAGGGTTTAGGGCAGTGCAGTGGTGTTTGGGCAGTGTAGGGGTCTTGCTGGGGGTGGTGTTTCAGGGTTTAGGGCAGTGCAGTGCAGTGGTGTTCGGGCAGTGTAGAGGGTCGTGCTGGGGGTGGTGTTTCAGGGTTTAGGGCAGTGCAGTGGTGTTCGGGCAGTGTAGGGGGTCTTGCTGGGGCTGGTGTTTCAGGGTTTAGGGCAGTGCAGTGGTGTTCGGGCAGTGTAGGGGTCTTGCTGGGGCTGGTGTTTCAGGGTTTAGGGCAGTGCAGTGGTGTTCGGGCAGTGTAGGGGGTCTTGCTGGGGCTGGTGTTTCAGTGTTTAGGGCAGTGCAGTGGTGTTCGGGCAGTGTAGGGGGTCGTTGCTCGGGCTGGTGTTTCAGGGTTTAGGGCAGTACAGTGGTGTTCAGGCAGTGTAGGGGGTCGTGCTGGGGCTGGTGTTTCAGGGTTTAGGGCAGTGCAGTGGTGTTCGGGCAGTGTAGGGGGTCATGCTGGGGCTAGTGTTTCAGGGTTTAGGGCAGAGCAGTGGTGTTCGGGCAGTGTAGGGTGTCATGCTGGGGGTGGTGTTTCAGGGTTTAGGGCAGTGCAGTGGTGTTCGGGCAGTGTAGGGGGTCGTGCTGGGGCTGGTGTTTCAGGGTTTAGGGCAGTGCAGTGGTGTTCGGGCAGTGTAGGGGGTCGTGCTGGGGGTGGTGTTTCAGGGTTTAGGGCAGTGCAGTGGTGTTCGGGCAGTGTAGGGGGTCGTGCTGGGGGTGGTGTTTCAGGGTTTAGGGCAGTGCAGTGGTGTTCGGGCAGTGTAGGGGGTCGTGCTGGGGGTGGTGTTTCAGGGTTTAGGGCAGTGCAGTGCAGTGGTGTTCGGGCAGTGTAGAGGGTCGTGCTGGGGTGGTGTTTCAGGGTTTAGGGCAATGCAGTGGTGTTCGGGCAGTGTAGGGGGTCGTGCAGGGGGTGGTGTTTCAGGGTTTAGGGCAGTGCAGTGGTGTTCGGGCAGTGTAGGGGGTCTTGCTGGGGGTGGTGTTTCAGGGTTTAGGGCAGTGCAGTGGTTCGGGCAGTGTAGGGGGTCGTGCAGGGGGTGGTGTTTCAGGGTTTAGGGCAGTACAGTGGTGTTCGGTCAGTGTAGTGGGTCGTGCAGGGGTGGTGTTTCAGGGTTTAGGGCAGTGCAGTGGTGTTCGGGCAGTGTAGGGGGTCTTGCAGGGGTGGTGTTTCAGGGTTTAGGGCAGTGCAGTGGTGTTCGGGCAGTGTAGGGGGTCTTGCTGGGGGTGGTGTTTCAGGGTTTAGGGCAGTGCAGTGGTGTTCGGGCAGGGTAGGGGGTCTTGCTGGGGGTGGTGTTTCAGGGTTTAGGCAGGGCAGTGGTGTTCGGGCAGTGTAGGAGGTCGTGCAGGGGGTGGTGTTTCAGGGTTTAGGGCAGTACAGTGGTATTCGGTCAGTGTAGGGTGTTGTGCAGGGGGTGGTGTTTCAGGGTTTAGGGCAGTGCAGTGGTGTTCGGGCAGTTTAGGGGGTCTTGCAGGGGGTGGTGTTTCAGGGTTTAGGGCTGTGCAGTGATATTCAGGCAGTGTAGGGGGTCTTGCTGGGGGTGGTGTTTCTGGGTTTAGGGCAGTGCAGTGGTGTTCGGGCAGTGTAGGGGGTCGTGCTGGGGGTGGTGTTTCAGGGTTTAGGGCAGTGCAGTGGTGTTCGGGCAGTGTAGGGGGTCGTGCTGGGGCTGGTGTTTCAGGGTTTAGGGCAGTGCAGTGGTGTTCGGGCAGTGTAGGGGGTCGTGCAGGGGGTGGTGTTTCAGGGTTTAGGGCAGTGCAGTGGTGTTCGGGCAGTGTAGGGGGTCTTGCTGTGGGTGGTGTTTCAGGGTTTATGGCAGTGGTGTTCGGGCAGTGTAGGGGGTCGTGCAGGGGGTGGTGTTTCAGGGTTTAGGGCAGTACAGTGGTGTTCGGTCAGTGTAGGGTGTTGTGCTGGGGGTGGTGTTTCAGGGTTTAGGGCAGTGCAGTGGTGTTCGGGCAGTGTAGGGGGTCTTGCAGGGGTGGTGTTTCAGGGTTTAGGGCAGTGCAGTGGTGTTCGGGCAGTGTAGGGGGTCTTGCTGGGGGTGGTGTTTCAGGGTTTAGGGCAGTGCAGTGGTGTTCGGGCAGTGTAGGGGGTCTTGCTGGGGGTGGTGTTTCAGGGTTTAGGGCAGTGCAGTGGTGTTCGGGCAGTGTAGGAGGTCGTGCTGGGGGTGGTGTTTCAGGGTTTAGGGCAGTACAGTGGTGTTCGGTCAGTGTAGGGGGTTGTGGAGGGGGTGGTGTTTCAGGGTTTAGGGCAGTACAGTGGTATTCGGTCAGTGTAGGGTGTTGTGCAGGGGGTGGTGTTTCAGGGTTTAGGGCAGTGCAGTGGTGTTCGGGCAGTGTAGGGGGTCTTGCAGGGGGTGGTGTTTCAGGGTTTAGGGCTGTGCAGTGATATTCAGGCAGTGTAGGGGGTCTTGCAGGGGGTGGTGTTTCTGGGTTTAGGGCAGTGCAGTGGTGTTCGGGCAGTGTAGGGGGTCTTGCTGGGGGTGGTGTTTCAGGGTTTAGGGCAGTGCAGTGGTGTTCGGGCAGTGTAGGGGGTCTTGCTGGGGCTGGTGTTTCAGGGTTTAGGGCAGTGCAGTGGTGTTCGGGCAGTGTAGGGGGTCATGCTGGGGCTGGTGTTTCAGGGTTTAGGGCAGTGCAGTGGTGTTCGGGCAGTGTAGGGGGTCTTGCTGGGGCTGGTGTTTCAGGGTTTAGGGCAGTGCAGTGGTGTTCGGGCAGTGTAGGGGGTCTTGCTGGGGCTGGTGTTTCAGTGTTTAGGGCAGTGCAGTGGTGTTCGGGCAGTGTAGGGGGTCGTTGCTCGGGCTGGTGTTTCAGGGTTTAGGGCAGTACAGTGGTGTTCAGGCAGTGTAGGGGGTCGTGCTGGGGCTGGTGTTTCAGGGTTTAGGGCAGTGCAGTGGTGTTCGGGCAGTGTAGGGGGTCATGCTGGGGCTAGTGTTTCAGGGTTTAGGGCAGAGCAGTGGTGTTCGGGCAGTGTAGGGGGTCGTGCTGGGGGTGGTGTTTCAGGGTTTAGGGCAGTGCAGTGGTGTTCGGGCAGTGTAGGGGGTCGTGCTGGAGCTGGTGTTTCAGGGTTTAGGGCAGTGCAGTGGTGTTCGGGCAGTGTAGGGGGTCTTGCTGGGTGTGGTGTTTCAGGGTTTTGGGCAGTGCAGTGGTGTTCGGGCAGTGTAGGGGGTCTTGCTGGGGCTGGTGTTTCAGTGTTTAGGGCAGTGCAGTGGTGTTCGGGCAGTGTAGGGGGTCGTTGCTAGGGCTGGTGTTTCAGGGTTTAGGGCAGTGCAGTGGTGTTCAGGCAGTGTAGGGGGTCGTGCTGGGGCTGGTGTTTCAGGGTTTAGGGCAGTGCAGTGGTGTTCGGGCAGTGTAGGGGGTCATGCTGGGGCTAGTGTTTCAGGGTTTAGGGCAGTGCAGTGGTGTTCGGGCAGTGTAGGGGGTCGTGCTGGGGGTGGTGTTTCAGGGTTTAGGGCAGTGCAGTGGTGTTCGGGCAGTGTAGTGGGTCATGCTGGGGCTGGTGTTTCAGGGTTTAGGGCAGTGCAGTGGTGTTCGGGCAGTGTAGGGGGTCTTGCTGGGTGTGGTGTTTCAGGGTTTAGGGCAGTGAGTGGTGTCGGGCAGTGTAGGGGGTCTTGCTGGGGGTGATGTTTCAGGGTTTAGGGCAGTGCAGTGGTGTTCGGGCAGTGTAGGGGTCTTGCTGGGGGTGGTGTTTCAGGGTTTAGGGCAGTGCAGTGGTGTTTGGGCAGTGTAGGGGGTCTTGCTGGGGGTAGTGTTTCAGGGTTTAGGGCAGTGCAGTGGTGTTTGGGCAGTGTAGGGGGTCTTGCTGGGGGTGGTGTTTCAGGGTTTAGGGCAGTGCAGTGGTGTTTGGGCAGTGTAGGGGGTCTTGCTGGGTGTGGTGTTTCAGGGTTTAGGGCAGTGGGGTGTTCGGGCAGTGTAGGGGGTCTTGCTTGGGGGTGATGTTTCAGGGTTTAGGGCAGTGCAGTGGTGTTCGGGCAGTGTAGGGGGTCTTGCTGGGGGTGGTGTTTCAAGGTTTAGGGCAGTGCAGTGGTGTTTGGGCAGTGTAGGGGGTCTTGCTGGGGGTAGTGTTTCAGGGTTTAGGGCAGTGCAGTGGTGTTTGGCAGTGTAGGGGGTCTTGCTGGGGGTGGTGTTTCAGGGTTTAGGGCAGTGCAGTGCAGTGGTGTTCGGGCAGTGTAGAGGGTCGTGCTGGGGGTGGTGTTTCAGGGTTTAGGGCAGTGCAGTGGTGTTCGGGCAGTGTAGGGGGTCTTGCTGGGGCTGGTGTTTCAGGGTTTAGGGCAGTGCAGTGGTGTTCGGGCAGTGTAGGGGGTCTTGCTGGGGCTGGTGTTTCAGGGTTTAGGGCAGTGCAGTGGTGTTCGGGCAGTGTAAGGGGTCTTGCTGGGGCTGGTGTTTCAGTGTTTAGGGCAGTGCAGTGGTGTTCGGGCAGTGTAGGGGGTCGTTGCTCGGGCTGGTGTTTCAGGGTTTAGGGCAGTACAGTGGTGTTCAGGCAGTGTAGGGGGTCGTGCTGGGGCTGGTGTTTCAGGGTTTAGGGCAGTGCAGTGGTGTTCGGGCAGTGTAGGGGGTCATGCTGGGGCTAGTGTTTCAGGGTTTAGGGCAGAGCAGTGGTGTTCGGGCAGTGTAGGGTGTCATGCTGGGGGTGGTGTTTCAGGGTTTAGGGCAGTGCAGTGGTGTTCGGGCAGTGTAGGGGGTCGTGCTGGGGCTGGTGTTTCAGGGTTTAGGGCAGTGCAGTGGTGTTCGGGCAGTGTAGGGGGTCGTGCTGGGGGTGGTGTTTCAGGGTTTAGGGCAGAGCAGTGGTGTTCGGGCAGTGTAGGGGGTCGTGCTGGGGGTGGTGTTTTAGGGTTTAGGGCAGAGCAGTGGTGTTCGGGCAGAGTAGGGGGTCGTGCTGGGGGTGGTGTTTCAGGGTTTAGGGCAGTGCAGTGCAGTGGTGTTCGGGCAGTGTAGAGGGTCGGTGCTGTTTCAGGGTTTAGGGCAATGCAGTGGTGTTCGGGCAGTGTAGGGGGTCGTGCAGGGGGTGGTGTTTCAGGGTTTAGGGCAGTGCAGTGGTGTTCGGGCAGTGTAGGGGTCTTGCTGGGGGTGGTGTTTCAGGGTTTAGGAGTGCAGTGGTGTTCGGGCAGTGTAGGAGGTCGTGCAGGGGTGGTGTTTCAGGGTTTAGGGCAGTACAGTGGTGTTCGGTCAGTGTAGTGGGTCGTGCTGGGGGTGGTGTTTCAGGGTTTAGGGCAGTGCAGTGGTGTTCGGGCAGTGTAGGGGGTCTTGCTGGGGGTGGTGTTTCAGGGTTTAGGGCAGTGCAGTGGTGTTCGGGCAGTGTAGGGGGTCTTGCTGGGGGTGGTGTTTCAGGGTTTAGGGCAGTGCAGTGGTGTTCGGGCAGTGTAGGGGGTCTTGCTGGGGGTGGTGTTTCAGGGTTTAGGGCAGGCAGTGGTGTTCGGGCAGTGTAGGAGGTCGTGCAGGGGTGGTGTTTCAGGGTTTAGGGCAGTGCAGTGGTATTCGGTCAGTGTAGGGTGTTGTGCAGGGGTGGTGTTTCAGGGTTTAGGGCAGTGCAGTGGTGTTCGGGCAGTGTAGGGGGTCTTGCTGGGGGTGGTGTTTCAGGGTTTAGGGCAGTGCAGTGATATTCAGGCAGTGTAGGGGGTCTTGCTGGGGGTGGTGTTTCTGGGTTTAGGGCAGTGCAGTGTGTTCGGGCAGTGTAGGGGGTCTTGCTGGGGGTGGTGTTTCAGGGTTTAGGGCAGTGCAGTGGTGTTCGGGCAGTGTAGGGGGTCTTGCTGGGGCTGGTGTTTCAGGGTTTAGGGCAGTGCAGTGGTGTTCGGGCAGTGTAGGGGGTCGTGCTGGGGCTGGTGTTTCAGGGTTTAGGGCAGTGCAGTGGTGTTCGGGCAGTGTAGGGGTCTTGCTGGGGCTGGTGTTTCAGGGTTTAGGGCAGTGCAGTGGTGTTCGGGCAATGTAGGGGGTCTTGCTGGGGCTGGTGTTTCAGTGTTTAGGGCAGTGCAGTGGTGTTCGGGCAGTGTAGGGGGTCGTTGCTCGGACTGGTGTTTCAGGGTTTAGGGCAGTACAGTGGTGTTCAGGCAGTGTAGGGGGTCGTGCTGGGGCTGGTGTTTCAGGGTTTAGGGCAGTGCAGTGGTGTTCGGGCAGTGTAGGGGGTCATGCTGGGGCTGGTGTTTCAGGGTTTAGGGCAGAGCAGTGGTGTTCGGGCAGTGTAGGGGGTCGTGCTGGGGGTGGTGTTTCAGGGTTTAGGGCAGTGCAGTGGTGTTCGGGCAGTGTAGGGGGTCATGCTGGAGCTGGTGTTTCAGGGTTTAGGGCAGTGCAGTGGTGTTCGGGCAGTGTAGGGGGTCTTGCTGGGTGTGGTGTTTCAGGGTTTTGGGCAGTGCAGTGGTGTTCGGGCAATGTAGGGGGTCTTGCTGGGGCTGGTGTTTCAGTGTTTAGGGCAGTGCAGTGGTGTTCGGGCAGTGTAGGGGGTGTTGCTAGGGCTGGTGTTTCAGGATTTAGGGCAGTGCAGTGGTGTTCAGGCAGTGTAGGGGGTCGTGCTGGGGCTGGTGTTTCAGGGTTTAGGGCAGTGCAGTGGTGTTCGGGCAGTGTAGGGGGTCATGCTGGGGCTGGTGTTTCAGGGTTTAGGGCAGAGCAGTGGTGTTCGGGCAGTGTAGGGGGTCGTGCTGGGGGTGGTGTTTCAGGGTTTAGGGCAGTGCAGTGGTGTTCGGGCAGTGTAGTGGGTCGTGCTGGGGCTGGTGTTTCAGGGTTTAGGGCAGTGCAGTGGTGTTCGGGCAGTGTAGGGGGTCTTGCTGGGTGTGGTGTTTCAGGGTTTAGGGCAGTGCAGTGGTGTACGGGCAGTGTAGGGGGTCTTGCTTGGGGTGATGTTTCAGGGTTTAGGGCAGTGCAGTGGTGTTCGGGCAGTGTAGGGGGTCTTGCTGGGGGTGGGGTTTCAGGGTTTAGGGCAGTGCAGTGGTGTTTGGGCAGTGTAGGGGTCTTGCTGGGGGTAGTGTTTCAGGGTTTAGGGCAGTGCAGTGGTGTTTGGGCAGTGTAGGGGGTCTTGCTGGGGGTGGTGTTTCAGGGTTTAGGGCAGTGCAGTGGTGTTTGGGCAGTGTAGGGGGTCTTGCTGGGTGTGGTGTTTCAGGGTTTAGGGCAGTGCAGTGGTGTTCGGGCAGTGTAGGGGGTCTTGCTGGGGGTGATGTTTCAGGGTTTAGGGCAGTGCAGTGGTGTTCGGGCAGTGTAGGGGGTCTTGCTGGGGGTGGTGTTTCAAGGTTTAGGGCAGTGCAGTGGTGTTTGGGCAGTGTAGGGGGTCTTGCTGGGGGTAGTGTTTCAGGGTTTAGGACAGTGCAGTGGTGTTTGGCAGTGTAGGGGGTCTTGCTGGGGGTGGTGTTTCAGGGTTTAGGGCAGTGCAGTGCAGTGGTGTTCGGGCACTGTAGGGGGTCGTGCTGGGGGTGGTGTTTCAGGGTTTAGGGCAGTGCAGTGGTGTTCGGGCAGTGTAGGGGGTCGTGCAGGGGGTGGTGTTTCAGGGTTTAGGGCAGTGCAGTGGTGTTCGGGCAGTGTAGGGGGTCTTGCTGGGGGTGGTGTTTCAGGGTTTAGGGCAGTGCAGTGGTGTTCGGGCAGTATCGGGGGTCTTGCTGGGGGTGGTGTTTCAGGGTTTAGGGCAGTGGTGTTCGGGCAGTGTAGGAGGTCGTGCAGGGGGTGGTGTTTCAGGGCTTAGGGCAGTACAGTGGTGTTCGGTCAGTGTAGGGGGTTGTGCAGGGTGTGGTGTTTCAGGGTTTAGGGCAGTGCAGTGGTGTTCGGGCAGTGTAGGGGGTCTTGCAGGGGGTAGTGTTTCAGGGTTTAGGGCAGTGCAGTGGTGTTCGGGCAGTGTAGGGGATCTTGCTGGGGGTGGTGTTTCAGGGTTTAGGGCAGTGCAGTGGTTTTCGGGCAGTGTAGGGGTCTTGCTGGGGGTGGTGTTTCAGGGTTTAGGGCAGTGGTGTTCGGGCAGTGTAGGAGGTCGTGCTGGGGGTGGTGTTTCAGGGTTTAGGGCAGTGCAGTGGTATTCGGTCAGTGTAGGGGGTTGTGCAGGGGTGGTGTTTCAGGGTTTAGGGCAGTGTAGTGGTGTTCGGGCAGTGTAGGGGGTCTTGCAGGGGGTGGTGTTTCAGGGTTTAGGGCTGTGCAGTGGTATTCAGGCAGTGTAGGGGGTCTTGCTGGGGGTGGTGTTTCTGGGTTTAGGGCAGTGCAGTGGTGTTCGGGCAGTGTAGGGGGTCTTGCTGGGGGTGGTGTTTCAGGGTTTAGGGCAGTGCAGTGGTGTTCGGGCAGTGTAGGGGGTCTTGCTGGGGCTGGTGTTTCAGGGTTTAGGGCAGTGCAGTTTTGTTCGGGCAGTGTAGGGGGTCGTGCTGGGGCTGGTGTTTCAGGGTTTAGGGCAGTGCAGTGGTGTTCGGGCAATGTAGGGGGTCTTGCTGGGGCTGGTGTTTCAGTGTTTAGGGCAGTGCAGTGGTGTTCGGGCAGTGTAGGGGTCGTTGCTCGGGCTGGTGTTTCAGGGTTTAGGGCAGTACAGTGGTGTTCGGGCAGTGTAGGGGGTCGTGCTGGGGCTGGTGTTTCAGGGTTTAGGGCAGTGCAGTGGTGTTCGGGCAGTGTAGGGGGTGATGCTGGGGCTGGTGTTTCAGGGTTTAGGGCAGAGCAGTGGTGTTCGGGCAGTGTAGGGGGTCGTGCTGGGGGTGGTGTTTCAGGGTTTAGGGCAGTGCAGTGGTGTTCGGGCAGTGTAGGGGGTCGTGCTGGGGCTGGTGTTTCAGGGTTTAGGGCAGTGCAGTGGTGTTCGGGCAGTGTAGGGGGTCTTGCTGGGTGTGGTGTTTCAGGGTTTTGGGCAGTGCAGTGGTGTTTGGGCAATGTAGGGGGTCTTGCTGGGGCTGGTGTTTCAGTGTTTAGGGCAGTGCAGTGGTGTTCGGGCAGTGTAGGGGGTGTTGCTCGGGCTGGTGTTTCAGGGTTTAGGGCAGTACAGTGGTGTTCAGGCAGTGTAGGGGGTCGTGCTGGGGCTGGTGTTTCAGGGTTTAGGGCAGTGCAGTGGTGTTCGGGCAGTGTAGGGGGTCATGCTGGGGCTAGTGTTTCAGGGTTTAGGGCAGAGCAGTGGTGTTCGGGCAGTGTAAGGGGTCGTGCTGGGGGTGGTGTTTCAGGGTTTAGGGCAGTGCAGTGGTGTTCGGGCAGTGTAGTGGGTCGTGCTGGGGCTGGTGTTTCAGGGTTTAGGGCAGTGCAGTGGTGTTCGGGCAGTGTAGGGGGTCTTGCTGGGTGTGGTGTTTCAGGGTTTAGGGCAGTGGGGTTCGGGCAGTGTAGGGGGTCTTGCTGGGGGTGATGTTTCAGGGTTTTGGGCAGTGCAGTGGTGTTCTGGCAGTGTAGGGGGTCTTGCTGGGGGTGGTGTTTCAAGGTTTAGGGCAGTGCAGTGGTGTTTGGGCAGTGTAGGGGGTCTTGCTGGGGGTAGTGTTTCAGGGTTTAGGGCAGTGCAGTGGTGTTTGGCAGTGTAGGGGGTCTTGCTGGGGGTGGTGTTTCAGGGTTTAGGGCAGTGCAGTGGTGTTTGGGCAGTGTAGGGGGTCTTGCTGGGTGTGGTGTTTCAGGGTTTAGGGCAGTGGGGTTCGGGCAGTGTAGGGGGTCTTGCTGGGGGTGATGTTTCAGGGTTTAGGGCAGTGCAGTGGTGTTCGGGCAGTGTAGGGGGTCTTGCTGGGGGTGGTGTTTCAAGGTTTAGGGCAGTGCAGTGGTGTTTGGGCAGTGTAGGGGGTCTTGCTGGGGGTAGTGTTTCAGGGTTTAGGGCAGTGCAGTGGTGTTTGGCAGTGTAGGGGGTCTTGCTGGGGGTGGTGTTTCAGGGTTTAGGGCAGTGCAGTGGTGTTTGGGTAGTGTAAGGGGTCGTGCTGGGGGTAGTGTTTTAGGGTTTAGGGTAGTGCTGTGGTGTTTGTGTAGTGTAGGGGGTAGTGTTTTAGGGTTTAGGGTAGTGCAGTGGTGTTTGTGTAGTGTAGTGGGTCATGCTGGGGGTAGTGTTTTAGGGTTTAGGGTAGTGCAGCGGTGTTTGTGTAGTGTAGGGGGTCTAGTTTTAGGGTTTAGGGTAGTGCAGTGGTCTTTGGGTAGTATAGGGGGTCGTGCTGGGGGTGGTGTTTCAGGGTTTAGGGTAGTGCAGTGGTCTGTCGGGTAGTGTAGGGGGTCGTGCAGGGGTAGTGTTTTAGGGTTTAGGGAAGTGCATTGGTGTTTGGGCAGTGTAGGGGGTCATGCGGGGGTGAGTGTTTTAGGGTTTAGGGAAGTGCATTGGTGTTTGGGTAGTGTAGGGGGTCGGGCTGGGGCTAGTGTTTTCAGTTTTAGGGCAGTGCAGTGGTGTTTGGGTAGTGTAGGGGGTCGTGCTGGGGGGAGTGTTTTAGGGTTTAGGGCAGTGCAGTGTGTTCGGGTAGTGTAGGGGGTCGTGTTGGGGGAGAGTTTTAGGGTTTAGGGCAGTGCAGTGGTGTTTGGGTAGTGGAGGGGGTCGTGCTTGGGGTAGTATTTCAGGGTTTAGGGTAGTGCAGTGGTGTTCGGGTAGTGTAGGGGGTCGTGCTGGGGGTAGTGTTTCAGGGTTTAGGGCAGTGCAGTGGTGTTCGGGCAGTGTAGGGGGTCGTGCTGGGGGTGGTGTTTTAGGGTTTAGGGCAGTGCAGTGGTGTTCGGGCAGTGTAGGGGGTCGTGCTGGGGGTGGTGTTTCAGGGTTTAGGGCAGTGCAGTGGTGTTCGGGCAGTGTAGGGGGTCGTGCAGGGGTGGTGTTTCAGGGTTTAGGGCAGTGCAGTGGTGTTCGGGCAGTGTAGGGGGTCCTGCAGGGGGTGGTGTTTCAGGGTTTAGGGCAGTGCAGTGGTGTTCGGGCAGTGTAGGGGGTTCATGCAGGGGGAGGTGTTTCAGGGTTTAGGGCAGTGGTGTTCGGGCAGTGTAGGGGGTCATGCTGGGGGTGGTGTTTCAGGGTTTAGGGCAGTGCAGTGGTGTTCGGGCAGTGTAGGGGGTCGTGCTGGGGGTGGTGTTTCAGGGTTTAGGGCAGTGCAGTGGTGTTTGGGCAGTGTAGTGGGTCATGCGGGGGTGGTGTTTCAGGGTTTAGGGCAGTGCAGTGGTGTTCGGGCAGTGTAGGGGGTTGTGCAGGGTTGTGTTGTTTCAGGGTTTAGGGCAGTGCAGTGGTGTTCGGGCAGTGTAGGGGGTCGTGCTGGGGGTGGTGTTTCAGGGTTTAGGGCAGTGCAGTGGTGTTCGGGCAGTGTAGGGGGTGGTGCAGGGGGTGGTGTTTCAGGGTTTAGGGCAGTGCAGTGGTGTTCGGGCAGTGTAGGGGGTGGTGCAGGGGGTGGTGTTCCAGGGTTTAGGGCAGTGCAGTGGTGTTCGGGCAGTGTAGGGGGTGGTGCGGGGGTGGTGTTTCAGGGTTTAGGGTAGTGCAGTGGTGTTCGGGCAGTGTAGGGGGTGGTGCAGGGGGTGGTGTTTCAGGGTTTAGGGCAGTTTAGTGGTGTTCGGGCAGTGTAGGGGGTCATGCAGGGGGTGGTGTTTCAGGGTTTAGGGCAGTGCAGTGGTGTTCAGGCTGTGTAGGGGGTTGTGCTGGGGCTGGTGTTTCAGGGTTTAGGGCAGTGCAGTGGTGTTTGGGCAGTGTAGGGGGTCGTGCTGGGGCTGGTGTTTCAGGGTTTAGGGCAGTGCAGTGGTGTTCGGGCAGTGTAGGGGGTCGTGCTGGGGCTGGTGTTAAAGGGTTTAGGGCAGTGCAGTGGTGTTCGGGCAGTGTAGGGGGTCGTGCTGGGGCTGGTGTTTCAGGGTTTAGGGCAGTGCATTGGTGTTCGGGCAGTGTAGGGGGTCGTGCTGGGGGTAGTGTTTCAGGGTTTTGGGCAGTGCAGTGGTGTTTGGGCAATGTAGGGGGAAGTGCTGGGGTGGTGTTTTAGGGTTTAGGGCAGAGCAGTGGTGTTCGGGCAATGTAGGGGTTCATGCTGGGGTAGTGTTTTAGGGTTTAGGGCAGAGCAGTGGTGTTCGGGCAGAGTAGGGGGCGTGGTGGGGTTGGTGTTTAGGGTTTAGGGCAGTGCAGTGGTGTTCGGGCAGTGTAGGGGGTCGTGCTGGGGGTGGTGTTTCAAGGTTTAGGGAAGTGCAGTGGTGTTCGGTCAGTGTAGGGGGTTGTGCAGGGGGTGGTGTTTCAGGGTTTAGGGCAGTGCAGTGGTGTTCGGGCAGTGTAGGGGGTCTTGCAGGGGGTGGTGTTTCAGGGTTAAGGGCAGTGCAGTGGTATTCAGGCAGTGTAGGGGGTCTTGCTGGGGGTGGTGTTTCAGGGTTTAGGGCAGTCGTGTTCGGGCAGTGTCGGGGGTCTTGCTGGGGGTGGTGTTTCAGGGTTTAGGGCAGTGCAGTGGTGTTCGTGCAGTTTAGGGGGTCTTGCTGGGGGTGGTGTTTCAGCGTTTAGGGCAGTGCAGTGGTGTTTGGGCAGTGTAGCGGGTCTTGCTGGGGCTGGTGTTTCAGGGTTTAGAGCAGTGCAGTGGTGTTCGGGCAGTGTAGGGGGTCGTGCTGGGGCTGGTGTTTCAGGGTATAGGGCAGTGCAGTGGTGTTCGGGCAGTGTAGGGGTCTTGCTGGGGCTGGTGTTTCAGGGTTTAGGGCAGTGCAGTGGTGTTCGGGCAGTGTAGGTGGTCTTGCTGGGGCTGGTGTTTCAGGGTTTAGGGCAGTGCAGTGGTGTTCGGGCAGTGTAGGGGGTGTTGCTGGGGCTGGTGTTACAGGGTTTAGGGCAGTGCAGTGGTGTTCGGGCAGTGTAGGGGGTCGTGCTGGGGCTGGTGTTTCAGGGTTTAGGGCAGTGCAGTGGTGCTCGGGCAGTGTAGGGGGTCATGCTGGGGCTAGTGTTTCAGGGTTTAGGGCAGAGAAGTGGTGTTCGGGCAGTGTAGGGGGTCTTGCTGGGGGTGGTGTTTCAGGGTTTTGGGCAGTGCAGTGGTGTTCGGGCAGTGTAGTGGGTCGTGCCGGGGCTGGTGTTTCAGGGTTTAGGGCAGTGCAGTGGTGCTCGGGCAGTGTAGGGGGTCATGCTGGGGCTAGTGTTTCAGGGTTTAGGGCAGAGAAGTGGTGTTCGGGCAGTGTAGGGGGTCTTGCTGGGGTGGTGTTTCAGGGTTTAGGGCAGTGCAGTGGTGTTCGGGCAGTGTAGTGGGTCGTGCCGGGGCTGGTGTTTCAGGGTTTAGGGCAGTGCAGTGGTGTTCGGGCAGTGTTGGGGGTCGTGCTGGGGTTGGTGTTTCAGGGTTTTGGGCAGAGCAGTGGTGTTCGGGCAGTGTAGGGGGTCGTGCTGTGGGTGGTGTTTCAGGGTTTAGGGAAGTGCAGTGGTGTTCGGGCAGTGTAGGGGGTCTTGCTGGGTTGTGGTGTTTCAGGGTTTAGGGCAGTGGTGTTCAGGCAGTGTAGGGGGTCTTGCTGGGGGTGATGTATCAGGGTTTAGGGCAGTGCAGTTGTGTTCGGGCAGTGTAGGGGGTCTTGATGGGGGTAGTGTTTCAGGGTTTAGGGCAGTGCAGTGGTGTTCGGGCAGTGTAGGGGTCATGCTGGGGGTGGTGTTTCAGGGTTTAGGGCAGTGCAGTGGTGTTCGGGCAGTGTAGGGGGTCATGCAGGGGGTGGTGTTTCATGGTTTAGGGCAGTGCAGTGGTGTTTGGGCAGTGTAGGGGGTCGTGCTGGGGCTGGTGTTTCAGGGTTTAGGGCAGTGCAGTGGTGTTCGGGCAGTGTAGGGGGTCGTGCTGGGGGTGGTGTTTCAGGGTTTAGGGCAGTGCAGTGGTGTTCGGGCAGTGTAGGGGGTCTTGCTGGGGCTGGTGTTTCAGGGTTTAGGGCAGTGCAGTGGTGTTGAGGCAGTGTAGGGGGTATTGCTGGGGCTGGTGTTTCAGGGTTTAGGGCAGTGCAGTGGTGTTCGGGCAGTGTAGGGGGTTGTGGTGGGGGGGTGTTTCAGGGTTTAGGGCAGTGCAGTGGTGTTAGGGCAGTGTAGGGGGTCATGCAGGGGGTTTTGTTTCAGGGTTTAGGGCAGTGCAGTGGTGTTCGGGCAGTGTAGGGGGTCTTGCTGGGGGTAGTGTTTCAGGGTTTAGGGCAGTGCAGTGGTGTTCATGCAGTGTAGGGGGTCGTGCTGGGGGTGGTGTTTCAGGGTTTAGGGCAGTGCAGTGGTGTTTGGGCAGTGTAGGGGGTCTTGCTGGGGGTGGTGTTTCAGGGTTTTGGGCAGTGCAGTGGTGTTTGGGCAGTGTAGGGGGTCTTGCTGGGGGTGGTGTTTCAGGGTCTAGGGCAGTGGTGTTCAGGCAGTATAGGGTGTCTTGCTGGGGGTGATGTTTCAGGGTTTAGAGCAGTGCAGTGGTGTTCAGGCAGTGTAAGGGGTCTTGCTGGGGGTAGTGTTTCAGGGTTTAGGGCAGTGCAGTGGTATTCGGGCAGTGTAGGGGGTCATGCTGGGGGTAGTGTTTCAGGGTTTTGGGCAGTGCAGTGGTGTTTGGGCAGTGTAGGCGGTCGTGCTGGGGGAGGTGTTTCAGGGTTTAGGGCAGTGCAGTGGTGTTCGGGCAGTGTAGGGGGTCATGCAGGGGGGTGGTGTTTCAGGGTTTAGGGCAGTGCAGTGGTGTTTGGGCAGTGTAGGGGGTCATGCTGGGGGTGGTGTTTCAGGGTTTAGGGCAGTGCAGTGGTGTTTGGCCAGTGTAGGGGGTCATGCTGGGGGTGGTGTTTCAGGGTTTAGGGCAGTGAAGTGGTGTTCGAGCAGTGTAGGGGGTCATGCAGGGGTGTTGTTTCAGGGTTTAGGGCAGTGCAGTGGTGTTCGGGCAGTGTAGGGGGTCGTGCTGGGGGTGGTGTTTCAGGGTTTAGGGCAGTGCAGTGGTGTTCGGGCAGTGTAGGGGGTCGTGCTGGGGGTGGTGTTTCAGGGTTTAGGGCAGTGCAGTGGTGTTCGGGCAGTGTAAGGGTTCGTGCTGGGGGTGGTGTTTCAGGGTTTAGGGCAGAGCAGTGGTGTTCGGGCAGAGTAGGGGGTCGTGCTGGAGGTGGTGTTTAGGGTTTAGGGCAGTGCAGTGCAGTGGTGTTCGGGCAGTGTAGAGGGTCGTGCTGGGGGTGGTGTTTCAGGGTTTAGGGCAGTGCAGTGGTGTTCGGGCAGTGTAGGGGGCCGTGCAGGGGGTGGTGTTTCAGGGTTTAGGGCAGTGCAGTGGTGTTCGGGCAGTGTAGGGTGTCTTGCTGGGGGTGGTGTTTCAGGGTTTAGGGCAGTGCAGTGGTGTTTGGGCAGTGTAGGGGGTCTTGCTGGGGGTGGTGTTTCAGGGTTTAGGGCAGTGGTGTTCGGGCAGTGTAGGAGGTCGTGCTGGGGGTGTTGTTTCAGGGTTTAGGGCAGTACAGTGGTGTTCGGTCAGTGTAGGGGGTTGTGCAGGGGGTGGTGTTTCAGGGTTTAGGGCAGTGCAGTGGTGTTCGGGCAGTGTAGGGGGTCTTGCAGGGGGTGGTGTTTCAGGGTTTAGGGCTGTGCAGTGATATTCAGGCAGTGTAGGGGGTCTTGCTGGGGGTGGTGTTTCTGGGTTTAGGGCAGTCGTGTTCGGGCAGTGTAGGGGGTCTTGCTGGGGGTGGTGTTTCAGGGTTTAGGGCAGTGCAGTGGTGTTCGGGCAGTGTAGGGGGTCTTGCTGGGGCTGGTGTTTCAGGGTTTAGGGCAGTGCAGTGGTGTTCGGGCAGTGTAGGGGTGAGTGCTGGGGTGGTGTTGTAGGGTTTAGGGCAGTGCAGTGGTGTTCGGGCAGTG
Source organism: Calotriton arnoldi (assembly GCA_963921515.1). Lineage (NCBI taxonomy): Eukaryota > Metazoa > Chordata > Amphibia > Caudata > Salamandridae > Calotriton > Calotriton arnoldi. The sequence goes on from CAWUFW010016555.1 coordinate 176,404, forward strand.
TAGGGGTCTTGCTGGGGCTGGTGTTTCAGGGTTTAGGGCAGTGCAGTGGTGTTCGGGCAATGTAGGGGGTCTTGCTGGGGCTGGTGTTTCAGTGTTTAGGGCAGTGCAGTGGTGTTTGGGCAGTGTAGGGGGTGTTGCTCGGGCTGGTGTTTCAGGGTTTAGGGCAGTACAGTGGTGTTCAGGCAGTGTAGGGGGTCGTGCTGGGGCTGGTGTTTCAGGGTTTAGGGCAGTGCAGTGGTGTTCGGGCAGTGTAGGGGGTCATGCTGGGGCTAGTGTTTCAGGGTTTAGGGCAGAGCAGTGGTGTTCGGGCAGTGTAGGGGGTCGTGCTGGGGGTGGTGTTTCAGGGTTTAGGGCAGTGCAGTGGTGTTCGGGCAGTGTAGGGGGTCGTGCTGGGGCTGGTGTTTCAGGGTTTAGGGCAGTGCAGTGGTGTTTGGGCAGTGTAGGGGGTCGTGCTGGGCATGGTGTTTCAGGGTTTAGGGCAGTGCAGTGGTGTTCGGGCAGTGTTGGGGGTCGTGCTGGGGCTGGTGTTTCAGGGTTTTGGGCAGAGCAGTGGTGTTCGGGCAGTGTAGGGGGTCGTGCTGTGGGTGGTGTTTCAGGGTTTAGGGCAGTGCAGTGGTGTTCGGGCAGTGTAGGGGGTCTTGCTGGGTGTGGTGTTTCAGGGTTTAGGGCAGTGCAGTTGTGTTCGGGCAGTGTAGGGGGTCTTGCTGGGGGTAGTGTTTCAGGGTTTAGGGCAGTGCAGTGGTGTTCGGGCAGTGTAGGGGGTCATGCTGGGGGTGGTGTTTCAGGGTTTAGGGCAGTGCAGTGGTGTTCAGGCAGTGTAGGGGGTCATGCAGGGGGTGGTGTTTCAGGGTTTAGGGCAGTGCAGTGGTGTTTGGGCAGTGTAGGGGGTCGTGCTGGGGGTGGTGTTTCAGGGTTTAGGGCAGTGCAGTGGTGTCCGGGCAGTGTAGGTGGTCATGCTGGGGCTGGTGTTTCAGGGTTTAGGGCATGGCAGTGGTGTTCGGGCAGTGTAGGGGGTCGTGCTGGAGGTGGTGTTTCAGGGTTTAGGGCAGTGCAGTGGTGTTCGGGCAGTGTAGGGGTCGTGCAGGGGGTGGTGTTTCAGGGTTTAGGGCAGTGCAGTGGTGTTCGGGCAGTGTAGGGGGTCGAGCTGGGGGTGGTGTTTCAGGGTTTAGGGCAGAGCAGTGGTGTTCGTGCAGTGTAAGGGGTCGTGCTGGGGGTGGTGTTTTAGGGTTTAGGGCAGAGCAGTGGTGTTCGGGCAGAGTAGGGGGTCGTGCTGGGGGTGGTGTTTAGGGTTTAGGGCAGTGCAGTGCAGTGGTGTTCGGGCAGTGTAGAGGGTCGTGCTGGGGGTGGTGTTTCAGGGTTTAGGGCAGTGCAGTGGTGTTCGGGCAGTGTAGGGGGTCGTGCAGGGGGTGGTGTTTCAGGGTTTAGGGCAGTGCAGTGGTGTTCGGGCAGTGTAGGGGGTCTTGCTGGGGGTGGTGTTTCAGGGTTTAGGGCAGTGCAGTGGTGTTCGGTCAGTGTAGGGGGTCTTGCTGGGGGTGGTGTTTCAGGGTTTAGGGCAGTGGTGTTCGGGCAGTGTAGGAGGTTGTGGAGGGGGTGGTGTTTCAGGGTTTAGGGCAGTACAGTGGTGTTCGGTCAGTGTAGGGGGTTGTGCAGGGGGTGGTGTTTCAGGGTTTAGGGCAGTGCAGTGGTGTTCGGGCAGTGTAGGGGGTCTTGCAGGGGGTGGTGTTTCAGGGTTTAGGGCTGTGCAGTGGTATTCAGGCAGTGTAGGGGGTCTTGCTGGGGGTGGTGTTTCTGGGTTTAGGGCAGTCGTGTTCGGGCAGTGTAGGGGTCTTGCTGGGGGTGGTGTTTCAGGGTTTAGGGCAGTGCAGTGGTGTTCGGGCAGTGTAGGGGGTCTTGCTGGGGCTGGTGTTTCAGGGTTTAGGGCAGTGCAGTGGTGTTCGGGCAGTGTAGGGGGTCGTGCTGGGGCTGGTGTTTCAGGGTTTAGGGCAGTGCAGTGGTGTTCGGGCAGTGTAGGGGTCTTGCTGGGGCTGGTGTTTCAGGGTTTAGGGCAGTGCAGTGGTGTTCGGGCAATGTAGGGGTCTTGCTGGGGCTGGTGTTTCAGTGTTTAGGGCAGTGCAGTGGTGTTCGGGCAGTGTAGGGGTGTTGCTCGGGCTGGTGTTTCAGGGTTTAGGGCAGTACAGTGGTGTTCAGGCAGTGTAGGGGGTCGTGCTGGGGCTGGTGTTTCAGGGTTTAGGGCAGTGCAGTAGTGTTCGGGCAGTGTAGGGGGTCATGCTGGGGCTAGTGTTTCAGGGTTTAGGGCAGAGCAGTGGTGTTTGGGCAGTGTAGGGGGTCATGCTGGGGGTGGTGTTTCAGGGTTTAGGGCAGTGCAGTGGTGTTCGGGCAGTGTAGGGGGTCGTGCTGGGGCTTGTGTTTCAGGGTTTAGGGCAGTGCAGTGGTGTTCGGGCAGTGTAGGGGGTCGTGCTGGGGGTGGTGTTTCAGGGTTTAGGGCAGAGCAGTGGTGTTTGGGCAGTGTAAGGGGTCGTGCTGGGGGTGGTGTTTCAGGGTTTAGGGCAGAGCAGTGGTGTTCGGGCAGTGTTGGGGGTCGTGCTGGGGCTGGTGTTTCAGGGTTTTGGGCAGAGCAGTGGTGTTCGGGCAGTGTAGGGGGTCGTGCTGTGGGTAGTGTTTCAGGGTTTAGGGAAGTGCAGTGGTGTTCGGGCAGTGTAGGGGGTCTTGCTGGGTGTGGTGTTTCAGGGTTTAGGGCAGTGGTGTTCAGGCAGTGTAGGGGGTCTTGCTGGGGGTGATGTTTCAGGGTTTAGGGCAGTGCAGTTGTGTTCGGGCAGTGTAGGGGGTCTTGCTGGGGGTAGTGTTTCAGGGTTTAGGGCAGTGCAGTGGTGTTCGGGCAGTGTAGGGGGTCATGCTGGGGGTGGTGTTTCAGGGTTTAGGGCAGTGCAGTGGTGTTCGGGCAGTGTAGGGGGTCATGCAGGGGGTGGTGTTTCAGGGTTTAGGGCAGTGCAGTGGTGTTTGGGCAGTGTAGGGGGTCGTGCTGGGGGTGGTGTTTCAGGGTTTAGGGCAGTGCAGTGGTGTCCGGGCAGTGTAGGTGGTCATGCTGGGGCTGGTGTTTCAGGGTTTAGGGCAGGGCAGTGGTGTTCAGGCAGTGTAGGGGGTCGTGCTGGGGGTAGTGTTTCAGGGTTTAGGGCAGTGCAGTGGTGTTCGGGCAGTGTAGGGGGTCGTGCTGGGGGTGGTGTTTCAGGGTTTAGGGCAGTGCAGTGGTGTTCCGGCAGTGTAGGGGGTCGTGCTGGGGGTGGTGTTTCAGGGTTTAGGGCAGAGCAGTGGTGTTCGGGCAGTGTAAGGGGTCGTGCTGGGGGTGGTGTTTTAGGGTTTAGGGCAGAGCAGTGGTGTTCGGGCAGAGTAGGGGGTCTTGCTGGGGGTGGTGTTTAGGGTTTAGGGCAGTGCAGTGGTGTTCGGGCAGTGTAGAGGGTCGTGCTGGGGGTGGTGTTTCAGGGTTTAGGGCAGTGCAGTGGTGTTCGGGCAGTGTAGGGGGTCGTGCAGGGGGTGGTGTTTCAGGGTTTAGGGCAGTGCAGTGGTGTTCGGGCAGTGTAGGGGGTCTTGCTGGGGGTGGTGTTTCAGGGTTTAGGGCAGTGCAGTGGTGTTCGGGCAGTGTAGGGGGTCTTGCTGGGGGTGGTGTTTCAGGGTTTAGGGCAGTGGTGTTCGGGCAGTGTAGGAGGTCGTGCAGGGGGTGGTGTTTCAGGGTTTAGGGCAGTACAGTGGTGTTCGGTCAGTGTAGGGGGTTGTGCAGGGGTGGTGTTTCAGGGTTTAGGGCAGTGCAGTGGTGTTCGGGCAGTGTAGGGGGTCTTGCAGGGGGTGGTGTTTCAGGGTTTAGGGCTGTGCAGTGGTATTCTGGCAGTGTAGGGGGTCTTGCTGGGGGTGGTGTTTCTGGGTTTAGGGCAGTCGTGTTCGGGCAGTGTAGGGGGTCTTGCTGCGGGTGGTGTTTCAGGGTTTAGGGCAGTGCAGTGGTGTTCGGGCAGTGTAGGGGTTCTTGCTGGGGCTGGTGTTTCAGGGTTTAGGGCAGTGCAGTGGTGTTCGGGCAGTGTAGGGGGTCGTGCTGGGGCTGGTGTTTCAGGGTTTAGGGCAGTGCAGTGGTGTTCGGGCAGTGTAGGGGTCTTGCTGGGGCTGGTGTTTCAGGGTTTAGGGCAGTGCAGTGGTGTTCGGGCAATGTAGGGGGTCTTGCTGGGGCTGGTGTTTCAGTGTTTAGGGCAGTGCAGTGGTGTTCGGGCAGTGTAGGGGGTGTTGCTCGGGCTGGTGTTTCAGGGTTTAGGGCAGTACAGTGGTGTTCAGGCAGTGTAGGGGGTCATGCTGGGGCTGGTGTTTCAGGGTTTAGGGCAGTGCAGTAGTGTTCGGGCAGTGTAGGGGGTCATGCTGGGGCTAGTGTTTCAGGGTTTAGGGCAGAGCAGTGGTGTTCGGGCAGTGTAGGGGGTCATGCTGGGGGTGGTGTTTCAGGGTTTAGGGCAGTGCAGTGGTGTTCGGGCAGTGTAGGGGGTCGTGCTGGGGCTGGTGTTTCAGGGTTTAGGGCAGTGCAGTGGTGTTCGGGCAGTGTAGGGGGTCGTGCTGGGGGTGGTGTTTCAGGGTTTAGGGCAGAGCAGTGGTGTTTGGGCAGTGTAAGGGGTCGTGCTGGGGGTGGTGTTTTAGGGTTTAGGGCAGAGCAGTGGTGTTCGGGCAGAGTAGGGGGTCGTGCTGGGGGTGGTGTTTAGGGTTTAGGGCAGTGCAGTGCAGTGGTGTTCGGGCAGTGTAGAGGGTCGTGCTGGGGGTGGTGTTTCAGGGTTTAGGGCAGTGCAGTGGTGTTCGGGCAGTGTAGGGGGTCGTGCAGGGGGTGGTGTTTCAGGGTTTAGGGCAGTGCAGTGGTGTTCGGGCAGTGTAGGGGGTCTTGCTGGGGGTGGTGTTTCAGGGTTTAGGGCAGTGCAGTGGTGTTCGGGCAGTGTAGGGGGTCTTGCTGGGGGTGGTGTTTCAGGGTTTAGGGCAGTGGTGTTCGGGCAGTGTAGGAGGTCGTGCAGGGGGTGGTGTTTCAGGGTTTAGGGCAGTACAGTGGTGTTCGGTCAGTGTAGGGGGTTGTGGAGGGGGTGGTGTTTCAGGGTTTAGGGCAGTGCAGTGGTGTTCGGGCAGTGTAGGGGGTCTTGCAGGGGGTGGTGTTTCAGGGTTTAGGGCAGTGCAGTGGTGTTCGGGCAGTGTAGGGGGTCTTGCTGGGTGTGGTGTTTCAGGGTTTAGGGCAGTGCAGTGGTGTTCGGGCAGTGTAGGGGGTCTTGCTGGGGGTGGTGTTTCAGGGTTTAGGGCAGTGGTGTTCGGGCAGTGTAGGAGGTCGTGCAGGGGGTGGTGTTTCAGGGTTTAGGGCAGTACAGTGGTGTTCGGTCAGTGTAGGGGGTTGTGCAGGGGTGGTGTTTCAGGGTTTAGGGCAGTGCAGTGGTGTTCGGGCAGTGTAGGGGGTCTTGCAGGGGGTGGTGTTTCAGGGTTTAGGGCTGTGCAGTGGTATTCATGCAGTGTAGGGGGTCTTGCTGGGGGTGGTGTTTCTGGGTTTAGGGCAGTCGTGTTCGGGCAGTGTAGGGGGTCTTGCTGGGGGTGGTGTTTCAGGGTTTAGGGCAGTGCAGTGGTGTTCGGGCAGTGTAGGGGGTCTTGCTGGGGCTGGTGTTTCAGGGTTTAGGGCAGTGCAGTGGTGTTCGGGCAGTGTAGGGGGTCATGCTGGGGCTGATGTTTCAGGGTTTAGGGCAGTGCAGTGGTGTTCAGGCAGTGTAGGGGTCTTGCTGGGGATAGGGTTTCAGGGTTTAGGGCAGTGCAGTGGTGTTTGGGCAGTGTAGGGGGTCGTGCTGGGGGTGGTGTTTCAGGGTTTAGGGCAGTGCAGTGGTGTTCGGGCAGTGTAGGGGGTCGTGCTGGTGGTGGTGTTTCAGGGTTTAGGGCAGTGCAGTGGTGTTCGGGCAGTGTAGGGGGTCGTGCTGGGGGTGGTGTTTCAAGGTTTAGAGCAGTGCAGTGGTGTTCGGGCAGTGAAAAGACAATAGGGATCAAAAGTCTGTCCGACAGCATGCGAGGCAGAAAAGGAAAATGACAGTCAGCCCCCGACTTCTCCTCCGATGGGGCAATTATAAATCCAAATGTTCCAGGTTTACACCCCTTAACGTATCATTTCCATCAGTCCATGGGGTTCTCATTGGTCACTCATAGTGGGCTGTTTGTGAGGTGATCAGTGAATCGTACAAGTGGCTGAGGAAGGTTTTGGTTTAGGTTTGAGGTAACAATTATTTTATTCCAGGTCCTCATAGAATAATTGGTCACATTTCCTAGTATTCTGGTCCCTGTCAGCTCAACAAAAAGATCCATCAGAGGACCATGGTTTGTAGAAATCTATGAATTTATTGAGATCATTATGAGAATGAGGGTTTGATGATGAAATGGGCCTAGTAACATAAGATTGTTATAAGGGTGAAGACAAACTTGGTAAGCTTCGTACTGCATCAAAGGTCTTGGTACAACGCTGACCTTTGGGCATCTAATGCCACAATGACAGCTTTAAGGTTCCTTGTATATGTGTTTAGATATTCCTGAGTCTATACCATTTTCTATTTTCATAGATGGCAGCGCATGGAGGTTTAAGGAAGCATATTGTGGGTATAACTAATGGTTGGTGCAAAGAGTGGCTGGTTTGAAAACAAAATGTAGGGGCATATTAGCAAGACCGGCGATAAAATTATCGCCGTTTTAGCGGCAGGAAACTGGTGCTAAAACGGCGATAATGGGCTTGCTAATATGCGCTATAGAATTCAATAGAAGCCCAGGTTAGATGTGCAGGACATCTAACCTGGGCTTCTATTGGAATTCTCATACGCATATTAGCAAGCCCATTATCGCCGTTTTAGCGCCAGTTTCCTGCCGCTAAAACAGCGATAATTTTAACGTGGGTCTTGCTAATATGCCCCATAGTTTAGTGGGTATCACAAACCCTTGAAGAGGAAATAGGTAGTGGAGCTGAAGAGGGATTGCAGTTGTTGGAGGACCTCATTAAGGTGCATAGCGATAATCTATGGACTGGTTGAATATTTTGTTATGGAGAATTGCTAGTGGGAAGAGGCAGGGGTTAATTTAGTCATGTGGCAGAGGGCTTGAACTGATGCAGAGTAGTCAACTTTAGTACGAGATGACAATGAAGATCAGGAGTTTGCAATGGATACAACTGGATTTGAAATGCATGGTTTCTGTAGTAGTAGTAAGAGAGAAGTTGGTTGAAAAGGATCTGATGGTGGAAGTTGTTGAGATTAAAGTTGAAGCTACCAATGATAAGGCAAAGGAAAGTAATTTAAAGGGTATCTAGATTTGTTTTAATGGTGCCAAAGAATGATGACATTGCTTCTTAGAGTGATACAGTACTACAATGTGTGTTTTGAAAAGTTGAGAGTCATAACTGCAATGTGCTCAAAGGGGAAGAGTAAGAAGTAAGAGCTGGGACCATCATGATGTATAATAGATGGTTTTTCTTCTCCACCATCTTAGAATAAAGTCATTTGGAAAGAAAATGTTGTGTACTTTGTGTTCAAGTTGTAAATTTAACAAGATGTTATCTTAACAGCAAAACACAATAAATTCACGAGCAAGGGAGAAAGGTTATTAGTACTCTGTAAGTGGCACTAATATTTGGTTCCTGTTAGAAATGGGGTTTCTGGTGGGCCAGGGTATGCACCTCAGCCAGGCAGAACCCACCACTCTAGTCAGGGTGAGGGAGTTACACACACAAGATAACCCCTGCTCCCCCCCTTGATAGCTTGGCAAAGCAATCAGGCTTATCCCAGAGGCAACGTGTAAAGCATTTGCGCAACACACATGCACCAGTGACACACAACCTACACCACAGAAAGGGACTCCACAGAGTTGTATATAAAAAAATATCACTTTGTATAATATCAACACATTAGACCACAATCACATAAATCACTTTGCCACTAGGCAACTGTCATAATACTGCATAGATCATAAATCACTTTGCCATATGGCAATTGTCATAAACATAATCCCCACCCAAGCTAAACACACTCCTCATGAGTTGTGCGAGACTCTGCCTGGTGCAGGTCTCCACCCTCCTGTCCACCTGACAGTGCATGAAGAGACTCCAGGCCAGAAGTGGCTTCATCAGGGTCAGTCCTGGGTGCTCTGATCATGCGGCCTCCTTCCCTTAATGGAATCAGCCCACAGGAAGGGCTCCACAGGGCCTTTTGAGACTTCAGGAGGGGGGTTGCGTAATCCCACTCTCCTTTTAATTATATTTCGGCCCTGGGGTGGGCTCTCTGGGGCCTTTTGAGGCTTGGGGAGGTGAGCCGCTTGGCCCCCTCCTCATTTTATAAAGTTTCAGCAACAGGGATGGGCCTCCCAGGGTTTTTTGAGGCTCAGGGAGGGGGCTGTGTCTCCCCGCTCCCTATTTTATAAAGTTACAGCACCGTGTTTGGGCTCCCCAGGGCCTTAAGAGGCTCAGGGAGGGGTCCATGCATCCACCTCCCCTATATGAAATTAGACCTGGGGGTAGGCTTTCTGGGGCATAATGTGATTAACTGAGGCTCAGCTGCCATTTTCTAAAATTATATACTTTTCGATCTTGCTAGAGACTTATGGGATTGCAGCATAGTTTCCCGATTTTGTTTTTTTTTTGGCCCTGGGTCACCTCCATGGAGTCTAGTGAGTCAGGGTATCCCTACCCTGCCCCCTTCTCTTACTTTTTTTATAACTTCAAGACAGGGGACTGAGTTCCAGAGTGCTGTAATGGCTGGCAGCAATATTTTTCCCATGTTGCTGGCAGGCAATCAGAGCGCTCGCGGAATTTTGACTTTTAGTGGAGTGAGGTGGCACAAGGGAAATAAAGCTCCCTGGACTAATCAGAACGCTCAATTTTTTAAAATTGGCCCCTACCGCAATCGTTTCGTGCCCAGCCGTCCAAATATCTATATTTGTTTTCATCCTTAATATCTGAAAAACTACTCAAGGGGTTTACACCAAATCATAAAAAGTACAATCTGTGGACCAAGGTCTAGCGACTGCCACTAGGTTATATATATCTATCTTAAACCCGGGCAGCGTACTCGGCTCCACTCCGCCAGCGGAGTTTGCAGAGTTTTACCAACTCCGCGCTCCGCTGGGAACACGAAGTTGAGGCAAAACTCCGACTCCGTGGTGGAGTGGAGTACGCCCCTCAGCCCCTGCGCATGCGCAGTCCATGCAAGACATAAAACGTAGGAGGTTGCAACTGGCAATGTGAAGAATGAGGACGGCGGCAAGGAGGAGACACCGCGGCGAGGAGGAGGGTGGCCCGTAGACGACAGAGAGAAGGTAAGTGTTTTTTTTTACCCTTTTTAAAAATGTTTTTGTGGGGCTGGGGCGGAGCGGAGTTCCACAGAGTTTTTTTTAACTCAGTGGAACTCCGTGGAGTGACACTCCGCATACTCCGCCCAGGGTTAATATATATATATACAGAGTCTGTCTCCAATATTGACTGGCCTTGTATGCCTTCTGCAACCAATGATTACGCCCACAATGTTCACTTCTTAAGCCAATGTGCAGTGCTGTACTGTGTCATGTGATCAAGGCCTGTGGGAAGGGCTGAAACGCGTCATGGCGACATCTTGCACTGAAATAAAATAACTTTGCACTCAAGTTGTGGTCCGTATCCGATTTCTGGCAAAGAATTATGCGCATTAGAAACGGAATCTCTTGAATACATATATATATATATTAAGTATCTGAGGCATTAGAGAAAGGCTCACCGCCAAAACGCGTCATGCCAGAAGTCAGAATAAACGGTTGCATGAAGCCCCGCTGTGTCCCCTTGTCTACTTTCAGTGAAGGAGATGATGTTTAATATTTTGCGTGTAGCCAGTGACACGCAGGGAGACCCTTCCAAAAAGAGTTCTTGGTGTGCCGTTGCAAAGGCGAACAAAGTAATTCTGAGGTATTGGAAACCTGGAACCGCCGCTCGACCCAAGGAAGCAGAGGTACTGCTGTCATCCGACAGTCCATCACTGCATAGAGAGACGTGGTCACTGTACCGGCGTCTCCAGGTATGCTACCAACGGGAAAGTGTGGCTGGAAGTAGGAGCTAAGAGACTGTTTGTTTCCCAGCACAGCGCTACGGTTTCAACCTGACCATGTTTAAAATCAGCCCAGACTCACTTTGAGTAATTAGGAAATCCGGCTGGAGGAGACATTCACCTGTGCCACCAACAAGCTGCATGATGGGATCTGTAGTGTTTTACAGCAAACTGCTCGAGTGCTCTCCAAGTCAAATTGGTTCAGGTGTGCTCACCGCCACTATGGAGGGAGAAGTACAATAAAAGACAGTGAAAAGCAAACCACAAGCATCTGAGGCATTATAGAAAGGCTCACCGCCGAAACGGGTCATGCCAGAAGTCAGAATAAACGGTTGCATGAAGCCCCGCTGTGTCCCCTTGTCTACTTTCAGTGAAGGAGATGGTGTTTAATATTTAGCGTGTAGCCAGTGACACGCAGGGAGACCCTTCCAAAAAGAGTTCTTGGTGTGCAGTGGCAAAGGCGAACAAAGTAATTCTGAGGTATTGGAAACCTGGAACCGCCGCTCGACCCAAGGAAGCAGAGGTACTGCTGTCATCCGACAGTCCATCACTGCATGGAGAGACGTGGTCACTGTACCGGCGAATGCAGGTATGCTACCAACGGGAAAGTGTGGCTGGAAGTAGGGGCTAAGAGACTGTTTCCCAGCACAGCACTACGGTTTCAACCTGACCATGTTTAAAATCAGCCCAGACTCACTTTGAGTAATTTGGAAATCCGGCTGGAGGAGACATTCACCCGTGCCACCAACAAGCTGCATGATGGGATCTGTAGTGTTTTACAGCGAACTGCTCAAGTGCTCTCTTAGTCAAATTGCTTCAGGTGTGCTCGCCACCACTATGGAGGGAGGAGCACAATAAAAGACAGTGAAAAGCAAACCGCAAGCATCTGAGGCATTATAGAAAGGCTCACCGTCGAAACGCGTCATGCCAGAAGTCAGAATAAACAGTTGCATGAAGCCCCGCTGTGTCCCCTTGTCTACTTTCAGTGAAGGAGATGATGTTTAATATATATGTATATATATATATTTTTTTTTCACTGAAAAAACCACAGGTTTCAGTGACGTTATAGTTTGTTGGACATTCCACTCGTACAAAACCAGAGAAATTTGGCTGTTATAGTTAGTTGAGCTAACTATAAATTGTGCCCCCGCAATGCACTGCTGATGACGTCACATATTACAGCACTCATGACATGGTCAGTGACATCACTGATGACATCACTGATGACATCTCAAATGGCATCACTAATGACATCACTGATGACATCATCCAGTGACTGAGTGTTTCTAAAAAGTTTGGGAATGTTATATATATACACGCCAAGGTTAATTGAAGAATGAGTGGGTGTATGAGTGTCTGAATGGATGATTTTGTAGGTGCGTGACTGACTGTATAAGTGAGTGATTAAACGTGTCTTACTGAATGCATGGGTTAGTGACTAATCTGTGTGAATGTCTGTATCAGTGTGTCAGTTGGTGTGTGAGTGGCTGCATGAGTTGGTGAGTAGCTACATGAGTGTCTATATGGGTTATTGATTAGTTGTCTGAGTACATGTATGGGTGCCTGAGCCTCTGTGTGGGTAGGTGGGGGGTGTGTGACTCCCTGCATGGATGTGTGAGTGGGTGATTCACTGGGTGTATGGGTTCAAGAGTACATCTGTGAGGGGCTGTAAGGGTGGGTGAGTATGTGTATGGCTGTGTTGGTGAGTGAATGGATGTCTCAGTGGTACATGTGTGAGTAACTACATATATGAAAGGCAGTATATGTGAGTGTTGGAGTATATAAATGACTATATGTGAGAGTGAGTGATTGTGAGAGAGGCTGTATGGATGAGTGTGTGCTTGTGTCAGTGATTGTACAATAGAGTAAGTATGTGTTAGTATCTGTATGAATAAGTGAGGTGGTGTGTGTATAACTGTATAGGTGAGTAGACGGGAGTGTGATTGATTCTTTGCATGACTGACTAGGTGTGTGAGTAACTCTATGGGTGAGTGGCGGTGTCTGAGTGTCTGTATGGGTGTATGAGTGTATATGATAGTGGCTGTATTGATGAGTGAATGCATGTATGAGTGACTGTATGGGTGAGTGAGGGAATGTGTGTGTAGAACTAGGAATCAGTGAGTGAGTATGTACTAACTGGTATTGGTGTGTCTATGGCTTCGAGAATGGTAGTCTGTATTTTAGAGTGGGTGTATCAAAGGTTATATTAGGGTGTGAGGAGGTGCATCAGATGATCATGTGGATGATGTCATCAGTGATGTTATCAGTGATGTCATTTGAGATGTCATCAGTGATGTCATCATTGATGTCACTGACCATGGCATGAGTGATGTAATATGTGACGTCATCAGCAGTGCATTGCGGGGTCCGACGTATAGTTAGCTCAACTAACTATAACGGCCGAATTTCTCTGGTTTTGTACGAGTGAAATGTCCAACTAACCATAACGTCCCTGAAACCTGTGTTTTTTTCAGTGAATTTCTAAGGTTTTTTAAATGCTAATTTCTAACTATATCGTCCCTGAAACCTATGGCTTTTTCAATGAATTTCAAAGGTTTTTTAAATGCTAATTACTAACTATAACATCCCTAAAACCTATGTTTTTTTCAGTGAATTTCAAAGGTTTTTTAAATGCTAATTACTAACTATAACATCCCTAAAACCTATTGTTTTTTCAGTGAATTTCTAAGGTTTTTTTAAATGCTAATTACTGACTATAACGTCCCTAAAACCTATGGTTTTTTCAGTGAATTTCTAAGGTTTTTTAACTGCTAATTTCTAACTATAACGTAGTAGTCAAGTTTGCACAGTGGTGCAGAAAGGAGGCTGGGCTACCGACCAGCACTCAGGAATTCTGTGCGTAGGACTTACAGAAGGTACCAGGACGGCTTCTTGGCCCCCAAAGTCTCTCAGGAGTAAAGTGGACTACATCCCCCAACCCGTAGTGTGCCAGGAGGCGTGTTTCCAGAGTGGTGGAGAAAGGGGGGCGTGGCCTCCAAAGACCTCTTAGCAATACCACTGTGTGGGACTTACTGGAGGTACCCCTCCTATTACCTGAAGTAAGTCCCACACAGCAGCATTGGTAAGTTCACATAGGCCACGCCCCCTTTGCCCATCACTCTGCAAATGCGCTCCCTGGCGCGCTCTTGGATGGGGATTGAAATCCTCTTTGATGCTGGGGATCCTTAGGGGCCAACTAACCTACCTGTTACCTCCAGTAAGCCCCAGATAGTGGGATTGCTGAGAGGTGGACACAGGCCATGCCCCCTTTCTGCACCACTCTGCAAACGCGCCTCCTGATGCACTCTTGGTTGGGGGATGAAGTCATCTTGCCTCCTGAGGGTCCTTGGGGCCAACTAGCCCTCCTGTTATCTCTAGTAAGCCCCACACAGCTAGATTGCTGAGAGTGGTCCAAGGCCACGCCCCCTTTTAACACCACTCTGCAAACGCACCTCCTGGCGCACTGCTGCTAGGGGGATGAAGTCCACCTTAGTCCTGAGGTCCTCCGGACACAAGAGGACCTCATCGCCCCACCACCAGTGCGCCAAGAGGCGCGTTTGCAGAGTGGTGTAAAAAGGGGCGTGGCCTTGGAACACCCCTCAGCATTCCCACTGTGTGGAGCTTACTGGAGGTACCTGGTGGACCCTCAGGATTCAAGGGGACTTAATCCCCAAACTTAGAACATGCCAGGAGGCGCATTTGCAGAGTGGTGCAGGGAAGGGTCGGGGCCTCCGGTGAGATGCCAGCTTTTCTTTTTTTTTATTAGAAGGGGGGCTGTGTGGCCCCCCTTATCTTAATATTTTGTGGGCCCTGGGACCCCATCCCCCAGGGCCTGACCCATTTAAAAAAAAAAAATTAAAAAAAACGGGAAGGGGGCCACGCGGTCCCCCTCCCGAGGCCGATTTCCGCCCGGGGACCCCATCCCCTGGAGCATGGCCTCGTTTTAAAAAAAAACTATTTTTTAATTACGGGAGGAAGGCCACGTGGCCCCCCTTCCCTGGGCCACTTCTGGCCCGAGGACCCCATCCCACGGGGCCTGGCCAGCCTTTATTTATTTTTTTAATTTTAGAGGGGGGCCGCATGGCCCCACTCCTGAGGCCAATTATGGCCCCGGGGACCCCATCCCCCGGGGCCAGCCTTCCGTTTAAAAAAATAAATAAATTAATTAATTAAAAGGGAGGCGGCTGAGTGGCCCCCCTCCTGGGCCATTTCTGGACCCGGTGACCCCATCTCCCAGGGCCGGCCCTTATGTGGGGGACCGCGGGGGAGCCCCAATGCCCCCGTGGTCCCTGCTGGCTCTCCGCCTCCTGCGGGATCCGGCATTGCTTTTGGACAATGGGAGCTGCTGACATGCTGCTCCCCTTGTCTAAAAGCAATCTGCTTTGATTCGTGGAAGCGAGAGCAGGTTTCCTGCTCTCGCTTCCATGAAGCAAATCAGTGTTTGTAATGACAGGGCGGGAGCCGTGCTCCCACCCTGTCATTGCAAACTGCAATGTCCCGGGGGTAGGCACCCCGGGACATTGCTGGAGCCGGCCCTGGGGGTGGCGGTCCCCAAGGCCATCTAGGGCTCCAGGAGGGAGGCCGCTCTGCCCCCCTCCATGTTATTTAAAGCCCCAGGGAGGTGGTGGTCCCCGGGGCCAGGGGTCCGTTGCATTTAAATAATTAGTGCCCCGGGAAGGAGGTGGTCCCCGGGGCAGTGTGGGGGGGCTTGAGCCCCCCACACTATAATTTTAAAACAAGCCCCGGGGAGGTGGTGGTCCCTGGGGCTGCGGGGGGGCTGTGTGCCACCGCATTTAATAATTATCGCCCCGGGGAGGTGGCGGTCCCTGGGGCTGAGGGGGGCCACGTGCCCCCCACACATTACTAATAAAGCTCCGGGGAGGTGGCGGTCTCTGGGGCTGCAGGGGCCCACGCAGCCCCGACATATATTATGCACATTGCCCCCAGGACCTGGCCCACCCGGGGTCTCATTAAAACGAAGCGTGGGAGCCCTTTGCTTTGTTTTTTTTCTCAGGCGGGATTCGCAAATCCCACTGAAATCTTTTTTTTTTAATGCTTTTTTTGGCCCTCAGGGTCCCTGTGGGACCCCCTGACCAGGCCTAGGGGGTCAGGGTGTTTCTACCCTGCACTCTTTTCTTTTTTTTCACCTTTTTTCTTGTGACTCAGTTCTATTGAGTCACAAGATGGCTGCCAACACTTTTTGGTTTAGAGTGTTGGCAGCCAATCAGAATCAAGCTCGTGCTCGGTAGGGTTCGCGGATCCAACGCGGTCACTAGATATCGATATTTTATTTTTGAATTTCTCAGGAACTACTGAACAGATTTACACCATTTAAAAAAAAGAACGCTTTCTGAACCAAGACCTACCTTTTTGCCAAATTTGGTGTAATTCCGTTCAGCAGTTCGGGCTGTAGCTTTGTCTAAAGTTTCCTATGGAAATTAACATGGAGAAAACGCATTTTGGGACCCCCTTTTTTTCTTGGCCCCCGCTCGACGAATCACCCCGAAACTTTCAAGACAGGAGTTGACCTGAGCGAACCATTAGTTTTGAAAATTTCGCGAAGAGCCCGTTTGTTGCTCGGAATCTGCCCGGACCTCGGGCTCTTAGGTGCGTTGTTTTTTCTCGCCGCGGATCCGGTGGGCCGCGTGCTGGGTGCCTTCCGCTGGTTTTCTCTCTTCCTTGGTCTCCGGCATCCCTGGGCTCGCCGGTGCGGCAGCTGCAGTGGCAGTTACGGCTGAATCTGCCAAATCTGCTGATCCCTTCTGGATCTTCGATGCAAAGCAGATCCGTCGGAGTAGGTGGGCCGCAGCGCATCTCAGTTTTCATGAGATCCCAAGTAGGACCACTACAGGACTTGCTACAGGACTTGCAGGTACAGGGGGTTTGGGGACTCATATTGGGTTGCTAGAGCTGGCTGTGGCACAGGCTGGAATACACATGACCCCCCGAAAGGCAGTAAAAGTAAGAGGGCAAAAAACCATTTTTTTAAATAATAGCAAACTGAACACACCGCCCTCTATCAAAATTGTTGGGGATGCTACCAAGGAGAGTAAGGTTCAGTCAAATACGGGGGCTGGATTAGCAACAAAAAAACCTACTGTGAGCACTAGTTTAACATTCCCCTCTGCGAGACATGGGAAGAACAGGTACGCGCTGAGAAACGCGGAGTTTAAAGTTCAACAACCGCGGGAAGCTGGCGAGGAGGACCATATCCTTACCGATACCCATACCCAGCTTGTAGAGAGGGTAGTAGTGTGTGCCCCAGGACACCCCCAAGAAAGTACCCTCTCCTCCCCCATACTGCAAATAAATACACAAAAAACAGTTTCTTCAGGGAAAGGGGCAAAAATATCCGGGGCGTCCAGGAACAGCTCAGGTGGGAAAGTTAAGATTACCCCCTCATTGAGATCTTTTTTTAAGATTAAGGGAATGGAGAAACCAAACAAAAAACACTAATCCCGGACCCAGTTCCAGCTTGACACGTACCGCAATGAATGGAATGCATAGCCCCGAGAGCACTCTGAACACGGATAGTTTAGGGTCTCTTGAAAATACTTCTCAGCCTATCCCTATTTCTAATCAGTTCACAATACTAATGGATAGATCACAGATGGACGATATATCTGGGGTAGGCTCGCAATCTCTCCCAGAAAAGGATAGCACAAATGCAAACAAAAATGCGGAATTGGCCAGCGTAGATGTTAGTCAAATATTACTTTCTCTTTCAAAAGACATAAAAGAATAATTTGCGATCTCCGAGAAAAATCAAGAAAAGATACACGAGGTATGTGAGAATTTAGAGAAAAAGCTGGCTAGCATTACATAAAGGATCACTACAATGGAAGTGTCACTGGGAACACTACAAGAGGAAGTAAAATCCAACCATAAAGAAATTACAATTTTACAGAGAGAAGGAAATCAGAGACAAGCTAGAAGCGATGGAAAACAATTCAAGGCGAAACAACCTAAGACTCCTAAATAACCCAGAGGGCATAGAAGGAGGGGACATAAAAACTTTTGTTATCAATCTAATAAAGGAATTTATCCCTGAAACTGTAGGTCAGGACCTAGAAATGGAAATACAGAGAGTGCACTGAGACCCTTTTAAGAGAAACCCTGGCAGAGAAAAACCAAGAAAAATACTGATAAATTATCGCTCTTTCATAATTAAAGAAATGATCCTGACAGCGGCGCTCAAAGCAAAGCAATTTAAAAAGGATTATTGGTTTTTCACTATAAGATCTGACATAGCAAAAGTTACACAAACTCGCCAATGGGAACTAGGCAGACATATACAGGAACTGAGATCTTTGGGGGCAAATGCGCAGTTAAAATTTCCAGCATTACTGAAAGTAATGTGGAATAATAAGATGTATAACATCAAAGAGGTGTCTGAGGCAGAGGTTTTGGTTGCACAGATAAAGGCTCAGAAAGGTTCATAAAACGTGATCGGAACAAAGGAGCTCAGAGGGTATAATGTATTACCCAACTTGGAGAAAGGGAGGGTTCCCCCGGGTGGGTTGGGTGGGTGGCAAGGGTTTTTTTCACTCTTTAACTTAATTGAACACAGGTGTGGGAGCAAAATAGGGAAAAAATCAATAAAATTGTTTAGACTCCTCATGTGCACAAGAAGACTAAAGGCTTGTAGGGGTAGGAAGCCAATTATATATGCCAATGCTAACAGACGGTAGAAAGGCTCATGATTTGAGGGTATTAACCTGGAATGTGAATGGGCTAAGGGTCAAGAATAGGAGAACGAAAATATTGGAATTACTTAAAGAGTCAGAAAATGACGTTATAATATTGCAAGAGACACATCTGCGTCAAGAGGAATGGGACGGTATTCTTAAGGGGAATAAATGGATTACGCAATTTGCATGCACCAACCAAACATGCAATGTTAAGGGGATTGCAATTATCTTCAAGGCCTCAGCACGAGTTAGGGTAGAAAACATCCTTGCTGACCCAGGGGGTAGGTGGTTGATCTGCAATACTAAAATACACAGTGTAGGGTACACCTTCGTAGGATATTATGGCCCCAATATAGATAACCCGACCCCGCTCGAGGAGGTATATAGGCAACTTTTGGGAACAAGTTATCTAATAATAATGGGTGGGGATTTTAACACTCTACTAGACCCAGCTCTGGATAAATCCACTGTTAAATCTATAATGCATTCCCCAAAAATGAGGGAAAGTCTACATCAACTTATTAAGACCTTGGGGTTAGTAGACGCCTGAAGATTAAAAGAGGGACGGTAAAGAGAGTATACTTTCCAGAACAAAAAATATTCGCACGCCTCAAGAATTGATTTATTTCTGATAGATTGCAAATTTAAAAAAAGCATTTGTAAAATAACGCACCAGCCAATACACTTATCCGAGCATGCATCCATAAAGTTAGAGATCTCACTAGGCATTTACCCAGCCCAGGCTAGATGAACCCTAGATAGAACTCTCCTGGGAGATAAGGATGTTATAGACACTTTGAGGGCCAATACGATTGAATTTTTTAGTCTCAATGAACACTCAGCCCCAGAACACATTGTGTGGCATGCCTATAAAGCCTTTATCCGCGTCAGGTTAATAAGCTTGGCAGCACATAAAAGAAAGTTAGCCAGCTAAATCTTGAAACTAGCATTACGAACCCGGTTAATGTCCTGGAGCTTCAAAACAAGTTAAGGGAGGCTAAGGATTCCATAGGAGAATATCTGGAAGGGATAGTGCAGACGAGGTGGACGGCCAGCAAGCTGGCACATTACAAATACGCAGAGGGGTGCGGGAAGCTGCTAGCTTGGAAGGTGAGGCAAGATAGCATAAGAAATGAAATTAACACCTTCGCCGCGAAACGGAATTCCGCTCAGGTGCTGGACATTCCGATCGCGGGCGTGGTCGTGACGAGCTCAGCTCGTCATGCGCACACGCCCACCGCGCAGCATGACGAGCTGAGCTCGTCATGAGCATCGAAGGGGTTAAAGAGGTAGTAAAAAATGAGCCCAAAAAGAGATGTACAGAAGATCGAACCATTGGGGAAGCCTTCTTGGTTTTTTTTTTCAAGAAGTGTAAGCAGAGGATATAGCAGCAACAGAGAAGTGTAAGCAGAGGATACAGCAGCAACACAGAGTGAGATTTAAAAATGGTTACAACAAGACAATCCCCCCAGTTTAAGTGTAGATCAAATCATTTCCATAAACCAGGAAATAACGAAGGAAGAAATAGATAACATCATAAACAATCTTCAGAATGGGAAGGCCCCTGGTTCGGATGGGTTGCCAAACAAAATATATAAAGTATTAAGGGTGGAACTCATTCCTCACCTATTAAAGCTGGTAAACGGGATTAATTGGAACACCGCCCTCTGCCGCCCTCATGGAATGAGGCAATAATAACATTAATAACCAAACCCAATAAGGACCTGACTAAATGCGAAGCATATAGACCAATATCTCTGTTAAATTCGGACTATAAGATGTTCACGCAACTTCTCGCCAAAAGGTTGGACAATGTCCTAGGAGGCATAATCCATGAAAATCAGAAAGGTTTCATGAGGGGAAGACAATTAGCAGAACTTACCCACGACCTGGTAGGAGCAATTGACGTTGCCTTAGTTACAGGAACACCTCTAACTATATTAATGGTTGACGCAGCCAAGGCTTTTGATAGAGTCAGTTGGACGTATTTATACCAGGTAAAGGAGGGAAATGGATTAGGGAGGAATTTCCTTAGGGCAGTTAAAAATATCTATCAAGCACCAGTAGCAAGGATTTTGGTCAATGGCTCACTAACATCATCTTTTGAGATAATTAGAGGTACGAGACAGGGATGCCCGTTATCTCTGCTACTTTTTAATATATACATAGAGCCCCTGGCCAGAAGATTAAGAACGGAACGTAGAATTCTCCCCTTCCATTATCTTGGATGGATAAAGAAGGAAGCCTTATATGCCGATGATTTAGTAATTTACACTAGAGACCCACATTTTTCATTTGCCAATAATAATGAAGTTAGCAGCCGACTTTGGAAAAATTTCAGGATATCTTGTTAATGAAGATAAAACTGAACTCATGTCCTGGAACGAACCATCGGGCACCTCACTAGAAAAAGCTGAAATTAGATATTTGGGAATTCGGGTGGTTAAAAATTTGGATGAGATGGCATCTGTTAACTTTCATAGGTTTATGAAAGAAACTAAAACTCTCCTGCTCCGTTGGGCAGCTCTTCATATATCCATTCTGGGAAGAACCAACCTTGTAAAAATGGTGATTTTACCGAAATTCACCTTTCTCTTTAATTCCCTCCCCTTGCATTTCAAGCCAGAATGGTTTAGAAAGTTACAGAGCGAAATAAGTAGCTTTATTTGGAGTTGTAAGTGTGTAATAATTGTGTGGAAGAAGCTCAGGAAAAAGAAAATTGATGGTGGCATCGCATTGCCAGACTTTCAAATGTACTACTGGGCTTTTGCTTTAAAGAACATAAGGAAGCTACTAATGGACTCTAACTCCATCCCAGCATACTTAAGGGCCCTAACAAAAAATCTAGCAGAGGAAGGAAATTTTTTTATACAAATTTGGCCACCCCAAGCATTTTTTTAAAAAAAGTCAAGTTTTAAATTCTTATTGCGGCACGTAAAATTTGGATACAAGTCAAAAAAGTATTGGGAATCTCATACTATAGTGCCAAAGCTCTAATATGGAATTCCCCAGGGACACCCCAGTGTTTGCAAGATAATCTAGCACTACCTTTGTTGGTGGCAGGAATTGAGAGGTGGGGTGTTGCTATCATGGGAAAAATTAAGCATACTCACGGAATCTAGAATTTCCTGATTTAAATACTATCAGCTTGTGGGCTGGTCTCGAGCTCAGACGAACTGGGGGCAAAAACTGGAAATCGAAGATGCAATACAAAGTGCCCAGACATACAAGAAAGTAGTAGCCAGATGGTACTGGGCTTTGGTACAGGGAGAGGATGTTTACCGGGCATCGCCAGAGGAGATCTGGAGGCTGGACATGCCGGGCTGCGACGTAACTCATCTGTGGCAAGTATCTACATCTATGCTTTGGTCTGCAGTGAAGTCTGCTCCACTTAGGAGAAATCACTTGCTTACATTATACAGGGCGTACTGGTCCCCAGAGAAGCTAGCAAAGATGGGCGATGACAAGAAGAGGCAGTGTCCGAAATGTGCCATGGAGAATGTGGATGATGTTCACTTCTTCTGGCGGTGTCCAGCTATCCAGTCTTTCTGGCAAGAAGTTGGGGAGGTATTAACTAAAGTTATGGGAATAAATATTCCGGTAAGTCTCTCTCTAGTCATTTTTGGAACACTGCATGGGGAAAGGGTACGTTTGGGGAGGAGCAGAGCTCAACACATTTCTATCTTGATTGTTATAGCACGGAGAGAAATATGTTTAAAATGGATTTCAGAAACACACCCGACGTGTGAGGGATGGAAGGCCTCAGCTGGTCATATAGCTAGACTTGACTGTCAAATTGGGTCTATTAAAAGAGAAAGAATGTGGGCACCTTTTTTTCACTTTAAAATGTTTGTTTCTTGGAATATTGTGTAGCATGGGGAAGAGTAAGGGGAGGGTAGGACATAAGAGAAAGTCCAAGGATTAAGATAACCTCTTCTACAGGTTGCTGAGGATAGTGGTGATCGCTACAATCTCCTCTCCAAATACTGGTTTGAAAAGGAAAAGGTTGGTAAAAGATTCTAAAGCCAGATGGTGGTGTTGTATTATCTCTTCTATTTAAACACACCTTGGTTGTGATCCTTACCTTTTCCCCCTGAGGTTGCATATGAGGACTAAAAAAAAAGTATAATTATTGCAAAGATTTATTCGGTTTACTGTTATTTGTTATTTTAATTTAACAATGCACATACACTTAAACATTTAAAATAAATGAAGTTACCAGTCCTATATACAGGTTTGTTACAAATTAAATAATAATAAAAATGTTAATGAGGATAGGTGACTTTCATATCAAAGTATTGTTAAAAAAACATTTGAAAAATGGAATATATTTTAATTAATTTACAATGTAGTGCAAAGTTAATTTTAGGGGGTAGTGCATTGTATCTTTTTCTTTACATATTCTATGTTAATATTATGGGCCTGCTTCACAAAGGTAAACTTACATTACGTATAGAATTTACAATTGTTAGCTATTCACAAAGGAATTTAGGAGCAGTATCTTTACGAGTACAGAGCTCCTCACATAAAAAGATAGGTCTTTTTATGTGAAGAGACTCCGCACTTGTGTAGATACTACTTGTAAGCAGGCAATTGTAAACATATATGGAAGTGTATATTTCCCTTTTGAATCAGGCCCAAAGCATTTACAACTATTTTACCTTCACATTAATAAAATGTATTTGTCTTACGTGGAGAGCTCTGTCCTGATGGCAGAGATTTCTAAAAACATGTGAGAAGTTACTAATACTAACTTTAGACTTGCAAACTCAGTCCTAGGAGTCTCCACCCCCTCATTTGAAGGGGCAAAGTCTCTGACATATACATCTAGCCATAAATCTTTACTCGGAAATGGTGAATAGCAAGAAAGTGGAGATTTACACCTAGGTCTAGGAGGAGATCTGCATGTGAGTACATCTAAACATGCCAAACCTTTTTGAATTGTGCGCTATATGTGCTAGTAAGAACTGTCCAGTGCATATCAAATTTAGATCAAAATAGGAAAGAAAATATAGGTTATTACGTTTTGCCCTATCTCTTAAGAACGCATCCATTTCACAATCTAACCTTCATCCATTGTCAGCCCCCCAATGAGCCCACATCTGATCATAGACATAAAGGGTCTGATTCACAAAGTTAAAATTACATTAGTATATTTACTCATCTGTAGATCTACTCCTACAGTTCTGGTAACTCTCCACATTTTTGGGCATTCACCATTTCCAAATGAAGTTTTACTCTAGGTGTAGGCGTACATATATCTATCCTCTCCAAAAAGGGGTTGAAGTCTCCTATAAATTTACAACAGTAAAGTTACTAAAAGTAACTGGTATTGGCACAGTCAAATCCTGTCCTCTGGGAGGATACATTTTTCTGACACCAGATGGATATTTTTGACATGCTGTCACTGTTGATGCTCCTCGGAATCAGTGCGATGTTCAAGTGAGCCTGCCTCCCAGCACCACCAATTGCACTTGTTATGATGGCATGAAATTTTGATGTGGCGAGGTGAGGGAAAGGGTGTGGGGGTAGGAACAGTGAGAAGGGAGACCTGAAAAGACAGAAAAGAGTTGTTACCCCACCCCCACTGATTCACTATCTTGTCAGTGCCATGTTTTCGGTAGGACTATCTTCCAGGATTACCTGAGTGCCAGTGGAATTGCCACTAGTACAATAGGGCTATCTTGTCACCCTCCTGGCCATTTTTTTAAAGGAGGAATGATGGTGAGATGTTATGGTGGCTGCTGGAAGAAAAACACTTTCAGTACTATAATGGCTACAATAACAGTATTGCTTTAATTACTAGTGAAGTAACCAAACACATACATACCACTATAACATCTGTAGCAGGTTGTATACTCCGGCATCTCTCCACTGTACTCATATTGAGTCCCTCTGTTGTTATGGACCTTTTTAAAAGAGTCCTTTAGAGGTTTGATAAGCACACCCAGGCATTCGATAATGTGAAAAATCACAAGACATGGAAAGAGGCACAATAAATGTCTTCATTGTTTGAGGGAAGAGAGTGTAAGGCAACATGCCTTGACCATTTAGAGGCACTAACAAAGAAGTGCCAATGTTACAAGGTCAAGACCTATATAGGATTCAATAGAGGTACTCCCATCTATGAAGCCCATATCTACCACAAACCCTGATGTGACAAAAACCACAAACCTGCCACATCCACTTCAACCACCATTAACACAAGCACCATCTCAACCACCACAACAAATATTATCAAAGCAGAATCACAGCGAGAATCACAACCATTATTGCCTAGCTGGAGATCTGGACGACCACCCAGGGGCATTAAAACCATTCACCAAGTCACTTTACTACTCTCCTAATGTCACAATCGCTTAAACACACATTTAAACTTACTTTTGTCTGCACCATTCATGAGTCTAGATTTGTAAAAATGTAACCTGAGAACACATCTGAAAATTAAACATTATATTACTTAACCTAAGTAATGTACGTTTTCATGTGTTTGTTGTCATGTTAAGTGTTTATGATGGCCTATATGTATGAAGTCTGCATGTATGTATATGATATTGATATAGCACATACCTCACCAAAAGTCAGTACAGGCTAAATGGCATGCATACAGTCAACAAGTGATAGGATTTATTGCTGGTTTCTGGGAGCAGAAATGTACAATTTTTGCATTGTCATGCGGTGTTCTTTAAAGAGGTGCATCTTCAATTCTTTCCTGAATTGGAGCAGCATTGGGGCAGTCCTGATGGAAACAGGGAAGTTGTTCCAGATAATGGGTTCATAGTTGGAAAAGACCTGATATCTTATTTATTTTATGTTTTAACACTTTTTAGTACCCAATCTGATTGTGTCCTGGCTGCGGGTGTCCAAAGAACCACCAGAGATGGCGTCCTCGTCTGCAAGATAAGCAGGAGCCGGTCTTGACGCCTCTATTAATGATGCAGCTCATTTTGATGATTGTGTGGGCTAACAAGGGGAGCAAATGGAATGCCATCATGTTGGGGTGATGTGATTGTATTTCTTTGGGCCCTGAATGAGACGTGCTGCAACGCGTCGGGAGTCCTTAAGTGAGACCAGTATGGAGTCTGGTAGGCCATGTAGCAAGCCGTTACCACTATCTAAATATGGGCAAGTGAAGGCTTTAACAGCAGTTCTGAAGATGCTTTGTGGAAGAAATGGTTTCAGTTTCTTTAAAAGTCAGCTTGTGCCATGCCATGCTTGTCTTTTTTGGCAATGTGTTCCTTGAGGATGTGGTTGGTGTCCTGAGTGAATCCAAGTAACTTGGCCTTCAGTGAAAGTTGGGGTTGTCAAGGTTCATGTCATTGAGTCTAGCATATACTATTTACTTGCTGCTGTTCTTGGCAAAAAACACAAATTCTGTTGTGGTAGGATGGTGCTTCAGGTAGGAGCTGCACATCCTGGTCTGTATGAGGTGCAGACAGGGATTGTAAGGTAAGAGGAGAACCAGTAAAGGACATTACCTGTGAATCTCATTTGAGGCTACATGTTGTGGATGAGGATGGGGTGGTTGTATGTGCTGAAAGCAGCTGAGAGATCGAGCAATATCAAGAGGTAGGGGTCATCTTCTTTTGTGCTGCAGTATCATCTTAAGTCACATTGGTATGCCATGCAAAAGATTATTAGCATTAATGTGATATTAGAGCTGAACATAAACTGCTTTTTTGATGATCTTGCCAATGGGCTGTTAGTTGGTGACGTCAGAAGGGTTCACTATAGGTTTATTTAGAATTGGGAGGATGTGGTCTGTCTTGAAAGCTTCTTGGAAGATGCCTTGATTGAAGGAGTCATTGGCAATGGTCAGTAGGGGTCAGAGATCCTCCCTGAAGAGAGCTTTGCTAAAGACAAGGTACAATATCATCTTTAAAGGAAGTTGCTTTGACGGAGTTGAGAATGTCACCGAGAATTATGAGAGATAGGACTTTGATGGATGACCATTGCGCAGTTCTACGAGAAGGGGTGGGTGTAAGCCAATAAGCAGGACTAGTGTTGACAATGTGCTGTCAGATTGGTATTTTTTCACTGAAGAAGAGGTTGATAGCATTGCACTTGTTTGTAGAGTATGGTATAGAAGGATCAGGCAGATTGCCTCAAAGAGCATTCTGTTTTTGATGGTGGCTTCCATAATGGTATTGGTATAGTATTTGGCTAAGGCAGATATAATGTGCTTTATGCCTTTCACACAGAGGGACTTCATTATCATGAGGTCATCAGGAGTTCTGTTTTCTTTCCTGTCTGTGGTTGGAACACTTATTGCCAGCAAGGTCTTTAGAGTGCATGGATGCTGAAAGGATGCTGGGGTCCGCGCAAATAGTAGGTACACTTCCGTATTTACCTGGCCGATGGCTAAATAGTAGAGATTCTGAACTGTTTGCCCAGCGGACATGCAAATAGCAGTAGAACTTCACTATACACAATAAAGCACAACTTCACTGCAGCTGAAAGATGCCATGGGAAACATGACTGGAGAGACTCCTTGCATTACTATTACTGTTTGAATTTCTCCCTCTCCATTTATTCCATGCTATTCCTGGTAACTCTAAATGGTTTTATTCATTTCGCTCGCAGGTGCACATTCATACGCACTGCCAATGCAGTTCAAAAGGTCATGCTATAACGTTCTGCCCTTGATACGAGTACCACCTGTAACATGCACAGTGAAAGGTAATACATGCTCACATCAGCAAACTTCCCAATTCCCAACCCTCCTGAGATTTCCTGTGTAACGAGTATCGCCACAGATGTTTGTGGGCGTGGCCTGTGCTGACAAAATCCCAGGATCATCTCGCAATGAGAATATTGTCATTTTCTTGTTAAATGTAAGTTATCTGTTCAGTTTACACGTTGCAGAGCCCGACTGTGTACAATGCAGCACACAGTATGGTGATATTCAGATGTATTGTGGAGAAATTCATGTACAGAACCAGTTATGATTTTCAAATTAAGGGAAGGCCGAACTCCATGGAATCTTGCAGAGTTTTTATGTCACTCCACGGAATTCCGCAGAGTAAAACCCAATGAGTTCCGTCCACCCCTCCTATTTACCTGGCCGATGGTTAAACAGTAGGGATTCTTAACTGTTCAGCTGGCGGCCATGCAAATAGCAGAAAAACGTCACTATTTACCAGGTAACTAGTTAAACAGTAGATTCTTCACTGTAATGCTGGATGCTACACTAAAAGCAGGAAAACATAAATATTTACCTGGCTGGTGATTAAATAGTAGAGATTTTGCTCTTTTTGACCCGCAGCATAAAAATAGCAGAAAACCTTCACTATTTACTTGGCTGCTGGCTAAACAGTAGAGATACTTCACAGTGTGGCGAGCAGACCAATTCAGGGGTTGCTAGCTCAACAAATGCTTGTGACAACAATTGCAGTCACAAACTATCAATAAATTCCTTTCCAAATAGGAAAGGGGAGTGATAGACCTGTCATCCTTAGGGTGGTCTTCCCCCAACTTTTTGCCTGCTTACCTCCACTTTTTGCTGTACCTTTATGTTGGCATTGGGACTCTGAGCACTTTACCACTGCTAACCAGTGCTGAAGTGCATGTGCTTCTCCCCTAAGCATGGTAACATTACTGTATACCTGATTGGCATATTTAGACTACATGTAAGTCCTTTTTAAAGTGATATACCATACATCAAGGGCCTGTAATATAAATGCTACTAGTGGGCCTACAGCACCGATTGTGCCACCCACACAAGTAGCCTTTCAAACATGTCTCAGGCCTGCCATTGCAGGGCCTGTGCTTGCAGTTTACTGCCACTACGACTTGGCATTTAAAACCACTTGCCAAGCCTTATACTTCCTTTTTACTGCAAATATGTCACCCCTCAGGTAGGCCCTAGGTAGCCCTATGGGCAAGGTGCTTTGTACCTAAAAGGTTGGACATGTACTTTTAAATTTTACATGTTCTGGTAGGAACAAACAGCTGAATTTATTTTCCACTACTGTGAAGCCTACTCCTCTCATAGGCTAGCATTGGGATTTCCTTAAAACACTTTCAAGCTGTAATTCCTGATTAGAAAGGAGTGCCTGCTTCTTATTTTTGGAATGGTAAGGACAAATCCTTTTTAATTGTAATGTTGGATTTAACATTACTATTTCAGAAATGTCACTTTTAGAAAGTTGACATTTCTCTGCTCTTACTGCTCTATGTGTCTTGCATCCTGTCTCCAATACACATCTGGACTGGGTGACACCCACACTTTGTGCATTTCCTCTAGACAGTCACAAACAAACACAGGAAGGGTGGATGTGACAGAGGACTCATCTACATTCATCTGCATCCCAATAGCCTTCCAGGGCAGGAAGGGGCAGTGGGAGCTGACACTTACATCTGAATAGTCAGTGTCCTGTGTCTCACACAAAGGGCTGATTATCCCCTACAGATAACCTGGCAGACAGGGCTGGGATAAAAGGGTACATTTGCACCTCAAGGAGCTGCTTTGACGTCACCCCCACTTGAAAGGCACATTTGGGCTTAAGCACTGGGGCTCTTACCCTGCCTAGACAGTACACTACTGAATATGTGAAGACCTCTGCCAGGAGTAAGGACTGCTGTGCTACAAGGATTGCCACTCTGCTGGACTGACTGTTCTAAGGAACTGCTTCACTGCTGTGCTGAGCTACCCTGCCGTGTGCTGATCTATGCCCTGCTGAGAACAGGACTGGATCCATCTCACTTGAAGACAGAGTGACTCCAAGGGCTTGCTGGCTTGCCTACTGTTTTCTGAAGTCTCTGGATCAAAAACAACTTCTTGTAACCCTGCTGGTGCTGCTGGACTCTGTCGTCTGTGAGTCCTACCCTTGCCCGAGGTTCCCCCTCCCGTCCTGGACATCAAAAGTGGGTTCTGCAGCTGTTTCGCTACAGAATCAACTCATCATCACCACTACGCTGACCGGAACAACGCAGTACCCTTTGATGCCGATGTAGTGCCGATCTGAAGACATCCCTGCGTGGCTCGATGACGATAAGGAACCGACTGCGTGGTTCGATGACAACACAGAGCTGATCTGAGGTCCCGACTGCTAGACTCAACTTCGATGCATCGACCCAACTGTGTGTATCGGAACTGACGCATCGTACTGTCGATGATGTGTATTGAGTTTTATATAGCGCTGGCTAGACCCGAAGGTATCAGAGCGCTTTACATGAGGAAGAAACATTGTTTCAGAACATGGTTACAAAGTTACATCAGTTACTGAAGTGCAGTTACAGGAATTACAAGAGCACAAAAGCATAGCATAAACATGAGGAAAAAAAATAGGCAAGGGGAGAGAAGATTAGGGGAGAGAGGGAAGGAATAGGGGAGGTAAACGGAGAATAATGGGGGGAAGAAGAGGGGGAGGGTGTAGGAGGCACAACGGGGAGATGAGGAAAAACAGTGTCCGACGTCCGGCTGGGTAGGTGACGGCCGAGGGGTGAACCAGAGCCAAACTCCTCTATAGCTGCGTGGGACAGCTCCACCGGTCATCGCCAAAGGTTGCTCGGGCACCGCAGTACATACAGAAAGGTTATAGTTTCCGCCTAGGGGGGGCATAGTCAGAAGTTCCATCGAGCGCGCCGGTCACGGTGTACGGTGCTGTGCTCCCAGCGGTAATGGGATAAAAAAAACAGGCCTCCGCTGTGTGAGACTCCCTTGTCGCTGTGGACTCTCTCAGAGGGGTCTCTGAGACTCCAGGTCATAAATGCTGGATCCCTCCCCAACAAGGGGAGAAGGAGTGCTTTGGAAAGGGGCCCACTCATAGTGGCCATTATTAGAAAGAAATTGGTGTGTCAGATGTCCCCAGAGGCGGCCATCTTAGGGTCAGGCACCCACGCGCAAGTCAGGGTTCTGTGTTCTACTGGCATGATCCCTGGGGCCGCGTACCCTGGGGGGGTCTCTCCTCTGTTTTGTAAATTGGTCACTGGTATCGGCGAGCTCTGGGCCCCGCTCTTCGACTTCACCAGCGCTGCTGGGCCCACTTCGCAATTTTATGCCTCCTCTTTGGTGCTGCTAATCGCCTGTCCTTCTCCTCAGGTCTCAATGTATAATTTGCTGCTTGCTGCCGACCTGGGGGAAGGCCCCCCGCCTCTCCGGCCTCTCGCTGCCAGTCTTCACCGCTGGGGCCCTGGGCGCGCTTCTAGGATCTCCGCCGGGGCACTCTCCTTATAAAACATCTCCCGGAGATCATCCTTTGGGCTCATCCAGGAGGCCACAGCATCACAGAAGAAACCTCTGAGATCTCCAAGAATTACCAGAGTTTAGCCTGTGTTTCCGAGTCCTGCAGATCACACTTGCTGCGTAGCCAGAGCCTGGCGGTCACACGAAGCCATGCATGGCTGTGGGGTTCGTGTCCTCTTCACACCGCCTCACCATTAACCATTTAGGGATGTAGCATGATGAATATGGCACAGAGTCTCTCCACTGCATCTCTAGGGATGCAGCATGAAATCACAGGAATGCGGGGACAGGGCCGGGCACTTTGCTCCATCCAAGGTACTTTGTCAAGGGGACCTGTTTGAGTCCTGTAGCCAGGGTGCTCTCCATTGCTGTTAGCCTGAACTTTGGATTTGCCCTAGTCCAGCGTGACCTCAGGTAAACGTTTAGCGATACTCTGCGTCTACTTATTAGATTATTGTAGTTTTGGTCTTGATTTTCTCATAAAAATATCCTCTATTTTTCTAAACCTGTGTGGTGCTTTCATTGTGTTTCTCTGTGTGTGTCTGTGTCTGTGTGTTGCACAAATACTTTACACAGTGCCTCTTTAGACCAGCCTGGCTGCTCTGTGCCAAGCTACCACAGGGTGAGCATAGGCTATCTTTTAGTGTGTATCTAGCTTACCCTGACTAGAGTGGTGGTTCCTGTATGGACAGGGTACATACCTCTGCCAACCAGAAACCCCAGTTCTAACAAGGAGGGAGGAACCCCATTTCATGAACCCTCCCATGTGCAATTCAGAAATTATCACAAAAGCTCTTATACCAGTCTAAAGAAATTGTCAACTCAGTAAAAGGGTTTTGTACATAATGATAAGTACTTTTGTGGTCACAAACCTTGTGATTTTGCAACATGAGGTTCTTCATGCTGGTACTGGCTAAGATGCAGGCACTAACGTATAGGTCCAAAGATCCCAAATATTCTAATGTTTCCAAGGTATTTTGCAGAAATTGCACATAATGGCACTCAATTACACAATGGGCCAAGACATATAGTGACTTGGGAGGGCCTTTATAAAGCTGTCTAGTGCTCTACAAATGCTCCTTCTCCTTTACATTTACCTGCAGATGTGACTAATGATAAAGATTTTTGGAACCTTTGCAAGACTAGTTAAAGCTGTTTACTCATCTAAAGCTGTATACTCGCTCTTACTCACTGTCACGATTCACTCCCTGTGCTCTCATGCCCACCACCAGGGGGATGAATTGTGGGGCTTTCCAGGGTTCTAATATGCTTCCAGATACTCCCCTGTATGCATATCCTGACTTCCAGGCATTTGGACATCATTTAGGAATTGACATCCATTCCCAATCCATGCCGGGTTTTGTGGAAGCCAGTCTGCTCATGCTGGAAACTCCATTACCTATAATTCCCTGCTCACTGCTTTGTCTCCATCCCTGCAGGCCAAGGATGGGTGGAGGAATTCAGCTCAACTGTGGCTGGCTGCTGCTAGCCTGCTCACACCTGATGTGCATGAGTACTGTGAGCTCTTTTAAGCCCCAGCTCCCTTTAGCCCAGTGTTGGTCATTGTAGCTGTTTTCCGGTGAGACCGATCCTTGTTTCCTGCAGCAGTTTCCCTTCTCCTGAACTAGCACTGCCTGCAGTGCTACATTGACTCCTGAGCCTTAGCATTCCTTGTTCCTGACCTGCAGCAGTTTCCCTTCTCCTGAACTAGCACTACCTGCAGTGCTCCTTTGACTCCTGAGCTTTTGCTCAATTCTTGTTCCTGCCCCAGCACTGCCTTCTATGCTACTTTGTTTTCTTGATTCCTGAACCTGCACTATTCTAGTATACCCTTGTAGCCTCCCCTTCTGTATATCCTTTTCCAGTCCCTGCCTTTCTTCCCATTTCCTTGGTATCAGTTCTAGTTTGCTGTCTTTCTATTTCTGCTGTCTTGCTTCTGTTACCTTGTATGTTTGTTACCTGCTTTCTGCCAAGTGTGCCCTGTGATTTCCTTCCTTTCCTGTTAAGCCCTCCTCCTTGCTAGCTCCTTGTCTATTGTGCTTGTGTTTAGTTCTACCCCGTTGGTGTTACTGCCTTGCGTGTTCCTGTTTGATCGCCAGGATCCGTGGGCACAGCTGACTTTCTTGTTCACTGTGAGTATTGTCTTTGAGTTACAGTTATAACAACACCATAGGTATAAGCTCCACAGACCCTGCCTTTGCATACATAGCCTATATGTGGGTATTTTCAGTCAGTATCTGTAACAGCAATTGTGGGTGAGGAACTTACTGAGCTTCAGTCTTACCGTGTGGAGCTCCTGAGTGCTTTGCCCCACATTCCCTTTATGGTTAATGTTGTATTATATATATGTCTTGCACTTCCGTCCTGGGTGTAGTTAGTCTGAATGCTAAATTGCCTTGTGAGTGCCCTTCCTTTCTGAGTCTTAGCCATCTTGTACAGGCTTCCCCTTTGGATCCCGTTTTCTCCTCTGACTCCTTGTGTGATCCTGGGCAGCGCTGTACTACTCTTTCTGTGCACGGTACGTTTTCTACACAGTCCCCAGTCCTTGCTCATGTCCTTGACTGTGTTCCCGACATAGTCCCGGACAGTCCCTGACACTCACAAAGCAATGGGAATGTACAAGGGCCAGCTATAGGATTACCAAAAGACTCCATGTTATGAGAACACCTCTTTTTCTGCAGAAAATCAGTGCATTCTGGAATTATTCATTCTAATTCAGTTCAATTAAACAAATCAGACTAAAACATCTGAAAACAATGGTTTGTAAAGGCAAAAATCAGAAATGGAAATGTTGTATCCCTGTAACATAGAGCCATCTAATACTCAGTGTGATTTTATAAAAATAGAAGTAATTGCATAGGGCCTGTTATGAAGTGACCAACACAGGAATTGGAATGGGACATGTTGCTTGGTTATGAATTCACCATAAAGAAATGAAAACACAAGAGATGTTTGGCAAAACAGGAACAAGTTGGTTAAATTAAACGCAGCGGCCAGGAGAGTCTCGACAGAATGCATCTGAGGAAAGTCTCTTTTTATATAATGTTTCGGCTCACGTCAAATGCATCTCATTGAGGTACAATAAAACAATTCCTGCATTATTGAAAAAGCATCTGAGTCATAAAGAACAAGTTTGGGCATCTAATAAGGATACATATGGCTCTTCACCTTGGGGAGAGCTAGTGTGGGCTAGTGTGTATGTGTCCAGATGTCTGGTGTGGGGAGCGCTTGATCACTACATTCAGTGTGCATGTCATGTCCTTATTGGCTAAGTGTTCCTATCTACATGTGGTATCTAGCTGTGTGGTATTTTTGGGAAACGCGAGCCTTTGACAAAATGTATTATATTGGGGCCAATTTCTTCAGACCTGTTTGTGGTGCAATTATCTATTTGTGGGATCGATCAGGGTTTTCACTGAGTGCGTGTTTGTCTTTGGGGTAAGTGAGACACCACCTGTGACCTGTCACTCATTAGGTGTGGGTTGGTGTCGCAGGACCTGCCCCACCACGTATCTCTGACTCAGGATTTATGGGGAGGTCACCATGGTTGTATCCAACAGCAATGATGCGAGTTCATTACAATTTCTGAAAATAATATGGCAGTCATTGATATCATTTTTATTGGCATTCTCAACATTGTGCGTATAGTTGTCATAGCATACATCGACATTGTCCTTACTGATGTTGACATAGTTATGTGTGCCCAGATCAGGGTTCTCCAACATTTTCTGTAGTGAGAGCTACTTCTGATCAGTAAAAATCATTGTGAGCTACTGAAGGCTACCAGACACCCCCACGCCCAGCTTCATTGACTTTAAGCCTAATGCCCATAGAGCCAGTTATTCTGGTTTGAACAAAATACTATAACTAAGGGCACAATGAAGGGGCGTGTGTCAGTGAGAGCACAGTCTTTGGGGATGTATGAACATGTGTGCCTATGAATGGGATATATTTGTATAGGTGACTGAGAGCCTGTGTGATATGTACTTACTGCACAGGACATACTTTTTGCCATATGTGGCACCGTTAAATGAATAACATAAACAAACAATTTGTTTTGTTTAATTGGAGAAATTTAAAGTGCAGAAAAAGAATCTGCAAAAAAAGTTCATAATATGGAACAATTGTCTGCACTTAAAATCTCTCTTATTTGAAAGCAAAATTGCTGTATTTTTCATTTATACTTATGGCACAGTGTCTACTGGCCACTGGGAGGAAAGCAGGCCTGGGCGGTGAACTTCGCTCCGTTCGCGGAGTTTGCAGAGTTTTCTGCACTCCGCGGAGCTCGCGGAGAGCAGAAAACTCCGTTTCGCGATGTGCAGCAGAATTTTATCCCAGCTCGCGATCACGAACGGTAAGTTCGCGATTGCGAACGGTAAGTTCGCGAGTGCGAGCTGCCGCTCTGGTAGAATTTCTACCCGAACGGCAGGAATACCAGCATAAACTGCAGTTCGCACTGCACTCCGCCACTCACGGAACTTCGCGGAGTTGTTTTGTAACTTCGCGGAGTTTCGCGTAGCAAAACTCCGCGACCTATGCCCAGGCCTGGAGGAAAGGGCCTGCTGTTTGGAAATGCAATACTTTAAAATGGGAGAATTTTGAAATGAAGAGTTAGCTTAATCATTAAGGTAACTTTCCCTTACAATGTTCTTCCATTTAAAAGCTTTCAGAAACATTATTTTGTTCACAGTTCCATAATTGAGTTGACAAGGACTTTTATTTAATATTTAAATACCTCAGTGTTCACCTGTGTGACCCAGCTCCAGCCTGTGCCATGAATCTGACTGAGCACTACTCATTATCAGGCCTTGCTATCGGCAGCCTGATAATAATGTAAAATGAACACAGCCTTTCCTTAACTTCAAAAGGAAAATGTGAACTTGTGCTTATGTAAAAATGACCTCAAGGCTGTGAGCTACTCTGAAGGTGTCTGGGAGCTACTGGTAGCTCGACATCGACTGGTTGGAGACACATGGCCTAAACCATGGCTTACATCAAGATTGTTTCTACTGGTAGCAACATTGTTATGCTTGCATGGATTATGTCATACATTGACATTGTTACTGCCGGTATAGACATTGTTGTGTTGGTGTAGATTATGGCATACATTGACATTGTATTTATGGGTATTGATATTGTTATGCGGGCACAGATTGATGAAGGGTATTTCACTGCTCGGTCAGCTTTACGATGTACAAGGGTTTCGATATTTTTTAGCCCTGAAAGATGAGTTTGGGCTGCCACAGACTACATTTTTCAAGTACTTGCAAGTAAGGGACCACTTTATATGCGGTCAGAGCATTTCTGAGATGTCGAGCCCTTCTGAAGTACTATCTGCACTTTTTCAGACTTCAGGACGAGGAACTATTGGTATAGTTTATCAGAAACGTTTAGCTGCTGCTAGCAACGATGGCATACAGGTAGCAGCAAAGCTAAGCCGGATATTTGTAACTGATATAACAAATGAGGAAATTCAGGAGACATTGGAAACCATAGACTCAGCAGTGACATCAGTTAATTTGAAACTTCAGCAATTTAGGACTATGTTTATGCTGTACTACACTCCCAAGCTTATTTCTAAGTGGGCTACGACTCAATCATCGGTTAAATCATTCTGCCCAAAATGTCAGTAGTATGCTGCAGACCTGCGCCACATGTTCGTTAATTGTCCAAGGTTGAATATATTCTGGTCAGACGTAACCCATGCGCTTACAATATTGGTGGGACATGATGTCCAGATCGCAGAGAAGGAAATTGTACTAGGGGTAATACCTGACTTGGGCAGCCACATGAAATTAATAGTTCCAATCATTATAGGATGTGCTCGCTTATGCATAGCTCGAGTTTGGATTCAAAAAACGAGTCCAAGTATTAATGAATTTTGGGCCTTACTTAGACAAATATACGAAATGGAATTGGCATTAGCTAAAGCTAGAGGCCCGCGCTCTTGGTCAAAATGTAAAAGGGTATGGGCTAGTCTTCAATGGGATTAATAATTTGCAGTTCACTTGGATTTCTGTATCAGTCTTCCTTTGATTTTTTTCTTTAAAAAAAATGTGGTATTAATGCTGTTGTTGTCTCTCTCCATTAACTGTGGCAATCGTAATTAGTCCCGATTGATGTCATTCTTTAATTTTTCTCCTTTGTGTGCTATGTACGCTCTACCCTCTGTGTTTCGTTATTGGTTTCAAATATCCTTTTCTCTTTCTCTGTGTAATGCATTATGCTTTTGGCTAAGAAAAAGAATAAAAATAATTTTAAAAAGAACAAAAAAAACAGATTGTGGCCTGCACATATCATGGTATTCATAGACATCGTATTAATCCATTCCAACAGACTATATTAATTGAACTGACTGTCACTAGAATATGATTGAATTTCCCACATAAATCAGAAAGAGACATATAGCCATCAAAGACACAGAAGAAAAGAAACTCATACAGAATATTATTCATTAACTTTATTACAAATATTGTAACAAATAAGACACTGAATAAACAGAGACATTTTATTACCTTCATTCTTATGATCTACTGATCGATAATTTCACAGTTCCACTTTAATGCTCATTTTCAAGACAGGAGATTTGAATTCACGATTGAGGTTTCAGAATTGATTTGGGTTATTTATCTTTCAAATTTCATTTTCTGGCTGTCGCTCAGACACAGCCTTTGTACTAGGTGATGGCTCTCACAGCAGTAGCAATAGTTCTGGCTCCTAGCAGAAGTACCCAAAACAAGGAACAAAGGAACTATAAGATCACAGTGCCTGGCTGTCATCAGCCTTTGTGAGTAGTCATCAGGCACAGACTAAAGGGCAGCCCTGCTAAGAAACATTTACACCTTCAAGAAGAGAAACCTATGACCTATCCCTTACTTTTACCTTCTACCCTATGTAGTAACTTAGGAAGAACTAATCAGCAGCCCTTTGCTAAAAAGGACCTCACAGAATCTTTTTGGGTAGCCTTTTCTCCATTCTCCCTCACTTCAGTTCTGGGTCTTTACCCTCTATCCACAGGGATGCAGTCAACACCCACTGCGTAGGGAAGCTGTATCTACTCTCCATCACGTCATGCAGCATGCATTCCACTGGTCCATGCACTAAGACTTTCATTACACAAGGAGTCTTACTACTAAACACTTAGGGGCAGATTGACTATGGGCTTGTGTTGCCTTGCATCATGGAAAGTCGACACAAGGCAACATAAGCTCTTAAATGGGTTTGACTAAGCCACACACAGCCACCTGGTATTGCTTTGCATGGCTTAGTAAATACAGAGAGACACAAGCCAGTACAAAAGTCTGCCTTGCGCTACACTATGTTGAGAAGGCGTTGTATGGGTGGAGCATGGGCATTCCCATGTATCCAAGCATGGATTTTGAAACAATCCCAGATTTGCTAAGATGCATAATGCTGTATTGAATTGATTATAGAGTTCAAATGTGTATGCATATGCTTTTATGGTTTTTGTTATAAAACTGAATAAAGACTATTACTACTACTACTACTACTAAGGTGAGTAAACCTGGGAGTATGTCAAAATGGTACGCTTTCCCAAGTGAGGCACAAGGAGGAGAAATATCACTATAGTTCCTTGTTACTCTCTCGTTGTATGAGTGTTGCATTCTGCAGCACACACAGACAGAGAAAAATGCCT
Organism: Calotriton arnoldi; assembly: GCA_963921515.1. Classification (NCBI taxonomy): domain Eukaryota; kingdom Metazoa; phylum Chordata; class Amphibia; order Caudata; family Salamandridae; genus Calotriton; species Calotriton arnoldi. The sequence goes on from CAWUFW010016555.1 coordinate 214,021, forward strand.
CAAAGGATTGATTTTGTGCAGGAATTTACCCCTTCTTGCACAAAAACAATCCCACTCATAATGCAGGCACCCTTGTGCCATAGCGCAAGGGTGCCTGTGTGGGCACTAGGCAGCACACAGTGTGCCAGCACAGGGAGAGATCAGAAATGCGTCATATCTTAGTAGATATGGTACATTTCTGCTCTCTTCCTGTCACACAGTGCAGTGCATCAAGTTGTCTTGCTGCCTTGCTGTAGGAAGGTGGAGTATTATGTGGTGATGCTGGTTAGGCTTCACCATGCAATACTCTCACAAACACCAAAGATGGTCCTTGGATTCACAATAATAAATCCTTAGCTCAGAATAGAGTGGCAAAGAGCAGTCAGGCTTTACTAGAGGAACATGTGTTAAGCATTTCAGAGTATCAACATAGGCAGTAAGAAATAGACATGACTCAAAGGAAATCTGACACCAATTTATAAAAATAAAGCTGATTTTGCTATTAATGTAGACATCAAAATGAACGTGATCAGATACATATAACCGGAGTTATGGATTTTAGAAGAAAACATAAATCACATCAATTCAATACTGCAGAACCTTTGCATTACGGTCAGTGGGAAAAAGTGGTAGTGACAATCGGTCACTTGCAGGTCAAGTTGAGTGGAACCAAGTGAGGGTAAAGGTGATGTGGGTGCCAGAAGCAAGCCACGACAGTCAGTTTGATTTTACCTGGCTCAAATAGCCCAGGTGCAGAGTTATTCTGGCTGTCATTGGTGCTGAAGTGAGAGCCAAGGGAAAGCTGGTTTTACTGCTTATACATTACAAGGTGCAAAAAGTCAGCAACGAAGCCACTGCTGACATAGGATGAATGTTTTGTGGTGTTCCCTTGAGGTGCCTTGGCAGAGGTAAGCACAGCAGAAAGTGATTTTGACGTGCGGCGGTCCTGGGAAACATGGCAGTTGCCTGAAACTTGAAGGTCAGGACTACGTTTCCTATAATGGCACTGGACCATCTACTTCTGAGCGATCCGATGGCCAGCGATTCTTCAGATTTGGTACGCTGTTTTTTACCTGCGGTTACATGGGACTTGTGCCACTAGTCCAGGGCAGTCTGGTGATGCCTTTGGCTCTCAAAGGGGTCCTTCTGTCTAGGGGAAATGAACTTTGGTCCAGGACGAGCCGCATTCATGCAGTTCCAAGAAGGCTGTCACAGGTGCAGAGTATTACGCCTTTGGTTTGTGCTGCACCTATTGTCACAGACATGAGTCTCTTCTTTTGTCCTTGTTTCAAGTCAGATCAGAACTGAGGTTCTGGTATCTGGGGTGGCCCTTAAATCCCAGATTTAGGGGCATTTGGGGTGTGGGTGCAAGTGGTCAATGGGCTACTAGCCCCAGCGTCTAATATGCCCCTGAGGTGACTACATCCAGGGTTGTAGGTCACCTTTTCTAATCAGAACCCACTACTCTACCACTTTTAAAAATGGCTGTACAGACCAGGTAGCCCTTCGTAGAGCTGTGGCTAGCCTTCTGGCTGTATACACCTCATGAATACCTTATTTTCCCACCTGCCCGGGTGCAAATGTACCTGAGCGCAGGGGGATAGCTGTTTCCTCCTTTGGGAGGCAGCCTACTTGCATATCAAACACAAGGAGATGATGGATGGAGCACTGAAACTTTTCAGACAATCTTCCCCAGTCACAGATCTGGGTTGAATCCATCACCGATCTTTAGCTCACTTCATCTCCCCAGTTCAGACCCAGCCATATGCAAATCAGTCTTGACCCTGTTCCTCATGGGAACAGTCCAGCCAGAACTGCCAAGCCAGGCCTTCCCTGGCCCGGAAACAAGCATCCTGGGATGGGTTTCGGGGTAACACCCCTCATCAGCCAGGCTAGCTTGAATCCAGTGGCAAAGTGAGCAAGGGACCCACATCTCGGCATACCCTGACAACTTAGGGTGAACAAAGCAAACACAAGGAGATGATGGACGGAGTGCTGAAACTTTTCAGACACTCACCCTCAGTCACAGATCTGGGTTGAATCCATCATTGTTCTTTAGCTCACTTTCCCACCCCCGTTCAGACCCAGTCCAATGCAAATCAGTCTTGACCTTGTTCCTCCCATAGAAACAGTCCAGCCCGAACTGCCAAGCCATGTCTTCCCTGGACCGGAAACGAGCATCCTGGGACTGGTTTCGGAGTAACGGCCCTCATCAGCCAGGCTAGCTTGCATCCAGTGGCAGTAGCATACTTGCATATCACAGTCGGTGCAACCTTTGAAGCTCACAGTCTTGATGTGCCACTTCACTAGCCAGCCTGTCAGGGAGGGAGGTGTGCCACATCATCATTGACATGAGACTCGTATCAGGAGTAGGGGTGGGCGGTAAACTCCACTCTGCCGGCGGAGTTTGCGGAGCTTGGAGTTCAGCAAAAACTCCACCCATGCCACGTGGCTGAGTTTACTGCCCACATTAATAAGTTTAGCTTACTCATGCGATCACTTGTCTCTCCAGGTTTATGAATGGATTTGTTAAGAATGGCGCCCATACAGATTACGGTGTGAAACCCCATTGTTCTGCATCACAATTTGCATTCTGTACCCCAACCACCACCTAACCAACGCTTAACTGAAAGTAACTCCTCAGCATTGGGAGGAAAGGGGCAGGAGAAAGTGGCTGACCTGGTTAATCGCTACCCCACAGACCGCATCTGCACGTCAAAACAGAAAGCAGATGGAGGTTTAAGTGATATTTCACCATACTAACAAAATCTGAAGCATTGCTTGATGGCACCGGGTAAACGTTTGTGGGCTTGTAAAAAAATGCTGAAGCACAAAGCAAAGGCCGCATTACAATCTTACTTGAGTTCGAAATCCCTTAAATAACAGAAGTCAAGATACATTTGGCAAAACAGGAACAGTTTGTTTAATTAAACATTACGGCCAGGAGTACAGTTACAGGCACAAGGTCTGAGGACTGTCTCAATTTATAATCAGTATTTGTCCTTCTTTTATACAGAACATGATAGATTCTGGCATTACATATACGGTGAGGAATGTTTGTTGCTGCCTTAGTAGTCGTAAATTAATTATCTAATGGTTACCACAGGTGGGTCTCGACCTCCCTTGGACACAATCTGGCCAGTGGATAACATGTCCAGATGTCCGGCATGGGGAGCATGTGATCACTGCGTGTGCTAGGTCCTGAATGGCTATGTGTTCCTAACTTATGTGGCATCTGACTTTTTATGGGGGTTTAGGAGCTCGTGTACCACCTCTGACAATATCTGCTTTATTGGGGAAATCTTCCTTGACCCTTGTATGTTTCAGCACCAATCCGTGGGATTGATCAAGAGTTTCCTGCCTGAGCATTTTCCTGCCAGCTATGCACCCTCCCACCTCAATCAATCAATCAATCATGTCACTTATAAAGCGCACTACATACCCGCGAGGGTCTCAAGGCGCTGGGGGAAGAGGGGGGTGGTGCTGCTACTGATCGAAGAGCCAGGTCTTGAGGAGTCTTCTGAAGGCCAGTAGGTCTTGGGTCTGTCGGAGGTTGGTGGGGAGGGTGTTCCAGGTCTTGGCGGCGAGGTGGGAGAAGGATCTGCCGCCGGCGGTCGTTTTCCGGATGCGGGGGACTGTGGCGAGGGCGAGGCTGGTCGAGCGGAGCTGGCGGGTGGGGGTGTAGAAGCTGAGTCGTCTGTTGAGGTAGGCTGGTCCGGAGTTGTGGAGTGCTTTGTGTGCGTGGGTGAGGAGCTTGAAGGTTATCCTCTTGTTGACAGGGAGCCAGTGCAGGTCTCTCAGGTGGGGTGTGATGTGGCTGCGTCGGGGATGTCGAGGATAAGACGTGCAGAGGCGTTCTGGATGCGTTGCAGCCGTCTCAGGAGCTTAGCCGTCGTTCCTGCGTAAAGGGCGTTTCCGTAGTCCAGCCTGCTGGTGACGAGGGCCTGGGTGACTGTTTTTCTTGTTTCGGTGGGGATCCACTTGAAGATCCTGCGGAGCATTCGGAGGATGTTGAAGCAGGATGAGGAAACGGCGTTGACCTGCTTAGTCATGGAGAGGGTGGGGTCGAGGATGACCCCTAGGTTGCGTACGTGGTCGGTGGGTGGCGGGGCTGTTCCCAGTGATGTTGGCCACCAGGAGTCGTCCCAGGCTGAAGGGTTGGAACCAAGGATGAGGACCTCCGTCTTGTCCGAGTTCAGCTTCAGGCGGCTGGTCCTCATCCATTCGGCGACGGCCTTCATTCCTTCGTGGAGGTGGGCTTTGGCGGTGTGAGGGTCTTTGGTGAGGGAGAGGATCAGCTGGGTGTCGTCGGCGTAGGAGATGATGTTGAGGTTGTGCTGTCGGGCGACGTGGGCGAGGGGTGCCATGTAGATGTGACCTATCAATCAGCAATCCTAGGGCTTGGTCTCAGGGCCTGCTTGACTACATATTTGTGAGTCGAGGTTGATGTGGAGTTCACAATGGGCGATTATGTTAATAAGGACGAGATTTCATTTTCAACAATGAATGCATCAATTTCCATATTAACAAAAAAATTACGTTTACTGCATAATTTCAAAGACATTAATTTGGAAATGAATAGCCAAGTTAAAATGTAATTTAAAGTAGAGCAAGCCTTTATAAACCTTACCATGCTTAGTAAATGCATAGAAAATGCATACTATTAAGCAGGATTTAGCTTATATCAAAGTACTCTTCAGTTTATCAAGTGTTACTGATACTCTGAAAGACATGTGCATCAATTCCAAGATGGCCACATAATTAGCATTGGTCAGCTGACATTCTGGCAGCTATCTAAGCCCTATAACTTGCCTTTCACCCTCAAAAGAGTTGGCTGCGTGAAATTGAGAGCCTACTTTGCAGGAGCCAATGGAATGTCGGTATGTTAATAAGGCAGACGGCAGTTAGTTGTTTCTGCTGGCAGGACACAACGATGCACATTGAGGTGGGCACTGGGTAGTGCTGAGGGAGGTGGTGCTTGCTCCGGCTCAGTATGCTCTGCTGCTGCATCCAGGACTCGTGTCATCCATTCAGTGCACCTAAAGAAGAGCCGGAGGAGTGCAGACCACCAATGCGGAGTATAACTCTTGCTGACAGCGGAGCAAGCCATGGGGAGGTAAGTCTTGATCTGTGCATTTGACTGATGCACAACTCTCAGGGATACATTGTGCATCAAATAGCTGTGTGGAACGGCATGCAGGACATTGAAGTGATCGTGAATCTAAGGCTACAAGGAGAGCCTTTGTGCTCCTGTATTTTTCAGGAGGCTGTGTGCACCAAAATGCAGTGAGGAGGATGTGTGAATCCAAGGCTGTGAGCGGACATGTGCACTTAGGACTACGAGGAGATTGTGAGCAGGGTGGGTAGAACTCCATGGAATATCACAGAGTTTTTATGCAACTCCATGGAGTTCCGTGGAGTACAACTCTGTGAGTTCCGCCCACCCCTAGTCAAAGGTGATGAGGCATGCTGTTTGATACCAAACATATTTAATTGGTACCATAATGGAGCTGCCAACCTCAGGTTGCCCGGGTGCCAGCCCATGTTATCCTGCGGACTGTGGATCACTTATAGTGTCCTTTAACGGTAAAGGCCACTGTACGGACATATAAGCTTGCACTTACACATACACACCTTTAATATAGTGCACCCTTCATCCTAGGCTTTAGGAGTCCTTCCTTAGGGGTTGCTACCATATATTAAAAATAGTACTTTGACTTTGCCACATATGGTGAAGGTAAAGATGAATTTGAGCATTTTATACTGCTCCTGCAGTCTGCAATGTTAGGCCTGCTGTCAGTGCTTTCCTTAGGTCACTTAAGGTGGCTCAAACAGTGCTGCAGGACCTGGTGACCCCTTTGACATCCATGCCCTGGGTCCCACTGGTACCATATACTAGGGAGTTAGAAGGTGGTTTGTGTCCTTTGCCAGTTGATGCCCTTTTTGCAAAGTCTCGGCAGTGACCTACATCCACAACCACCTCAGTAGAAGTGGGTACTGCAGAGGGTCAAACTTCACAATGCCCACCTACCGCCAGTTCATCTGACATTGGCAGTGGCACCAGCATCAGAAAGTTGAGTTCCCCAGTTTGGAACTTCTTTTCAGTTAGCCAGAAGGAGGTGAGCATTGCCATATGCTCCCTTTGCGGAACAAGTGATAGTCGGGGTAAGCTTGGTAAAAACTATGGTACCAGGGGCCAAACAACCCATTTGAGAAAGCACCATATGATCCATTGCGGGGCACACCTTAGCGACCAAAAAACTGCAAAGGTTGTTGGTGAAGGGCGTGAAAGCCAGCTGAGCAGGGAATCTGAATCTGATCCGATCATGGTAGAAGGTGAAGAAGAGGAAGACATCTTCGTTACGCAAAGCAGCCCTCCCACCAGCAGTGCAATAGTACCACCCACATCAGCAACCTCGCAATGGCACAAGACTCAGGTCGAGACACCAAGGCAACAGAGGACAGTGACTGCCCGCTAAAAAGCACATTGATCCTACCGCTACCTGCTTTCAAGAAGTCACCTGCATCAGTGGCATCAGAAAAGGACAAAAATTCAGGCTACAATTCCTGCCATGTTTAGGCCGGAATGGCAGTCTGAACGCAACCACCCAACGGCACATTTGTACAATGTGAAGCTGGCTAAAATGTTAGCGCTGGACCTCCTCCCTTTTTCTTTTGTGGAAAGGATGGGTTTTCTTGAATTTGTGGCAGCCATGTGCCTGAAATGGAAGATTCCCAGCCGGTCCCATTTCGCCAGAATTGTTGTTCCAGCACTACATTACGATGTGCTGGAATTGCTTGGACAAGCTGTGCAGCAGAGTGCTGTTCACAGTATCCACCTGACAACAGACATGTGGACCAGTTGCCAAGCCACTGATTACATGTGCATCACTGCACACTGGATCTCTTTTGTGGGGGCTAGAGAAAAAATATCTGCAGGTGTTGACACTGCTGAGATTTTTAATGCTGCTTGGAAGCATGCGACAGTAGCCATGTTCACCATTGAGAAATCCCATACAGCTGCAATCATTTTGGAAGACTTTAACAACAAGGTCTTTGAATGGCTGTGACCGATAGGGCTTAAGATTGGATTTGTTGCCACTGACAATGACAGTAATATAGTTAAGGCCATGACCGATGGTGGCTAGTTCAGGGTCTTGTGTTTGGCGCACTGCATCAGTATCATTGTACAGGACTTTCTCAAAAAAGAAGACCAAGTAAGCAACTTACTGTCCACCTGCAGAAGAATCTGCTCTCACTTCAGCCATTCATTTAAAGGCCGGAAAGAGCCGAGGGTTATTCAGCATAATAATAGAATGCCAGTTAAAGTTAAAGCACTCACACAGGAGGTACCAACACGTTGGAACTCAACTTATTACATGCTTGAATGCCTTTTTGAGATGTACAGACCTATCAATGAATATATCATGCAAAGAGGGGATGCAACTGTGAAAGGCATGATCATTGAGATGGACCAATGGTTCCTAGTCAAATGCCTGACAGAGATGCTGCTTCCTTTTGAGGTGTTCACATGGGAAGTCAGCAAAGAGGACAGTACCATGGGCCAAGCTATCCCGTTGTTGCACATGCTACAGGAACAGCTAAAGGAAGTGCCTGCAATGTAGGAAAAAAAGATGCGTATGACTTGGTGGAGAGCTTAATCCTTCGCTTGTCTGCTAATACAAGAGTGCAAAGAGACATTGTGTCCTCCAAACGTTACATCTGTGCCATAATTCTTGATCCACAGTACAAACCATTACAGTTCACTTTCATTCCTTTGTCAGACGGGGATATTAGAAAATACAAAACATGGATAGCTGAGCAAGGCAGAGAGCTAGAAAAAGAATGGCAGGGAATTAGAGTCCTGCAGGGCAGCCTTCAAGTTCAGAGCCTGAGGGCAGTGCTGTTGGCTCACAGTAGCCAAAACCAGCAACAAGAACACCATCAACAACAAGACCAGGAGCATCAGCCCCAAAATCTGCAACTGAGTGGTTTCTACAGACAGGGCTTAAGTCCAGTGCAGAGGCAAAGGCAAAAGAGGTCAAGCAAGGTGGAGTACCAGCAATGACCATTGAGCGAATGGTCCAGGCCTATCTGGATGACGCAACAGAGATTTACCTTGATCAAAACTCATTGGTGTATTGGTATGGGAAGAGGCGTCAATGGCCAGTGCTCAGCAGTCTGGCAATAAACAATCTGGCTTGCCCGGTAGCCAGTGTCTCAGCTGAGCACTTTTTTAGTGCTGCTGGTGCCGTTGTCACAGTGAGAAGGACCAGTCTCTCGACCCAAAACGTGCAGAGATTAACCATGACCAAAATAAATCAGCACTTTATACCACCGGGTTACTGTATACCTGAAGTATGACAGGAGGGAGATGAGGAAGACTCAAGTCATGGCAGTAGTGTGTTAGACCTACTACTTGGTGAACCACCAGAGTTTGAGGACAAGCTCTACTTCTTTGACTAGGCCTGGGTCAACAACTATAGAACTTTCTGGGGAACATTATTATTTACTTTAATTTGTTTGTGTCTGGTTGACTAATTCATCCCCACCGTCTTACTCTTAGACACATTTTATTGACGGATTGGAGTTTCAACTGTGTGCAGTAAAGAAGTCCCGACTCCCCATCCTGACCTCCACACCCATTTCCCTCAAGGGCATTGGTTGGAGAATACAAACAAATGTGTGCCTGCCTCCAACCCTGAGCCATGACTAGCTATCCTTTCCTACCTTAGGGGAACTGCCCCACAGACGACATTAAAATTCGATTTACACTGGCCATTCTCTGCTTTGTGAACAAATGGATCTGCATTGTACAACGTACCATGAATCGATCAGGGTGAGCATGCCAGAAGAACAGGTAAACGGCATGCATTGCACGCTGAGTGATTGTTGTTTGTTGTGAACTTGTGATGTGTGTTGAGAAATGATTCATAATGTGGCAGGTAGTGTGACACTGGGCATTTGTTTATCTGTAACTATTTAGCTTAAAATTAAGCCTGGGCAGAGTTTGCAGAGTTAAAATAAACTCAGCCGCGCTACGCGGAGCTGCGCAAGCGGCGGAGTGAGTTGAAAAAAACGCCGTTTGCGGTAAGTTTCAGCGCCGGGTGTTTGTCTGCGCTGTGAAATTATTGCGAACTTCACCATGCACAGCGCAGGCGAGCGTAAGCGGGCGCTGCTTCCTTTCTGCCGCTCGGGTAGATTTTCTACTCGAGCGGCAGCTTTCTCAACGCGAACGGACGGTTTCTCAACGCGAGCGGTCACGAGCATTCGCGGCCACTCGCAATGAGAAATCCGACTTCCCGCGTTGAGAAATCTCGCCAGGAGGTTGATTTTCCTCACTCGAGCTCGCCAACTTGACGCTGACGAGCACGAAGGAGGAAAAATCTCACCCGGAGGTAGATTTTCCTTGCTCGCGCTCGCCAACTTGATGTTGAGTTTTTTGGAACTCCATGAGCTTCACGTAACGCGGAGTGCTGAAAACTCCGCAAACTCTGCAAACTCTGCAAGCGGAGGGGAGTTCACCACCCAGACTAACTTAAAATGTGTTTGTGATGATTTACAATGTTGGTGGCCTATCAAGTGCTGATCAATTTTCCCCTGAAGGTTATTTTTTTCTCCTTATCCTTTGAGAGATAGCAAGGTTCCTTCACCCACCAAAAAAAAGATTAAAAAAGGGACAAAAGAGGCCTAACGGCGGGCTAGAAGCTTCCTATCGTGCGTCTCGAAAGTGTCCAGACGCTACTACTGCCTGGTTTCCAGGCAAGCCAGCCTCTGCAGAATGTGGTGCTGAAATGCTCTAAAATAGGGGGAGCAGCAGTGGTGGAATGGCAGCAGGCGGCTGCCGTGTGACCGTGGTGACGGACTACCGGAGGCACTGGAGCCTGGCTGGGTCCCAGGGCATTTGCAGCTGCAGCTGCTGCCGCCTCCTCCTCCTCCTATTCTGCCACCAGCTGCTGATATTCAGCCCTGATGACCTCCAGCTTCCTCTGCCAAGTTCTGGCTGCTACCTTTTGCCTGTTAGGTTGTGTACGATTGGCAGGAGTAGCTATATCAAGAAAGAAAATAGAGAATTTAAAAAAATACTCTTAGCAAAACACATAACATTATATAGTAGCACAATAGCAGTACATTTGCTGGTATCCTTGGGCCATTCGATTTTGATGTGATTAGAGTTTTAGGAATTATGCACTATGGAGTATACAAGTATTCTTCTCTCTCTTGTTGAGGTAAATTAATGTAGGCATGCCAGCTTAGCTTGCGCCCTAGACAGACATACTCATGTTGCCTTACTTTGCTACTGTCTGCAGGTGGGTCATCTGTACTAGACAATTATCTCTTGTCCTATCATGACTATGCTCTGGATAATGCCTCAATTTCGCTCTGACTACAAGGCAGATGAATAGTTACTATGAATGATATACATCATGTGAGGTACTACTAATTAATTACAAAGAAGACAATTATGCAGACAGACATCCTCCTATCCGCCCATGAGAAAAGCAATGCACTACAGTACAAGGAAAGGATTAAGGAACATGACATTATATTTGGCATATTCATCACAGAGTATCCAATCCACAAAATGCAAAGTCACCTACTCTTAGTTCAACTTTACTCCCTGGCCTCACCCTCTGTCACAACATTTGACATTACTTGTTTCCAACAAAATAGATTTACTTGGCAGTAAGGAAAATATTTATTACCTTAGTCTACTGCAGGTAAGTTAGGGGGAATAGGCCGGATAGGTAGACGTTTCACTGATCATCATCATCAAGTAGTGAGTAACCTTGTTCAGCAATTGTTGAAAGGGAAAATTTGAACTGACGTAATCCATTATGGAAGCAATAATGAAATATATCACTTGGCCAGAGGAAAGTGGCGCACGCAAAGAATGTTTCTTTCAAATTTTGTGGAAGGCTGGGACACAACAAGGAAGTTAGGAAAGGAGTTACTTATTTATTAGGAAGTAAATGAGTGGGCACTGGGAGTGAAGGGAAACACCACTATTTTTTTCCGCATTGCCTTGACATTTGTAAAGGGGCCTAAACCTTAACTGAGGCAGACGCACATTGCACAGCCAACAATGCAGTGCTGCCGATGTAACCATGCAGCCGATAGGTCACCCATAGCTGTTACTGGTGAAATGCCATGGGTAGGGTCTCAAAAGGAGGCAATTGATGATGATGGGTGGGTACTGGGAAGGATACATAATATAAATTGCGCTTGAAAACTACTGTGAGTCAATAGTGTAGTCTGAAATACCACCTCAACACTTTGAATCAAAAACCTTGATAACAAAATCCATTCCAAGCAAGTAAAGAAGGCAAGAACAACACCACTACAGAGGAGCACCCTAGTCCTTTGCTTACTTTTCTTTCCAGGGATTTGTCCATTCATCATTGCATTGTTCTTCTAGTATTTTTATTCTTCACCTTTGGCTTTTCTACTCAGTCACCATTTAAGCTGTACATTCTCTCCATCCAGTCTTCACCTATGAATACCATCCATCCATATATCAATTCATCCAAACATGACTCTCATTCTCAACAAACCTTTCACCAACATACATTTGTCATTTAACCCCCATGAGTCATTTGACCCATCAAACCCACTGGAGGATTCCTTTCACCCATACACTTTCACCCACCCAGGCAGGCATCCTTTCACCTTTCATCCATCCATCCTTCACCTGGCCATGCATCCTATCACCACCTGTAGCATATGCATCCTTTCACCCACGCATCCTTCTCTTCCAGTCATATTACATTTCACCCGTCCTTCCTCCTTCCATCCTTCTTTCCCTTTTCTAATCAGCCCATCAAGGTCTGATTCTTCATGAAATTTCTCAGCTGAGGTGAAGATAGAAGAGGCCATTAGTTACTCAGCTCCTGCTGTATATGCTAAGTAAAGAGGGGTGTGTTCAACTGTTCATAAGTCTCTACAGTACACCCTTGCAGTGAGTATATAATTATTTGTCAATAAGCAAGCAATATGACTTATCATCGACCGCCACTGCCATTGGCTCCCCCCCTACCACTGCTGCATCTGCTACCTGGCTGGCGCCGCCGTCACCGCTGGCCCCGACACTGGTGGTCGGTGTGGCTAAAAAAAACATTACACATTTTTTAGATGCCAAATACGCCTCCACCTATTTATTTTTTTAATAGCAAAATTGAAAATACACCACGCACATCACTACAATTTGAAAAAGACAGTATCTTCTATCAAAACTATCAGGTTGGGCATTTTGTTGGTGGCAATTTTTGAAAAGTCTTTCAAGAAGACAACCTGTAAAGGACTGCAGTGGCTCAAGCTATTGATGAATCTGAGTTTTCGAAAAGAAATTAGAGTGGACAACAGGAAATAAGGTCTTGGTTGCCAAATGCAATGGGGCTGTCCTCCTCATACTTCCTTCCAGCCACGGTGCATGGTGATCAGTTCACCACCAACTGCTGATAATAAAACTAGGCCTAGCTATGAAGAAGAAAACACAACTTTGGGGTGTTCAACATGACCATGGCCACTCTCTTGTTTTACTGATTGAGCATGCAAAAGTAAAAGAAAGCCTTCTCATTTCAACAAACATGCGTAGAATACCTTACTTGGGCATGCAATCTTCATGGTAGAGTAGTAGTACTAGTAGTAGTACGTGCCCATGACCAATGGGTTTTCTGAGTCTTACAGTACCATGACTAGGCAGTCCACAAAATATATAAGGGTAGAGAGAAAGCTGACTGACAAAGCAGAAGAAAGGAAGTTATATACAGAGACAGTGTGAGGCAAAATACAGACACTAGGAATATAGAAAATAAGTAAATAGGATAATGCAGGGATAACAAGAATTTAGAAATGGATAGGTCGAAGAGGATTTGGGGAAAAAATAAAATTAGGAAACGGGTAGAAATAAATAATTCAAAATAAGGAGTGGTAAAAGTTAGGGAAACATATGTAGTAATATTACCAACAGGAGGACTTACTGGGGCCAGCAGAGGCATCGGCCTAGGAACGTTCTTCGGATTAGGAGGCACCTCCAGCTCCCTCACCTGCCTCGGATGACCTCTTGCCCCTGGATGCTGATGCCAGACATAAAGAGACAAAAAATGATTGGTGGTAAATAAATAATCTCTCCAAAAAGATTTTTGACAGGAAAAGGCAATTGCAATAACATTGAACTTTCCTAAAGCAGATCAACTAGTAGTAGACTAGTATCACAGACCATCCTATCTTTTTATTCCACATTTCCTAAACCTACCTAGCCCGCCTATTCCAAAGACTTTGGAATACTAATAAATTACCACAAATTATGTTTGCTTCTAAGTTCCAATCTTATTCGCAATCATTCTCAATCCCCTTTGACTGGCAAATTTACTGTCTGCATTTTGTCTTTAAATGCATAGATGGACACATGCATACCCCAAATTGGTTGGCTGCTTGTCACTGTATGAGCTACAAGAAAGGTTCTAAGAACTGAAGTGAGCGGACGTGCGCCGCTAAATTACTAATACAAAATAATACTATGTTAGTGACGGGACACAGGAGTCTCTAGTCTGCATTACTTACGTTCCAATATAATTAGCCCAAGCAAGCGCAAACAAGTACAATTAGGTAGCGTTGAGTACCTGTCTAGAATAACAATCACATCATATAATATAATATTTGTAAATGCAACTTACCTGCACGTGAGCAGCATGCTTGCTATTTGGGAAGAAATACTAGCAATAACATAGAACACACAAGTAATAATAATATTAATAATTAGCTACTCACTAAGCCCCACGACCTCAACCCCTAGCAGGTCCAGCAGGTCCTGCTCTTGGTCCAGGATGTTGGACCACCAGTGCATCAGCTGATTATGGGAGCGCCGGACCCCAGAGCAGCGATACACTGCCCAGCGCACCCTCGCCCAGTGCTGCTGGTGCTGCCGTAGTCTCTACCCGGATGCAGGCCTGCCGCCTGCTGGCAGGGTGGAGGGGAGGTGGCACCGGGCAAAAAGAACCAGCGCTGCCACCTCCAACTCAGAAAACAAGGCCCAGCGCTGCACCCCTTCTGGGCGCCGCCTTCTGCAAGTAAGGCGGATCCTTGTTGCTGCATTTTTTTGGGCACCCTTCTCTGCCATGATGCTGGGGGTGCAGAAGAGAGAAATTGTAGAAAGTATAAACAAAAACAGGAATACGAGGGAAGGAAGTAAAAAAGATTAGGAAGGAAGTGAAGAGAAAAATTGGAATACAAAACTCACCGAAAACACACAAAAAAGTTGAAAAAACACAAAATACATACTTAGAAAGACAAAGGGTAGGATAATAAATAAAAAAGATCCGAAAAAAAGTTTTAAAAAGCAAGGATTGAAAACATTGTGAAAGGATCAAAATGTAGGCCTCAGCACCATAAACAGAGTAAAAAAGAAGATGGCCGCGCCCATGCGCGACTACGTGGTGCAGTTTGTGCGATATTTCCTCCCGAACACGCAATCCGCATTGCCGTGTTGTGGAAACGGCATGCAAATGGGCGGGACAAGGAACTCCGCCCACTTCGTAACTCCACGGAGCGTGGCAGAGTTTTTTTGGGGCTTCGCGGAGTTCCGCGTAGTGCTGCTATGCGAACTCTGCCCACCCTTAGTCAGTACTTATACCCAAATGTGCTTTTGAAGTAGGGGAGACATCAAAGAGGTCTTTGAAGATCACAAGGCCCCTGCCTTTCCTGACCTGGCTCCAGAATCACAACAGGGGAGTATGCAGCTCTTTGTGTGGGACAGGCACAGCCCTATTCAGATGCAAGTGTAAACTCCTCCCTGCCAATCTACCTCAGGAAGGCCCATCAGCCTGTTGATGGGCAATCAGGATGCAAATTTCACACCAGCTCCCTTTGTGTGACTGTCTAGAGGGAATGCACAAAGCCCAGCTGTCACCCAACTAAAACCTGTATTCCGAGGTAGGCAAAGGCACAGAATGGTAAAAGTTGGTAAATGACAACTTTCAGACTTACAATTTAAAATCCAACTTTAAAATCCAACTTCACCATAAGATGTAATTTTAAATTGTGAGTCAGAAACACCAAACTGCAAATCTCTATCTTTTCCCAATTTGAGATTACAGTTAAAAGATGTTTTAAGGCAATCCCACTGTTAACCTATGGGAGAGATAGGGTTTGCAGCAGTGAAAAGGAAATTTTGCAGTTTTTCACTACTAGGACATGTAAAACCCAAACGTACATGTCCTACCTTTTAAATACACTGCAACCTGCCCAATAAGCTGACTAAGGCCTACCTTAGGGGTAACTTATATGCAGTAAAAGGGTAGGTTTGGGCCTAGCAAGTAGGTGAATTTGCCAGGTCGAAATGGCAGTTTAATAATGCACACACAGGCCCTGCAGTGGCAGGCCTGAGACATGTTTAAAGGCTACTGAAGTGTCTGGCACAATCGGGGCTGCAAGCCCACTAGTAGCATTTAATCTGCAGGCCCTGAGCACAAATAGTACACTTTACTAGGGGCTTACAAGTAAATTAAATATGCCAATTGTGGATAAGCCAATGTTACCATGTTTTGAGTACAGAGTATATGCACTTTAGCACTGGTTAGCAGCGGTAAAGTGCCCAGAGTCCTAAAGCAAACAAAAACAAGGTTGGAAAAAGGGGAAGAAAAAGGCAAAAAAATTGGGGGTGACCTTGCAGAAAGGGCTAGGTCCAACTAAGGTCTACAGAGGGCCCTAGAATTCCAATTTAGAAAAAATCTAAAAAATTATGAAAAAATAAGTTTTGAGTTAATTAAGTGGATTTCTTGTGCAAAAATCACTTATGAACAAGTGTTACTGCGAAACACAAGTTTACGATCCACCGCTGTAACACCAATGTAGTAAGGTGGAGTATTACGTGGTGGTGCTGGTTAGGCTTCACCATGCAATACTCTCACAAACCCCAAAGATGGTGCTTGGAGTCACAATTATAAATCCTTAGCTAAGTCCTGTTAGAGTGGCAAAGATCAGTCAGGCTTTACTAGAGGGAAATGTGTTAATCATTTCAGAGTACCAACACGTACGATAAGTAATTCACCCGACTCAAAAGAAAGCTGACACCAATTTACAAAAATAAAGCAGAATTTTATAGTAATTTAGACACTAAAAAGAATGTGATCAGATACATATAACCAGAGTTATGGATTTTAGAAGAAAACATAAATCACACCAATTCAATACAGCAGACATTTTGCATTGTGGTCAATGCGAAAAAGAGGCAATTGGTCACTTGCAGGTCGAGTTGTGTAAAACTCAAGGAGGGTAAAGGTGATGCAGGTCCCAGGACCAAGGTACGACAGTCAGTTCGTTTTTACTTGGCTCGAGAAGCCTGGGTGAAGAGTTGTCCTTGGTGCTGAAACGGGATCCGCAGAAGAGCTGGTTTTATCGCTTACATGGTGCTGATGGGGAACAGAGTGCAAAAAGTTGACAATGAAGCCACTGCTGACATCTAATGATTGTTTTGCGGAATTCCCTCGATGTACAGCGTTGAGTAAAGGGGGTGGTTGCCGTACTGGCGACCAACAAGTCTTGTCAGCAGTAGGCACAACAGAAAATAATTTAAAATCTGTGTGTCCTGGGGAACACAGTAGCCACCCCAAACTTCATGGAGGACAGTACTAAGTATCCCACAATGACATGACAAGCTACTTCTGGGTGATCCCTCAGAGGCCCTGATGGCCAGCGATTCTTTGGATCCGATGCACTGTTTTTACCTGTGGTTTCAAGGGACCAGTGCCACTAGTCCAGGGGAGTCTGGTGATACCTTTGGCTCTCAAAGGGATCCTTCTGTCTAGGGAAACCAAACTTTGACCCCGGACGAGCGGCATTCTTGCAGTTCCAGGAAGGTCGCCACAGGTGCAGAGTATCACGCCTTTGGTTTGTGCAGGTCCTGTTGTCACTGACACGGGTCTCTTCTTTAGTCCTTTTTGCAAGTCAGATCAAGCCTGAGTTTCTGGTGTCAGGGGTAGCCCATAAATCCTAGATTAGGGAGGTTAGGGGTGTGGGTGTAAGTGGCCAATGGGCTACTAGCCCCAGTAGCTATTGCGCCCCTGAGGGGACCACTTCCGGAGTTGTAGGTCACCTTTTCCAACCAGAACCCACTAGTCTACCACTTTTAAAAATGGAAGATGTTTTCCTTAGCTCTACAGATCAGGTAACCCGCCTTAGAGGTGTAGCTAGCCTTCTGGGTGTGTACGCCTCCTGAATACTGCATTTTTCCACCTGCCCAGGTGCAAATGTCCTGAAGGCATGGGGAGAGCTGATTCCTCCTTTGGTTAGCAGCCTGGTTGCATATCACAGGCAGTGAAGCCTTTGAAGCTCACCAACTTAATGTGCCACTTCACTAGCCAGCCTGTCATGGAGAAAGATTTGAACTCCTTCTTGGTCGGACCATTATTTCTGACTCCTGGGAAAGTTCACACCTCCTGGCAGGGGCTCAGATTCCTGTCTTTGCAGCAGCAAGTGCGGGCTGGCAGCCAGAGCCCAAGAAAGGCTAGGGCACCCATGTGGGCAATCTCTAAGGTTGCCACCTGTTGCATGCCACATCGTATTTAGGTGGTACCATAATGGAGCTTCTAACCTTGGTTTTGCCTGAGTGTCAGCCCATGGTTTTCCATGGACAGTCTATCACTTATAGTGTCCTTTAATGGTAAAGGCAACTATATGGAGATATAAGCTTACACTTACTTTTCCATACCTTTAATAAACTGGGCCCCGCCTCCTGGGCTTTAGAAAGCCTTCCTTAGATGTGACTGGCATATATTAAAAATAGTGCATTGACTTTGCCTCACATGGTGAGGGCAAAGTCGATTTTGAACAGTTTACCCTGCTACTGTAGTCTGTAATGGCAGGCCTGCTGTCAGTAGTTTATTTGGGTCACTCAGGGTAGCACAAATAGTGCTTCAGGTCCTGGAGACCCCTTTAGCACCTATGCCATAGGTACCACTGGTACCATATACTAGGAACTTATAAGGGGATTAAAGCCCTTTGCCAGTTGGGTTTATGAATTCACATATATCAGTTTTAGGGAGAGAGCACTGGCACTGAGGCCTGGGCAGCAGACACCAGTGCACCTTTAGAGTCATAACCATCAATATTTGGGCAGAAAGTGTGAAGGTAGACCATAAAAAAGGGCACTTTCTTACACTTGTGTCACTTCTTAGTAAATCTGCACCTTGCTACATACACTCCTCACATACACAAACATGGAATGTCAGCTCAAATACCTGGGGGTCTCACAGAATTCCTCTTCAGGCCCCGTGAGCTAACCTATCTGGAGCCTCTATCACCTCCCCTTCTGCTCACCAAAGCCTTCTTATGGTCTTGAGCTTCCCTTTGCTGACTGCCATATCCCTTTGACCCCTTTGTTAGCCATTAACCATTTTCCTGACTTCAGCCATCTGAGTTTCTCGAACACTTTCTGCCATCCTTGACAGACTGCACTTATTTTCACCCATCCACCTTTAGCCTTCTTTGCAGGCATCCATCCCAATGTCCTCAGATCCCCCCTCAGACTACTGTCTCAGTATCATTATATGTCATTCAGAGGTCAGAATGTAAAAGTTCTGGCTTTTTATTCACTTTGTATGCTCTGAAGTTTCAGCATATACTTTCCAGTTCTTTATGTGGGCTGAAGAGGGTGGGTAGCTAGGGGTTGGCAATGTAAGAAGCATGAATAAGAACAATTTACAAAAGGGCTATCCTAATACATGTGACCTAGACTCACATAGGTGTCCTCCTGCTCCTGGGTTTCTTCCTTCACTTCATGGCCCTTCTGTGCCTTTAGGGGTTGGTCCTCCTCCTAATCCTGTTCCAAGTCATCCTTTTCTGGGTTGTTTTGGGTCTCCTGATCTGCATCTTAGCCCTGATCAACTAGCTCTGGTCACCCTGGTTTACTAAATCTGGGGGTCTTGTTTGTAGTCCTTCTTGACCCTTATCTTCCCGGCCCTGCTCCTGGCTCATCCTTGCATTAGCCCTTCCTGACGCTCCTGATCCTGGTACTAGTGACCCTCATCCTAATCCTGCTGGTCTGCTGGGTCCTTATCCACCTATCCCTGTTATCCTGGTTCTCCTAGAGCTAGCATTCCTAGTCTTCAGTGGTTTGGGTCATACTGATTCTCATTGCCCTGGTTGATGCCCCTGTGTTCCACCTGGTGCTGCCTCCATTGGTCCTGGTCCTCTTTATTAAGTCCTCTTATTGAAGGCCTGGTAATTTTGGTCCTGATCTGGTCCCATTGGTCCTTGTGGACATGGTTGTCCTGGTTTCCCTGATCCTCACCATCCTGGTGCTAATACCCCAGTTCCTAGTCCTTCTGCTTCACTTGGAACATCGAATCCTAGTCCCTTGGTTCTGACCTCTCTGGTCCTCCTAGCCCTGTTCCTGCATATTCTGATCTTTCTAGTCCACCTAATCCTCCCCACCTAGTTGCTAGTATAAATGGCCTAGTCCACCTTCTCCTGAACTGACTAGTTCTCCAGATCTTCCTCCAACCTGTCATGCCACTCAAGGCCATGATCCTCCTGCTCGTCATTATTTTGAACTAACTTGTCTACTTTATTCTGATCCTCCTTGTTCAGGTAATCGTGTTCTTAGCTGTTCTAATCCACCCAGGTTTGTCATCATGGACCCTGTCATCCTGGCCTTCCTTGTCCTCCTTTTCCTCCTTACCCTGGTCCTGTTTGCCCTGGTATGCCAGGTCTTGATACTCTGTGCCTCTCTGAATTGAGCTTCCTTTCCCACTTGGTTGTGGTCCCACTGGTCCTCATTGCCCCGGGTCTCTAAGCGCTTGTCATGTTTGCTCTGGTTTCCTGTCCATCTCTTTATTCTTCTGGTTCTCTTCTCCTAGTCTTACTCACTCTCAGTCTGGTTTGCCTAGCAATGGTCTTCCTGTTACTGGTCCTCACAGACACAGTCCTTGTCCTGGTTTTGTGTCTTCCTTGCTTATTCTGAACCCCAGTCATATTGGCCTGGATCTTGCCTTCTTGGATCTGGTCCTGATCCTTTTGGCCCTGGACTTCCTCCTGTTTTCCCACATGCTGCTACACAAACTCCTCATGGTCCTCTATTATCTGGCCCTCCTGGGCCTGGCCCTCCATTTGCTAATTTTCTTGGCCATCCTGTTCCTAGCTCTGGCGCCTGGATCTTGGGGCTGTGATCATCCTGGTCCTGAGGTCCGTGGTCCTGATCCTCCTATTCCTCCTCACCCTTGTCGTCCTGGTGCTGATACCGAAGGTCCTGATTCTCTTTGCCCTGATATTCCTGGTCCCTTAGCTCTTTGTTTCTTGGTCATCATAGAACCTTTTCTTCTGACTCTGGTAGCCTGTGTCCCTGGTCTCAGCTGCCTGGCACTCTAGGTCAAGGTCATGCTATTCATGTTTTTCATAGTCCTTGTCCTTCTCGAGAATCAATGCCCATTGTCCCTGAACCTCTTGGTCCTGTTCCTTATACATTGCATTCTCCTGGGCTTTGTTCTCTTGGACCTGACTTACCTGCTATTTTAGCCTTGGTCTCCTTTGCCCTGGCCATCCAGGTCCTTCTTGTCCTATTGTGCTTGTTATCATAAACGTTGCCTTCCGGCCACCAAGGCCCTTCCTGGTTCCCACAGTCTTGTCCCATCTGGCCCTGTCCCTTTCTGGTCCTCTTGGTATTAGTCACCGTGTCTTGGTATTCCTTACGATCAGCCTCCTAGCCCAGGTACCTCAGGTCCTAATCCATATTGCTTCTCATGTCCTTGCACTCTTAGTCTTTGTCCTTTTAGTTTG
This sequence comes from Calotriton arnoldi, assembly GCA_963921515.1. Lineage (NCBI taxonomy): Eukaryota > Metazoa > Chordata > Amphibia > Caudata > Salamandridae > Calotriton > Calotriton arnoldi. The sequence goes on from CAWUFW010016555.1 coordinate 234,772, forward strand.
GCTTGTCCTTGTTCTCCTCGATCAGTTTTTTGTCCATTTAGCCCTACTGGTACTGCAGCCATTGATCCAGGTCATCTTGACCCAGGTTCTCCTTGTTCGTGTCTTCCTGAGTATGGCCATTTGGATCCTCGTCCTTTTGCCCACCATTGTCCACTGGTCATCCAAATGCTGGCTGGTCTTCTTACCTCAGATCCTCTTCACCCTGGTCCTGCTACTTGTAATAATTGCTCTACTCCACTTGATAATCCAAGCCCTGGTCCACTAGGCTCTGATCTTCATCACCCTCTTAGCACTGTTTCCGGTCCTCCTGGCCATGATCCTTTTAGGTTGCCTAGTCCTCCTGCTCTGGTCTTCTGAGTGCCCTTGGTACTTCTCCCCTCAGTCTTCCTAATCCCTGTCCTACTCATCCTTGTATCATTGAAATACTGGCCATTGTCTATCAGGTCCTCATCTTTGTAATTCTCTTCAATCTGGTCCTGATCTTCCTAGCCCTCATCCTCCTTCTCCTTTCCCGCATGGCTCTGCAATAACTTGTATTGTCACAGATCACTCTAGCCTTTCCTATTTCTGATATTCCTTGGCCTCTGGTTCATGCTAGTCTAAGAACTTGTGACCCTGTACTTTCTGGTCCTGGTTTGACTGGTCATAATTCCCATGTATTCATTCTCCTAGTCATTTGGATCCTGGGTCTCCTGTTTCACAGGCTCCCGGTCCTGGACCTTTTCATCCTCCCCCACCCTAATTCTTGTCCATCAGTCCTCCTTTCCTTGCTCCTCTGGTTTATTTAGTCCCCTCATTTGCCTGTTCTTAATCCTTCCAATCCTGGTCACCTTGGCATATGTATTCCTGGTCTTAGTTCTGGTACTTCTTTGTCTGGCTCTCATGCATCTGTTCTTCTGGTGCTATTTCCACTGGCCTTAGATTCTCCAGCCCTCCTAGTTTCTGTTCCACCTACTCCATCCTACTCCTACTAGTCCTCCTGGTTTCCTGGTTTACCTATTCTACCTTGTGCTTGTCCATCTGATCATGGGCCCCTCTATCATGGCCCTCCTAGTAATGGTCCTATTGGGTCTGGTCTTCCTCATCCCTCTTGCACTGGTCCTCTTAGTTCTTTTGTTGTGGGTCAATCTGGTTCATGTAGTTCTTGTCACTCTGGCTTAGGATCCCCAGAATCTGACACTCCTGGACCTTCTGATCCTGGTCCCACTGGACCTAGACTTCCTCATACTTTATAACCCTGAGCTCATTCTAATCGAGGGTCTCGAGGTCCTGCGAGCCCTGGCAGTTCTAGGCATGGCCTTCAGTGTCCTGGTCCTTTTGCTTCTGGCCCCTTGGTCCTCCTTGACATGATGTCTATTGTTTTGGCCCTCCTGTCTCTGGTCCTTCTCTCCATTAGTTTCCTGGTACTGGTCCTCCTTGGTCTGTCTACCTGGGTATCTTTCTCCTGGCCCTGGTTGTCCTCATCCCTATGGTCCTTGTCTGTGAGCACAGGCCCTCATAGCCCTCCTTGTCACTATGGTCCAGGGCATTCTGTTCCTTCTACCTCTGGTCCTTCTTTTCCTTCGGGCCCCTGTCCACTGGGTACAGATCCCCCTGTTCCACATTTGACTGGCTCTCCTGATTCTTCTCACCCTGGCCCTGGTACCCCTAGTGCTGTCCTGTTCCTTGTTGTTTATTTCTCCCTGGTTCCCTCTGGCATTGGTAACCCAGAATCTCATAGTTTAGGTCTCTCTGGGCCTGGCTCTTTTTGTCCTGGTCCTTGTGGTGATGTTTGTAATTGCCCTCCTAGTGGTTCACCTCTTGGCCCTTATTCTGCTACTTTTCTTCCCCCTCCTCCTACTGCTTCCTTCCCTAGCTCCCCTACACAATAGTTTTAGTCAGGTGCAGTCACTAAGCTAGTCACACAGATTTTTACTTTTTTTGACAAACAGATTTCTTTTGCTGGGACAACACTTGTGAGAAGTTGGCCTGGCATATGCTGTCCACTAATTATAGTGGGCACCTTGCACCAGTCCAAATCGACTCTTATGGTAGATAGGTTAAAGACAACCTTATTGAAAGCTATCCTAGTGGTAGCTATGGAGAGCAGCCTTCAGGCTAAGTCTTGAAGGAATGTAAAGCAGCTTGTTTTACCAGTCTATAATCTCTTGAGTGACCAAATGAAAGAGCACCACACCAGGTATATATTCAAAATATATGTATTTATTACTAAACACACCCCTCTAGTCTCTTTATGAGGCTAGAGTTCGAAGTACATAGGTTATAAGATCTTAAATTACAGTAATAGCACAAATACACGTTTGGGCCCTAGGGGCGTACCAAACCATATACCAATAAAGTGGTATGCGAACCACGACTGAACTAGACACTAGGCCTAGAGCCTCTAGAAGTGCTTGGACCACAAGGAACCACCCAAGGTAGTGACACAGGGGACCCACGGGAGACGCGTGCAGTGTAAATACACAACCGCGATACGCCGTTAACTTCTATGGAGAAAGTCGGGATCGGGAAAATAGAGGAAAGGGACACTTAAAAGAGGACTAGGACAAAACCCTTTGAGATCTAGGACTTTGAAGAGTCTCTACCCACGGGAGCACCGGAGTACTCGTGTTACCTCACCCAGGGAAGCCGGGTGCATAGGTGCCTTTCGGGGTCGGGTTTCGTCGTCGATTCGAATGGCGATCTGCTGCAAAGTGCTGCTGGCAGCCAAGAGAAAAGTGTCCGGGTGGATCCAAGAGTGGATCGGAGTTCTGGTGAACCTGAAAGCAGAGGGGACAGAGTCTGGGTCACTAGCCAGTGACCAGGAAGGCGATGGACAGATGCCCACCGATGTTGAGTGCTTCAGGTGCATTGACGGTCGTCTTGACTCTTCAGCCACGAGGTCCGGGAGGCGTTGTCGGTGACCAGGAGCAGGATTCGAGCTGGTACTCGATGTCTGTCGAGTGCTGAGGTGTCGGCGACCGGATTGGACCCAACAAGCCTTGGCAACGGCAAGTCTCGAGTAAGATGTAGATCGTCGATGGTGCAGACCAGCAAGGTCTGTGGAACTCACCCAGCAAGGGTAAGTGAGGGCAGGCCTGGAGCAACCAGGATGCCAAGTAAGGAAAAGATTGGCCTTCGTTAAGGGCTACTAGCCAACGGGCTAGTGACCGCAAAGGAGCCTCGTGATGCCGCACGTGGAGCTGGCTTACAGGACACTCGTGGAGTGGGGGCCAGTGATCTTCGGTGCAGGTGGTGCTGGGGGCTAGCGCTACTCAGAGCCCAAAGCACGACTTCTTGGAAGACCCAGAAGATGGTGCACTTGCAAATGTGCTCGGTATCCAGGGGTCACGGTCTCAAGTCACCCACGATAGCCACGGGCCTCAGCTTTGCTGGGGACTCAGGGTAGCCTCGGGGAAGTCTGAGAATCCACCTCTGGTGATGCGATGACTTCGGCGTCCAACGGGAGCTTCAGTAATGCGAACCGGACAGATGCTTCTTTGGTGCCTGCCAAGCAGGGGAGTCACTCCTTGACCCCAAGGGAGATTCTTCAGTCCTCTAATCTTGTCGTAGAGCGTCGAAGGTCCAGGATTCAGTTTCAGAGTTTCGTCCAGGTATAATCTAAAGTCCTAAGGACTGGGTTCCTACCTTTATTCTAAAAATAGGGGTTGGACTACTCTGTGGCCCCACCTATGGGTGGGTCAGGGCAGAGGGGTGGCTACACCCCTTTCCCTTTGTCCAGTTCGTGCCAAAGCAGGGGCTGCAAGCCCCTGATCCGGTTTGAACTGGGGTATGCACAGGGACACCAAATGTGCCCCCAGTGCAGGACTTCAAAGCACCCGAAAGTGCTCCCGCCCAGCCCCAATACACATTATCCTGTCTGGGGAGGTGGTCACACCTCCCTGGGACAGGAAACCTGTTGTCCAGGCCTCCCCTGCCGGAGTTTCGTCCAGCAGCAGGAGGCCAGACTCGTGTCTGTGGCAGCAGCATCCATTTTGTGATGCCAGGGCTCTGGAAAGAAGTTACCGGACTCGTCAGAGTTAACATGTCTTTCCCTCTAGAAGGGTGGAATGCTACCCCCGCCGCCAGGATTGGTGGGGGGTAGTATTCCAAGATGTTTGACACCAAACACGACATGTTTAGGTGCAGCCATTCCAAAGTTAGCATTTTACCGCGAGGATATAATGCGCTTAAGAGTATATGGTCAGGCTGCACTACAAACAGCATCAGAGATGGTCTCCGAATGCTGCAGAGGGGCCCTGCTCATGCAGGGGCACCCTCTCACATAGGAACCATGCACTCTGCCTTTAGGATTGATAAGGCCTGCCTTAGGAGTGACTTATAGGTTTCTATGTGTGTATGTATTTCGTGATATAGGTAACCTATATCACAGTAAGGGGTGCATGCACCACCTTACCCAGGCTGCAGTAGCAGACCTGTGGTGTCAGTTTGGATGGCCTTCCAGGGGTGGCATAATACATGCTGCAGCCCCTGGCAGGCCTCTGAGGTACCTATGCCCTTGGTACATAGTATACCATATACTAGGGACTTATAAGGGCACTCCAGATCCCAATCAGAGATGTGCCTAAGGCACATGGAAACCATTTTAGAGAGGAAGCAGCTAGGCTGGGGTTCTGATTAGCAGGGCCCCAGCCAGACTAATGTCGAAAAACAGTGAAGCATCAGCAAAAAGTGGGGGTACCCATGTGAAGCAGATCCTACTCTCCTACACAACCCCCCCAAACGTAGGGACATTAAACTAACCTTGCCCAGTTAAGTCTTCATGTTCTAAGTGGAAATACCTAGAGAGTCCATCTGCATTCGCATGGTTACTCCCAGGCCTATGTTCCACTGTAAAGTCCATCCCCTGTAGGGAAATGGACCACCTAAGCAGTTTGGGGTTTTCACCCTTCATTTGTTTTAGCCATAAGAGGGGCTTATGGTCTGTCTGAACCAGGAAGTGTGTACCAAACAAGTATGGCCTCAACTTCTTCAGAGCCCAGACCACAGCAAAGGCCTCCCTCTCTATGGCTGACCAACGTTTCTCTCTAGGGGTCAGCCTTCTGCTAATAAAAGCTACTGGCTGATCCTGACCTTCTTCATTCAATTGTGACAGTACAGCCCCTACCCCCAATTCAGATGCATCTGTTTGAACAATGAACTTCTTGGAGTAATCAGGACTCTGCAGAATTGGAGCAGTGCACATGGCCTGCTTGAGGTCATCAAATGCCTTTTGACAGCTAACTGTCCACTGAACCTTTTGGGCATTTTCTTAGAAGTTAAGTCATTCAAGGGTGTCACTATTGATCCATACCCCTTGACAAATCTCCTATAGTACCCAGTCAGGCCTAAGAAGGCTCTCACCTGAGTCTGGGTAGTGGGAGCAGTCCAGTCCATGATGGTCTGGATCTTGCTCTGCAAAGGTTGAACCTGGCCTCCACCCACAAGGTGGCCCAGGTACACAACCTGACTCTGCCCTATCTGGCACTTAGTGGCCTTGATAGTCAGGCCTGCCTTCTGCAGGGCCTGTAAAACATTCCTGAGGTGGACCAGGTGATCCTCCCAGGTGGAGCTAAAGACAGCAATATCATCTAGATAAGCTGCACTATAGGCTTCCAGTCCTGTGAGAACTGTGTTCACCAACCTCTGGAAAGTGGCAGGTGCATTCTTCAGACCAAAGGGCATTACCACAAATTGATAATGCCCACTAGGGGTTGAGAATGCTGTCTTGGGCTTTGCAGTATCAGCTAGTCTGATCTGCCAGTAGCCAGCTGTTAGGTCAAATGTGCTGAGATATTTGGCAGAGGCCAAAGTATCTATGAGCTCATCTGCCCTGGGTATTGGATGGGCATCAGTCCTAGTGACTGCATTGAGACCCCTGTAGTCTACACAAAACCTCATCTCTCTTTTCCCACCACTGGTGTGAGGTTTCGGTACTAGGACTACTGGACTAGCCCAAGGGCTATCTGAGGGCTCAATTACTCCCAATTCCAACATTTTCTGGACTTCAGTCCTGATACAGTCCCTGACATGGTCAGGTTGCCTATAAATCTTGTTTTTAATAGGCAGACTGTCCCCAGTGTCCACTTCATGAGTGCACCAGGTGGTCTGACTGGGTGTCAGAGAAAACATATGTCGAAACTGATTGAGGACTTGCCTGCAATCAGTTTGTTGCTGGGTAGTGAGGCTGCCTGCCAAGGCTACACCATCAACTGACCCATCGTCAGGGTTCTGTGAGAGCAGGTCAGGGAGTGGGTCACTCTCTTCCTCCTGCCCTTCATCAGTAGCCATGAGCAAGCCCATGTCTGCCCTGTCCACATATGGTTTTAACCTGTTGACATGGAGAACCCTGTGGGGACTCCTGGGTGTTCCTAGGTCCACTAAATAAGTGACCTCACCCTTCTGCTCAACAATAGTGTGGGGTCCACTCCATTTATCTTGGAGAGCTGCTGGGGCCACTGGCTCCAACACCCACACCTTCTGTCCTGGCTGGTAAACAGTCAGAACAGCCTTTTGGTCATGCCAGGCCTTCTGAAGTTCCTGGCTAGCCTCAAGGTTTTTGGTTGCCTTTTTCATGTACTCAGCCATCCTGGAGCGGAGACCAAGTACATAGTCCACTATATCTTGCTTTGGGGGCTTGAGAGGTAACTCCCATCCTTCCTTCACCAAGCACAGTGGACCCCTCACAGGGTGGCCAAACAGAAGTTCAAAAGGGCTGTAACCAACCCCTTCTGAGGCACCTCCCTATATGCGAATAAAAGGCAGGGCAAGAGTATGTCCCATCTACGCCTAAGCTTTTCTGGGAGCCCTTTAATCATGCCCTTCAAGGTTTTGTTGAATCTCTCAACTAAACCATTGCATTGTGGGTGATAGGGTGTGGTGAACTTATAAGTCACTCCACACTCCTTCCACATTGCTTTTAAGTACCCAGACATGAAGTTAGCACCCCTGTCTGATACTACCTCCTTAGGAAAGCCCACTCTTGAGAAGATTCCCAGGAGGGCCCTTGCCACCACAGGTGCTGTAGTGGTCCTGAGGGGAATAGCTTCTGGGTACCTGGTGGCATGATCCACTACCACCAGGATAAACCTGTGCCCAGAGGCTGTTTGGGGATCCATGGGACCAACAATGTCAATCCCTACCCTCTCAAAGGGCACCCCCACCACAGGTAGTGGTATCAGGGGGCCTTTGTAGTGCCACCTGCTTTGCCACTGGCTTGGCAGGTTACACAGGAGCGACAAAACTCCTTACTGTCTTCAGACATGTGGGGCCAGTGAAAGTGAGGGACAATTCTGTCCCAAGTCTTGTTCTGGCCCAGGTGTCCTGCTAAGGGAATATCATGGGCTAGGGTCAATAGGAAGCCCCTGAACTTCAAAGGTATTACCAACCTCCTGGTAGCACCAGGCTTGGGGTCTCTACTCTCTGAGTACAGGAGTCCATCATCCCAATACACTGTATGGGGACCACTAGCTTTCCCAGCAGCCTCAGCAGCAGCTTGCTGTCTGAGGGGTTCAAGGGAGGGGCAGCTCTGCTGCTCCTGGCTCAGATCTGCCCTAGAAGGTCCCCCTGTCCCCAAGAACTCAACCTGGTCAGGTTCAAGTTCCTCTGGGACAGTTCCTTCTTCAGGGCTGAGATCATCCCCCTCAAGGGACTGATCTTCCTCCTGAGCCAAGGGGAAGGCACTGCCTTAACCCTACTACTCCTCCTCTTGGAAGGCACTTGGTCCATTCTTCCAGAATCCAAGGCCTGTTCAGTGCTAGACATTTTGGCTTGTGACCTGGTCACAGCAAACACATCTGCAGGGATCCCCAGCATTTCTGCATGGGTCCTGAGCTCCACTTCTGCCCAAGCAGAAGTCTCTAAGTCATTGCCAAGCAAGCATTCGACTGGTAGGTTTGCACTTACCACAACCTTCTTAAGGCCAGTTACCCCTCCCCAGGAGAAGTTAACAACTGCCAGAGTATGGTCTGTTCTGACATTGCTAGCATTGGTCACTTGGTACATCTCACCAAGCATAACTTGCCCAGGTAGCACAAGGTCTTGTGTCACCATTGTGACACTTGCCCCTGTGTCCCTAAATGCCAAAGCCTCACGTCCATTAATTAAAGGCTGTTGTCTGTACTTGCCCAGATTACTGGGACTCACAGTGGAGGTCACATCCATGCCTCCATCACAGACTAACACAGCCTGAGTCAGCTCTCTGACTAAGTCAGAGCCCAACTCAGTTCCCAGGGTGAACCCTACTAAACCCTTTGCTGGAGCACTTCCACCAACTGTACTAGGGGGAACAGGTGCCTTAGGGGCATTGGTGGGTGCTGGACTGGAGTCTTTGGACTTGGTGCAATCACTGGTCCAGTGGGTCTTTTGCTTACAGACCTTGCACCATGGTTTTCTTTGGCCTTTACCCTTGGTAGACTGGGAATCCCCACCAGAAGAAGATTTTTGGGGGCCTGATGAAGACTTTTGATCTTTACCCTTCTCCCCACCCTTGTCAGAGTTCTTAGCATCTTGCTTCTTGGTTTCCCCACCTTGGTTCTGTACCTTCTGCTTCACCCTGGTTCTGACCCATTTGTCTGCCTTCTTTCCCAATTCTTGGGGAGAGGTCAGATCAGAGTCAACCAGGTATTGATGCAACAGCTGATTTTGACAGTTATTAAGAATCTGCTCCCTCATTATCAGATTATACAATCCTGAGAAGTCACACACCTTACTGCCCATCAACCAGCCTTCCAGAGCCTTGGCAGAACAATCCACATAGTCTACCCAGTCTTGAGTCTGTGCTTTTTGGGTGTCTCTGAACTTCAACCTGTACTGTTCAGTGGTTAGGCCAAACCCATCAATAAGAGCACTCTTCAAGACCTTGTAATTGTCAGCATCCTCCTCTCTAACAGTGAGGAGCTTATCTCTACCTTTGTCAGCAAAGGAGAGCCACAAGATTGCTGCCCACTGCTCCTGAGGGACCTTCTGTACTTTACAGGCCCTCTCTAAAGCAGTTATCCATTTGTGGATATCATCCCCACTCTGGTAGGGAGGGACAATCTTGCTCAGGTTCCTATGGTCATAGGACCTTTCCCTATCTCTAGGGACATGGCTGCCACCATGGGACTCTAGTCCCAACTTTCTTCTCTCTCTAAGGAGATCTAGGGATTCTCTATCTAAAGCTAATTGCTTTTTTCTGAGTTCCAGCTGAGTTTCCTCATACTGGACTAGCCTCTTTCTTCTCTCATGAGAGGATTCTCTCCTATGAGATGAGACAGAGCTCCCTATAGAGGTGCCAGAGTGGTTAGACTCCTGAGAAGGAGACCTAGACCTTCTGGGCACACTCTTAATCCTTCCTGGGGGGACAAAGAGGGCATCATTTTGATCATCCTCATCATCATCCACAGGAGGGATTGGGTTTTCCAGGTCAGGGTCATTGTCACCCTCCTGGCCAGTTTCAGAGGGGGGCTGGGGGTACTGGTACCCCTAGCGTCCTCCTCTTCTCCTGCCCCACCCTCAGCTCCTACCCCTTCAGTCCCTACAGGCTTACTAAGGTCATAAGCCACCAACAACTCCTTGAGGTGTTGGGTGGTGGGGCTTTGGCCTGTCCTTATTTTTCTCAAGTTACATAAAGCTCTCAATTCCAAGAATGGGAGTGTATCATACTTGGAGGGTGGAAGCTCAATGGCTTCCTGCAAGGATTCTTTGGATCCTGCCCTTAAAGACATTACTAGTGTGGTGTGGTGTATGCACTACCTACTCTAGTGTGGCCTACTAAACTCTCTTGAGTTGTAGAAAGGGTTGTGCTATCCCTTAACACACAACTCTAAGTTCAGTAGAACTTACTGTTATTCTAAGCTTAAATTATATGTACCTTAGGTACCTTTAGTGGTTTTCAGTTGATCAATTCAATTGAGATTATCTGGTAAAACAATAGCAAGCTGGAATCCCACACGCTGCACACCAATGTGAGAAGTTGGCCTGGCATATGCTGTCCACTAATTATAGTGGGCACCTTGCACCAGTCCAAATCGACTCTTATGGTAGATAGGTTAAAGACAACCTTATTGAAAGCTATCCTAGTGGTAGCTATGGAGAGCAGCCTTCAGGCTAAGTCTTGAAGGAATGTAAAGCAGCTTGTTTTACCAGTCTATAATCTCTTGAGTGACCAAATGAAAGAGCACCACACCAGGTATATATTCAAAATATATGTATTTATTACTAAACACACCCCTCTAGTCTCTTTATGAGGCTAGAGTTCGAAATACATAGGTTATAAGATCTTAAATCACAGTAATAGCACAAATACACGTTTGGGCCCTAGGGGCGTACCAAACCATATACCAATAAAGTGGTATGCGAACCACGACTGAACTAGACACTAGGCCTAGAGCCTCTAGAAGTGCTTGGACCACAAGGAACCACCCAAGGTAGTGACACAGGGGACCCACGGGAGACGCGTGCAGTGTAAATACACAACCGCGATACGCCGTTAACTTCTATGGAGAAAGTCGGGATCGGGAAAATAGAGGAAAGGGACACTTAAAAGAGGACTAGGACAAAACCCTTTGAGATTTAGGACTTTGAAGAGTCTCTACCCACGGGAGCACCGGAGTACTCGTGTTACCTCACCCAGGGAAGCCGGGTGCATAGGTGCCTTTCGGGGTCGGGTTTCGTCGTCGATTCGAATGGCGATCTGCTGCAAAGTGCTGCTGGCGGCCAAGAGAAAAGTGTCCGGGTGGATCCAAGAGTGGATCGGAGTTCTGGTGAACCTGAAAGCAGAGGGGACAGAGTCTGGGTCACTAGCCAGTGACCAGGAAGGCGATGGACAGATGCCCACCGATGTCGAGTGCTTCAGGTGCGTTGACGGTCGTCTTGACTCTTCAGCCACGAGGTCCGGGAGGCGTTGTCGGCAACCAGGAGCAGGATTCGGGCTGGTGCTCGATGTCTGTCGAGTGCTGAGGTGTCGGCGACCGGATTGGACCCAACAAGCCTTGGCAACGGCAAGTCTCGAGTAAGATGTAGATCGTCGATGGTGCAGACCAGCAAGGTCTGTGGAACTCACCCAGCAAGGGTAAGTGAGGGCAGGCCTGGAGCAACCAGGATGCCAAGTAAGGAAAAGATTGGCCTTCGTTAAGGGCTACTAGCCAACGGGCTAGCGACCGCAAAGGAGCCTCGTGATGCCGCACGTGGAGCTGGCTTACAGGACACTCGTGGAGTGGAGGCCAGTGATCTTCGGTGCAGGTGGTGCTGGAGGCTAGGGCTACTCGGAGCCCAAAGCACGACTTCTTGGGAGACCCAGAAGATGGTGCACTTGCAAATGTGCTCGGTGTCCAGGGGTCACGGTCTCAAGTCACCCACAATAGCCACGGGCCTCAGCTTTGCTGGAGACTCAGGGTAGCCTCGGGGAAGTCTGAGAATCCACCTCTGGTGATGCGATGACTTCGGCGTCCGACGGGAGCTTCAGTAATGCGAACCGGACAGATGCTTCTTTGGTGCCTGCCAAGCAGGGGAGTCACTCCTTGACCCCAAGGGAGATTCTTCAGTCCTCTAATCTTGTCGTAGAGCGTCGAAGGTCCAGGATTCAGTTTCAGAGTTTCGTCCAGGTATAATCTAAAGTCCTAAGGACTGGGTTCCTACCTTTATTCTAAAAATAGGGGTTGGACTACTCTGTGGCCCCACCTATGGGTGGGTCAGGGCAGAGGGGTGGCTACACCCCTTTCCCTTTGTCCAGTTCACGCCAAAGCAGGGGCTGCAAGCCCCTGATCCGGTTTGAACTGGGGTATGCACTAGGGACACCAAATGTGCCCCCAGTGCAGGACTTCAAAGCACCCGAAAGTGCTCCCGCCCAGCCCCAATACACATTATCCTGTCTGGGGAGGTGGTCACACCTCCCTGGGACAGGAAACCTATTGTCCAGGCCTCCCCTGCCGGAGTTTCGTCCAGCAGCAGGAGGCCAGACTCGTGTCTGTGGCAGCAGCATCCATTTTGTGATGCCAGGGCTCTGGAAAGAAGTTACCGGACTCGTCAGAGTTAACATGTCTTTCCCTCTAGAAGGGTGGAATGCTACCCCCGCCGCCAGGATTGGCGGGGGGTAGTATTCCAAGATGTTTGACACCAAACACGACATGTTTAGGTGCAGCCATTCCAAAGTTAGCATTTTACCGCGAGGATATAATGCGCTTAAGAGTATATGGTCAGGCTGCACTACAAACAGCATCAGAGATGGTCTCCGAACGCTGCAGAGGGGCCCTGCTCATGCAGGGGCACCCTCTCACATAGGAACCATGCACTCTGCCTTTAGGATTGATAAGGCCTGCCTTAGGAGTGACTTATAGGTTTCTATGTGTGTATGTATTTCGTGATATAGGTAACCTATATCACAGTAAGGGGTGCATGCACCACCTTACCCAGGCTGCAGTAGCAGACCTGTGGTGTCAGTTTGGATGGCCTTCCAGGGGTGGCATAATACATGCTGCAGCCCCTGGCAGGCCTCTGAGGTACCTATGCCCTTGGTACATAGTATACCATATACTAGGGACTTATAAGGGCACTCCAGATCCCAATCAGAGATGTGCCTAAGGCACATGGAAACCATTTTAGAGAGGAAGCAGCTAGGCTGGGGTTCTGATTAGCAGGGCCCCAGCCAGACTAATGTCGAAAAACAGTGAAGCATCAGCAAAAAGTGGGGGTACCCATGTGAAGCAGATCCTACTCTCCTACAACACTGTCAAGTTCAGAATTGAGGAATCAGTAGAGACAGGACCTTACACTGCTTAACATGCTGAAAATCAAAACTACGATTCCCACAATGCACTGTGCAGGTGACTAAAGTGTCAGTGTGGCTGAAGGGGCCACTTGTGACATGGGACCAATAAGCATTAATGCCTTTAACCTAATCTGCTGGGTGAATAGTATGAAAAAGTGTGCCTATTCACAGGCAGCAGAGTGTATGGAATGGATGGATTACTTAGCTGTCTCATTTTTTTTTTAAAGAGTTTTATATAGTGCGAACTAGACCCGAAGATATCAGGTATCAGAGCGCTTTACATGAGCACCAGTTTAGTTACAGACGGACACTTCACAGTCTTCTGCTTTCACTTCCCCTTTCCACAAAAGCCCCATTACAGCGTCTCACTCAATTTACCTCCTGCAAGTGCTCCAAAGAATTGTGCCCCAAAACACCAATTACCTACTGTATGTGTCACTCCCTTCTGGGGTCCAGATAAATTATCTATCTGCATTCCCTGTTTGCTGTTGTTTGATAAAAGCTGCTGTGTTGACAGGTTTAAAATGCTAAGCAAGCTCAATCCCCCTTAAACAGAAGCCTAAAGCTGGCACAAGGCCTTCCATAAGAAGCCCAAAAAGAGCCCAGCCCTCAAAAACCATCAAAAGGAGCATAATGATCACTAGAAAAACACAATGTATTCTCATGAGTGAATAAAACATTTAAGTAACATGCTTTGCAATCATATTGAGTATTCTTTGCTGACAGCCAAATACACCTAGACTGAAGCACAAAATATCTGTGTGCCATATCCTGAAGCTTCTGTTTCATTTCTACATGTCTTATTTGAATATTAAAATATCATAAATGTTTTTACTCAAAATCTATTTTAAAATTTTCTTATCTTTAAACAGTTTAGCTTAATTCATGTACTTACCTTTTTATAAACTATTGTGCTTTTGTACATGCACTTACTTTAAAATGCTTTACACATGTTGCATTCCCATTACAAGATAGTCACCAAACTAACATTGCCTGGAGTCCATTTTTTGTTTATGGCCGGCTAAATAAAAACCTTCTTCACACTATTCATCTGGCCACTGGTCAAATTGTATATGAGTACTACTATTCAGTCTATGGCTGGCTAAACAGCAGAGATTATGTAACTAATTTGACGACCGCTCGGTAAACATCAGAGATTTTGTACAATTTGACCGGCGGCCAGGAAAATATACACTTCCTTCAAAAATACATCAAGATTTTTTTGCCATTTACCTAATATTACATCAACATACATGTTCCATAATGTAACACAAAAAGTTTGTAGACAGTCCTTGTATTTGGGCAAAATTGATAAAAGTTAGAGTGTCTTCAGTAGAAAGTTAAACTTGGCGGGGCATGAACATTTTCAGAAGCATGATGGGGACAAAGTCTATATAGGAAAGGGTATTATAATACAATTTTTTTTTTTTTAAATGGGTAACCCAACCTCAGAAGTCTTAAAACATAGGGAGACATTTTAAAAAGAAAGTCAAATGCTCAAATGAAAATCAATAGTCCAAAATACAAATTGTCACTCCCCTAAATTAGAGGGGTTATCAGAGCATAGTTCTAGGTTTGGGGTTTTTGTTCATCCTTCACTTCACGTTTCACCCCCACAACATTTATATCCACCTCTGATGCAGAAATTATATGGCTAGCCTTGGCAGAATCAAAAAGCCTCAGATAAATGTAATAAACAGGGCTTGAGGTGGAAACATTCAACACAGACGAGAGATGTGACAAGTGATGTTAGGGGAGTTATGGAGGAAGACAATATGTAATGCCTGCAATCAAGGAAGTGAGGAGATTTCCTAGATTTCTATGTTGATCTAATAGTATCTCTCAGAGTGCCCCTACTTCATCTATCAACTCCTGCATATCCTGAGAGATTGCTACTGGACCATCAGCTATGAGTCTCTTGACCTTCTAGAGTATTGCCATTCAATCAATCAATCAGGGATTTGTGAAGCGCACTACTCACCCGTGAGGGTCTCAAGGCACTGGGGGTGGGGGATGCCGGCCATTGAGAGTATAATTGGAAGGAGAGTAACACCTGAGGGCTAAGAAGTGTCAGGGACAAAGGAAACCCTTTATTGATGTGGTTCTGGGTGGGCACTTGGAGTAGAAAGAGGAGAAGGTAAAGCAGGGGGTGCAGCTGGAAGCTACTTTTGTTATTGGGACATCTGGAATTGAGGAAGCGGTGGTTGCAGGCTCATATGTAGGTGGGGCCTGCTCTTGGGACACCACTGAGATGCCCTGCCAGGAGCAGCCCTATTGTCCACCTCCTCCTGGCTGGTGGTGTCCAATTTCTTTAGCCGCACAGTGGGTCCAATTGTTTCCTCCTGTTCTTTTGTGTCAGAGTGAGTTTGTGTCTGGACAGATGCACTCTCCCTGCTGGTACTTGGTTCCTTCTCCTTGCTGTTGATCAAAAGTTCTTGTACCCACCTTGCAGTCAAGGATCTCGTCATTCACCCCTGGTCCTCCTCTGTTGCTCATTGGCCACCTCTGATCATCGAGAAAGAATGAAGACAAATGAAACAAATAATAAGTTCATATGCTCACTACCTCATGTACTTGACTACCCTTTCCTATGATAATGTTTAACCTAAACCTTCCATTTGTTACATTGTTGAAGTTATGTGCATTACATATTAAAATAGTCAACCATGATCACAACAACTTTAAACAAGTCCCTATGTGCAGGAATTCTTTCTTAAGATAGGGACTGAGTAAAGGCAAATAAACCTACTCGGGCAAATAACTCCTAACATGGTGCCTTCCATGGAAATGATGTTGTTTTATTTGCATGTATTAACGGAACCATTCCGTCATGAGCACCAGTGCTCCTGTGCTCATGACGGAACCATTCCGTCATGAGTACAGGCACGGAAAATCCCTCTGCTGCAGACATTTTTTTTATTTGCCTTGGGAGGTGGGGAAGAGCTTCCCCAACCTCCCGAGACCTGTTAGGGGTTTTCATTGTAATGACGATCGCGCGCATGGCGACGCTGTTCTCATAACAATGAAAACTAAACTGAAACTTAGTTTCAGTTTTACAGTTTTGGTGCTTGTGGGGCTTTCTCAGCTCCCCAAGCACCGAAACACATGGGAGAGGTATCGTTGGAAAGGGGAGAATCTCCCCTTTCCAATGGTGCCCTTCCCTAGTGGATCCCTGCTTGGGGATCACCCCAGGAGGGCGATCCCCAAGCAGGGATCCACCCACTAGCACCAGGGAGGGGGAGCGGCCCTTGGGCAAGGGCCTTTGTTTCCCCATAGATTTTTCCACAAAAGTCTTTTCTGCCCCCTGGGGAGCAGATGGGGCAGTAGCCCCCAATCTGCCCCCCCTGGGGGGCAGAAAGCACCCTAGGCACCAGGGATGAATTTTTTATAGGCCAGGGGTGGGGGCTGCCCAGAATGGGCATCCCAATGCCCCCACCCTACCCCCTCAAAGAAGTCAAAAAACTTTCTGTCCCCCCAGGAGGTATATGGGGCAGTTGCCCCTGATCTGCTCCTGGGGGGGGCAGAAAGTCCACTAGGCACCAGGTTTTTTTTTATACGTAGGGGTGGGGGCTGCCCAGAATGGGCATGCCAATGCCCCCACCCAAAAAATTGTACAGTCTTTCTGCCCCCCCTGGGAGGCAGATGGGGCAATAGCCCTTATTTGCCCCCGGGGGCAGAAAGCCCACTAGGCACCAGGGATTTTTCTTTCCAAGGTTCGGGTGGGGCTGCCCAGAATGGGCATGCCAATGCCCCCACCCCCAAAAAATGCCACAGTCTTTCTGCCCCCAGGAGGCAGATGGGGGCAGTAGCCCCTGATCTACCCCGGGGGCAGAAAGCCCACAAGGCTCCAGGGATTTTTTTATATACGTAGGGGTGGGGCTGCCCAGAATGGGCATGCCAATGCCCCCACCCAAAAAATGGTACAGTCTTTCTGCCCCCCCTGGAAGGCAGATGGGGCAATAGCCCTTTATCTGCCTCCCCCGGGGGGGCAGAAAGCCCACTAGGCACCAGGGATTTTTCTTTTTTCCAAAGTTCGGGGTGGGGGCTGCCCAGAATGGGCATGCCAATGCCCCCCCCCCAAAAAAAATGCCACAGTCTTTCTGCCCCCCCCAGGAGGCAGTAGCCCCTGATCTGCCCCCCGGGGGGCAGAAAGCCCACAAGGCTCCAGGGATTTTTTTAATGTACGTAGGGGTGGGGGCTGCCCAGAATGGGCATGCCAATGCCCCCACCCAAAAAAAATGGTACATTCTTTCTGCCCCCCCTGGAAGGCAGATGGGGCAATATCCCTTTATCTGCCTCCCCGGGGGGGTAGAAAGCCCACTAGGCACCAGGGATTTTTCTTTTTCCACAGTTCGGGGTGGGGGCTGCCCAGAATGGGCATGCCAATGCCCCCACCCCCCCCCAAAAAAATGCCACAGTCTTTCTGCCCCCCCCAGGAGGCAGATGGGGGCAGTAGCCCCTGATCTGCCCCCCGGGGGGGCAGAAAGCCCAAAAGGCTCCAGGGATTTTTTTTTATATACGTAGGGGTGGGGGCTGCCCAGAATGGGCATGCCAATGCCCTCACCCCCCAAAAAATTGCCACAGTCTTTCTGCCCCCCCGGAGGCAGATAGGGGCAAAAGCCCCTTATCTGCCTCCCGGGGGGGCAGACTGCCCAATAGGCATCAGGGAATATTTTTTTATTAAATTCAGGGGTGTGGGCTGCCCGGAATGGGCATGCCAATGCCCCCACCACCCCCCAAAATATGCCACAGTCTTTCAGCCCCCCAAGAGAGACAGATGTGAGCAGTAGCCCCTGATCTGCCCCCCCAGGGGCGGCAGTGAGCCCACAAGGCGCCAGCGATTAGGCTGGCTTTTTTTATGCATGGGGGTGGGGCTGCCCAGAATGGGCATACCAATGCCCCCACCCCCCAAAAAAATTGCCACAGTATTTCTGTTCCTTGGGGGCATATCGGGACAAACCCCCCCCCCCCGATTCTACTCCCAATGCGGCAGAAAGCCCACTAGGCACAGACTTGTTTTTAGCAAAGTGCCTACCTGTGGATTTTGGGCCTTAGCGCAGCCGGCACATAGGGAAACCTAGCAAACCTGTACATTTTTGAAAACTAGACTCCAAGGGAAATCCAGGATGGGGTGACTTGTGTGCCTCTCAC
This sequence comes from Calotriton arnoldi, assembly GCA_963921515.1. Classification (NCBI taxonomy): domain Eukaryota; kingdom Metazoa; phylum Chordata; class Amphibia; order Caudata; family Salamandridae; genus Calotriton; species Calotriton arnoldi. The sequence goes on from CAWUFW010016555.1 coordinate 252,650, forward strand.
CAGGTTCTGTTACCCAGAATCACTTGCAAACTTCAAACTTAGTTAAAAAAAACAAATTTTCCTCACATTTCTGTGATGGAAAGTTCTGGGATCTGCATGGACTCACAAAATTCCACCAACCACGCATTACCCAAAGTCTTCCAATAAAAATGGTACCTCACTTGTGTGGGCAGGCCTTGTGCCCGCAACAGGAAACGGCCCAAAACGCAAGGTGGACACACCACATTTTTACAGTGAAAACTGACCCTTTTTTTGCAAAGTGCCTAGCTGTAGATTTTGAACCCTAGCTCTGCCGGCACCTAAGGAAATCTAGCAAACCTATACATTTTTGAAAACTAGACACCCAGGGGAATCCAGGATGGGGTGACTTGTCTGGCTCTCAACAGGTTCTGTTACCCAGAATCCTTTGCAAACCTCAAACTTTGTAAAAAAAAACACATTTTCCTCATATTTCTGTGATGGAAAGTTCTGGAATCTGCGTGGATCCACAAAATTCCACCCACCCCGCATTGCCCAAAGTCTTCTGAGAAAAATGATACCTCACTTGTGTGGGTAGGCCTAGTGCCCGCGACAGGCAGGGGCCCTAAACGTATTTTGGAGACTTCAAAATTACCTATCACAAAATGACCTGGTTTTGCAAGGGGGGGGCACCTGGGTTTTTGGCCCCGGGCTCAGCAGCCATCTGGGGAAACCTACCAAGCCCACACATTTCTGAAAACTAGACATCCTGGGGAGTCCAGTGAGGTATGGCTTGCGTTGTTCCCCAACAAATCTCTACCGAGAATCCCTGCAAACCCCAAATTAAGCTGAAATAAATCACATTTTCCTCACTTTTCTGTGTGGAAAGTTGTGGATCACTGGGCTGACACAAATTTCCTACCACCTAGCGTTCCCCAGGTCTCCTGATAAAATGGTACCTCACTTGTGTGGGTAAGCATAGTGGCTGCAAAGGAAATGGCCCAAATCGTACTGTGGAGTCTTCAAAATTACCTATCATAAAACTACCTGGTTTTGCAGGGGGCTGGTTTTTGGCCCAGGGCTCGTGGCCATCTTGGGAAACCTACCAAACCCACACATTTCTGAAAAGTAGACACCCTGGGAGTCTAGAGAGGTATGGCTTGCACGGATCCCCCAACGCTTTCCTACCCAGAATCCCTGCAAACCTCAAATTTAGCTGAAAAATCACTTTTTCCTTACATTTTTGTGTGGGATCACAGTGCCGGCACAAATGTCCTACTACCCAGCGTTCCCCTTGTTCTCACGAGTAAAATGATACCTCACTTGTGTGGGTGGGCCAAAGGCCTGTGACTGGGAACAGCCAAAAACATAGGGATTAAAAGTATAGCATGGCGAATTCTAAGCACTACATTTTTTTAAAAATACGTTTTTAGCGGAGTCTGCATTGGACAGCCTCACAAGTGAGGTATCATTTTACTCGGTAGACCAAGGGGAACGCTACGTGGTAGGACATTTGTGCCGGCACAATGATCCCACACAAAAATGTGTGGAAAAAGTGCTTTTTTTCAGATACATTTGAGGTTTGTGGGGGATATTGGGTAGGAAAACGTTGGGGGATCCACGCAAGCCATACCTCACTAGACTCCCCAGGGTGTCTACTTTTCAGAAATGTGTGGGTTTGGTAGGTTTCCCAAGATGGCCGCGAGCCCCGGGCCAAAAAACCAGGCCCCCCTTCAAAATCAAGTAGTTTTATCATAGGTAATTTTGAAGACTCCACAGTATGATTTGGGCCATTTCCTGTTGCAGCCACTATGCCTACCCACACGAGTGAGGTACCATTTTTATCGGGAGACCTGGGGGAACCTGGGTGGTAGGAAATTTGTGTCAGTCCGGTGATCCTACAATTTCCACACACAGAAATTTGAGAAAAAATTTATTTTTTCATCAAAATCTGAGGTTTGCAGGGTATTCTGGGTAGGGAAACCTTGGGGGATCCACGCAAGCTATACCTCCCTGGACTCCCCCATGTCTCTAGTTTTCAGAAATGTGGGGGTTTGTTAGGTTTCCCTAGATGGCCGTCAAGCCCGGGACCAAAAACTCATGTGACTCCCCTTGCAAAAGCAGATCGTTTTGTGATAGGTAATTTTGATGTCTCCACAATACGTTTTGGGCCCTTGCCTGTCGCGGGTACTTGACCCACCCACACGAGTGAGGTACCATTTTTATCGGGAGACCTGGGGGAACGCTGGGTGGTAGGAAATTTGTGTCAGCCCGGTGATCCTACAACTTTCCCACACAGAAATTTGAGAAAAATTTGATTTTTTTCATTAAAATTTGAGGTTTGCAGGGGATTCTGAGTAGAAAAATGTTGGGGGGCCCACTCAAGCCATACCTCGCTGGACTCCCCCGGGTCTCTAGTTTTCAGAAATGTGTGGGTTTGGTAGGTTTCCCAAGATGGCCGCCGAGCCCGGGCCAAAACCCAGGTGACTCCCTGCAAAACCAGGTTGTTTTGTGATAGGTCATTTTGATGTCTCCACAATACGTTTTGGGCCTTTGCCTGTCGCGGGTACTTGACCCACCCACGCGAGAGAGGTACCATTTTTATTGGGAGACCTGGGGGAATGCTGGTTGGTAGGAAATTTGTGTCAGCCCGGTGATCCTACAACTTTCCCACACAGAAATTTGAGAAAAATGTGATTTTTTCATCAAAATTTGAGGTTTGCAGGGGATTCTGGGTAGGGAAATATTGGGGGATACACGCAAGCTATACCTCCCTGAACTCCCCAGGGTCTCTAGTTTTCAGAAATGTGTGGTTTGGTAGGTTTCCCTAGATGGCCGCCAAGCCCGGGACCAAAAACTCATGTGATCCCCCTTGCAAAAGTGATGTTTTTGTGATAGGTAATTTGGATGTCTCCACAATACGTTTTGGGCCCTTGCCTGTCACGCGTACTTGACCCACCCACGCGAGTGAGGTACCATTTTTATCGGGAGATGTGGGGGAACACTGGGTGGTAGGAAATTTGTGTCAGTCCGGTGATCCTACAACTTTCTCACACAGAAATTTGAGAAAAAGTTGACTTTTTCATCAAAATTTGAGTTTTACAGGGGATTCTGGGTAGGGAAACGTTGGGGGATCCACGCAAGCCATACCTCCCTAAACTCCCCCCGGTCGCTAGTTTTCAGAAATGTGTGGGTTTAGTAGGTTTCCCTAGATGGCCGCCAAGCCCGGGACCAAACCTCATGTGACCCCCCTTGCAAAAGCAGATCGTTTTGATAGGTAATTTTGATGTCTCCACAATACATTTTGGGCCCTTGCCTGTCGCGGGTACTTGACCCACCCACAGAAGTGAGGTACCATTTTTATTGGGAGACCTTGGGGAACGCTGGGTGGTAGGAAATTTGTGTCAGCCAGGTGATCCTACAACTTTCCCACACAGAAATTTGAGAAAAATATGATTTTTTCATCAAAATTTGAGGTTTGCAGAGGATTCTGGGTAGGGAAACATTGGGGGATCCACGCAAGCCATACCTTCCTGGACTCCCCCGGGTCTCTAGTTTACAGAAATGTGTGGGTTTGGTAGGTTTCCGTAGATGGCCGCCAAGCTCGGGACCAAAAACTCATGTGACCCCCTTGCAAAACCAGGTCATTTTCGGATACATAGGGGGCATCTCCGATTTTGGTCCCGGGGTCGGCAGCCAGCTAGGGCTCAGCAGCCATTTTGGAAAACTACCAAACCCAAAAAACTATATTTTGGCCAATTTCTGGGTCCCCTCCATGGGAATTCACAAACCCTGGGTACCTTTAGAGTCCCCATGATGTTGGAAGAAAAGGATGCACATTTGGCGTGGATACCTAATGTGGTCAAAAAGTTACAGGGGCCTAAGCGCGAACTACCCCAAATAGCCAAAAAAAGGCTTAGCACGGGGGGGCTGGAAGGCCTAGCAGCAAAGGGGTTAATGTTAATTTGGCAGTATATTGGTTGATATAATTAATTTGCACAGTTGGGTACAAAGAACTTTATTTCCCTGGTTTTATTTTATTTTATTTTCCTAAATGGTCGTATTCCCCTTTCTTTTGAAATATGGCAGTAAGTGGGTATAATTAATTTGCACAGGCATAGATGTTCCAAGAATATGATTGAATGTAAGAAGTTCAGCTATTGGGGGGCCAAGAAGGATTATATTGACCAGAATGAACTAGCACTAGAAGATATTTTAGCTGATAACTTTATTCTTGATGCACATGTAACTTTAAAACTTTAGAAAAAAGGGAAAAAAACGGTGTATCAATAGAGCAAGATAGCGTCTGTTTATTGTTGGAAAAAAGCCGTTTGCGGCTGAAATGCATAACCTGTGATCCTGCAGTTACAGCAACAAATGAGCGTATTGTGAAACCGAGCGTGTCGGAGGCTTTTATTACCTTTGGGAGAGGCAATTGGAGATAATATGTATATATGTGTATATATATATATATATATATATATATATATATATATATATATATATAGATAGATATAGATATAGATATATATATTCACTGAAAAACCACAGGTTTCAGGGACGTTATAGTTAGTTGGACATTTCACTCGTACAAAACCAGAGAAATTCGGCCGTTATAGTCAGTTGAGCTAACTATAACTCGCACCCCCACAATGCACTGCTGATGACGTCACATATTACATCACTCATGACATGGTCAGTGACATCACTGATGACATCACTGATGAAATCATCCAGAGACTGGGTGATTTTTAAAAGTTTAAGAATGTTAATTATAGATACGCAAAGGTATATTGAAGAATGAGTAGGTGTATGAGTGTCTGAATGGATGATTTAGTGGGTGCGTGACTGACTGTTTAAGTGAGAGATTAAACGTGTCTTAGTGAATGCATGGGTGAATGACTAGTCTGTGTGAATGTCTGTATCAGTCTGTCAGTTGGTGTGTGAGTAGCTGCATGGGTTGGTGAGTAGCTACATGAGTGTCTATGTGGGTTAATGATTGGTTGTCTTATTACCTGTATGGGTGCTGAGTGTCTGTGTGTGTGGGTGGGGGGTGTGTGACTCCCTCCATGGATGTGTGAGTGGGTGATTCAGTGGGCGAATGGGTTCATGAGTGCGTCTGCTAGGGGCTGTATGGGTGAGTGAGTGTGCGTATGGCTGTAGACACTGCACGCCCGGTGGTTGTTCTAGTGGGGTGATGGCTCTCTTAGGCAGTACGCAAATATTATAGGGTGAATTTAGGTGTAAGTGCGGAGCAAAAGGGTAGGGAGAACCACCCCTCTCACTAGATTGTGGTAAACCACAGACAAAGAACTCCAAGGTCCCTTGTACACGCAAGTGGTACATAGATTTAAGTTAGTACAGTAATGACTTTAGGAAAGAAAGAAACACTGTTCATCCACTGCTCTGTGTGGTTCCAGGATTTATTGTGCTTCCGTCCCTCTCACACGCGGGAGACTTCACCAGCTGCTTCACCGGATCGGGTGACCAGCGGCAACACAATCAAAGCTGGCTGACAGCCATAACCCTACGAATAGGGTCTCACAATAATTAGTAGCTGCATATTCTGAATACTCATCTGCTTCACAGAATATAGAATCTGCTTCATGAGGAAACTTTAATTAAATGGAATTCTGGTCTCTGGTACCCTTGAGACGATCTACTACTATTTACCTTCGGGACGGAAGTACAACCGACAATAAGGACAGTAATCATAGGAATTTAGCTCTGAAGAAGTCGCTGTGTACTTCATGGTAGCAACGAAACACGTGTTGGCTAGGCTAAGACTCTGTACCAAGGAACGCACAACAAGGACAATAAATCCTGGAACCACACAGAGCAGTCAATGAACAGTGTTTCTTTCTTTCCTACACTCATTACTGTACTAACTTAAATCTATGTATCACTAGCGCGTGCAGGGGACATTGGAGTTCTGCGTATGGCTGTGTTGGTGAGTGAAATGATGTCTCAGTGGTATATCTGTGAGTAACTACATATGTGAAAGGCAGTATATGTGAATGTTGGAGCATATAAGTGACTATATGTGAGAGTGAGTGATTGTGAGAGTGGCTGTATGGATGAGTGTGTGCTTGTGACAGTGATTGTATAAGAGTAAGTATGTGTTAGTATCTGTATGAATAAGTGAGGTGGTGTGTGTATAACTGTATTGGTGAGTAAATGGCAGTGATTGAGTCTTTGGGTGACTGACTAGGTGTGTGAGTATCTCTGTGGATGAGTGGCCGTATGTGAGTGTCTGTATGGGTGTATGAGTGCATATATCAGAGGCTGTATTGATGAGTGACTGCGTGTATGAGTGACTGTATCGGTGAGTGAGTGGATGTGTGCAGACCTATGAATCAGTGAGTGGGTATGTACTAACTGGTATTGGTGTGTCTATGGTTTCGAGAATGGTAGTCTGTATTTTAGAGTGGGTGTCTGAAAGGTTATAGTCGGGTGTGAGGAGGTGCGTCAGATATTAAGTGGATGATGTTATCAGTGATGTCATCAGTGATGTCATTTGAGATGTCATCAGTGAAGTCATCAGTGATGTCACTGACCATGTCATGAGTGATGCAATATGTGAGGTCATCAGCAGTGCACTGCGGGGGCGCGAGTTATAGTTAGCTCAACTAACTATAATGGCTGAATTTCTCTGGTTTTGTACGAGTGAAATGTCCAACTAACTATAACGTCCCTGAAACCTTTGTTTTTTTCAGTGAATTTCTAAGGTTTTTAAATGCTAATTTCTAACTATAACGTCCCTGAAACCTATGGTTTTTTCAGTGAATTTCAAAGGTTTTTAAATGCTAATTCCTAACTATAATGTCCCTGAAACCTCTGTTTTTTCAGTGAATTTCTAAGGTTTTTTAAATGCTAATTTCTAAATATGCCTACATAGGAAGGACATGTGCAGAAAGATGAAGAAAGCAGCAGAAAGAAGCAAGAGAAATGCAGAAAGAGGCAACAGAAGTCCAGAAAGAGGAAGAAAGGTGCAGAAAGAAGCAAGAGAAGTGCAGAAAGAACCAACAGAGGTGCAGAAAGAGGCCTACTTTGACGGTACTTTACAACATACTCATACAAAGTAGCCTACTCACTAATCCTTCTCCCAAGATGTCTTAAACCTCACTTTTCTCTTAAAGGTTCACTATTAATCGACTGCTCAGAATGTTAGGCCTACCTACCAAATATAAAACAGCAATCCTACGCATATCACTGTTGTAAGTCTGACCAAGTTTGTGAAGGTATGCATGCGAGTCTCTGCTTTTACCGAGTGACATGTTACATAAAAATAAACAGAGAAATACTTGAATACCTGTGTTTCAAACAGCATACTCTGTAAATATGTGTACAAAAAGGTGTATGTATTTCTTTCTGCTCAAAATACAGGGCACATGGGTATTCAATAGTATATTTGAGGGGCTCTATAACACCTATATACATAAGACATGTCTGCCTATGCAACTGAATGACAGAGCAGAATTGAGAACATTTAACCACCTATAGAAGAAGCTACCCACTTTTTAAGGTACCATCTTCAGATGCATAACACATGTGTGAATACATATCCACGTAGACATATACCTCAGTCACAAGAGCACGGAGACCTTTAAACTTGATAGCTTTCACTTCCCATTTGAGTACAGAAAGAGGCAAAAGAAGTACAGAAAGAAGCAAGAGATGTGCAGAAAGAAACAAAAGAAGTGCAGAAAGAAGGAACAGAGGTGCAGAAAGAGGCAAGAGGGGTACAGAAAGAGGGAAGAGGGGTGCAGAAAGAGGTAAAAGGGGTGCAGAAAGAAGCAAGAGAGGTGCAAAAAGAAACAAAAGAAGTACAGAAAGAAGGAACAGAGGTACAGAAAGAGGCAAGAGGGGTACAGAAAGAGGGAAGAGGGGTGCAGAAAGAGGCATGAGGGGTACAGAAAGAAGCAAGAGAGGTGCATAAAGAAGCAAAAGAAGTACAGAAAGAAGCAACAGAGGTGCAGAAAGATGGATGAGGGGCGGAGAAAGAGGCAAGCGAAGTGCAGAAAGAAGCAACAGAGATGAAAAAAGGGGGAAGAGGGGTGGAGAAAGAGGCAAGAGGGGTGCAGAAAGAAGCAAGAAAGGTGCAGAAAGAAACAAAAGAAGTGCAGAAAGAAGCAACAGAGGTGCAGAAAGAGGCAAGAGGAGTGCAGAAAGAGGGAAGAGGGGTGCAGAAAGAGGCACGAGGGGTGCAGAAAGAAGCAACAGAGATGCAGAAAGGGGGAAGTGGGGTGGAGAAAGAGGCAAGAGGGATACAGAAAGAAGCAAGAGAGTTGCAGAAAGAAACAAAAGAAGTGCAGAACGAAGGAACAGAGGTGCAGAAAGAGGCAAGAGGGGAGCAGAAAGAGGGAAAAGGGGTGCAGAAAGAGGCACAAGGATTGCAGAAAGAAGGGACAGAGGTGAAGAAAGAAGCAACAGAGGTGCAGAAAAAGGGGTGGAGAAAGAGGCAAGAGAAGTGCAGAAAGAAGCAACAGAGATGAAAAAATGGGGATCAGGGGTGGAAAAAGTGGCAAGAGGGGTGCAGAAAGAAGCAAGAGATGTGCAGCATGAAACAAAAGAAGTGCAGAAAGAAGGAACAGAGGTGCAGAAAGAGGCAAGAGCGGTGCAGGAAGAAACAAAAGAAGTGCAGAAAGAAGCAATAGAGGTGCAGAAAGAGGCAAGAGGAGTGCAGAAAGAAGGAAGAGGGGTGTGAAAGAGGCACGAGGAGTGCAGAAAGAAGCAAGAGGGGTGCAGAAAGAAGCAAGAGAGTTTCAGAAAGAAACAAAAGAAGTGCAGAAAGGAGGAACAGATGTGCAGAAAGAGGCAAGAGGGGGCAGAAAGAGGGAAGAGGGATGCAGAAATAGGCACAAGGGTTGCAGAAAGAAGGGACAGAGGTCCAGAAAGAAGCAAGAGAAGTACAGAAAGTAGCAACAGAGGTGCAGAAAGAGGGATGAGGGGTGGAAAATGAGGCCAGAGAAGTGCAGAAAGAAGCAACAGAGATGCAAAAAGGGGGAACTGGGGTGGAGAAGGTGGCAAGAGGGGTGCATAAAGAAGCAAGAGAGGTGCAGAAAGAAACAAAAGAGCAGAAGAAGAAACAGAGGTGCAGAAAGAGGCAAGAGGGGTGCAGGAAGAAGCACGATTGGTACAGAAAGAAGCAAAGAGGTGCAGAAAGAAGCAAACATAGTGCAGAACGAAGCAGCAGAGGTGCAGAAAGAGGCAAGAGGGTTGCAAAAAGAGGGAAGAGGGGTGCAGAAAGAGGCACGAGGGGTACAGACAGAAGCAAGAGATGTCAAGTCAAGTCAAGTCAAGAATATTTATTGAGCGCACATATGACCCTGGGGTCTCATGGCGCTAGCGTACGACTCCACTTCTGCTGAAAGAAAAAGGGGATGCTATTAATGATCAAACAACCATGTTTTAACTCCTGCAAAATCGATTATGCTCTGTAATAGAGAGCAGATGGAGTGGGAGTTTGTTCCAGAAAGTGGGGGCAAGAAAGGAAAAAGATCTCCCGCCATTCTTAGCAGTACGCACTCTAAATGAAGTAAGAAGGGATTTGGTGCTTGACCTAAGCATCCTCGTTGGCCGCTACCAGCTAAGTTTTTTTGCCAGGTAGCTGGGTCCGCTTCTGTGCATAGTTTTATGCACTAGACAAAGGATCTTAAAACAAGTTTGTTTCCTGATAGGAAGCCAGTGGAGACGTTCCAGACTTGGGGCTGATGGAGACCTAGAAGGAAGGTTCAATACCAATCTGGCCACTGTTGTTATGTCCCGTATAGAGGCCCTAATGTAGACCCGTTCATACATGCCCTAAAATGGACGTATTCATATTTGCCCTAATATGGTCATATTCGTACTTGCCGTATTATGGTCATAGCCGCATATGCCCAATTATGGTCATAACTGTACATGTCCTATTATAGTCATGATTCCTTATATAGGCATGATCTTTCACCTACATTGGTCCTTGCTAGTACACAACGTGCTCTGAGGGCTGAACGTTATCTATCCTGTGGTTTTGAATACAGCAGGGTTTTCCCAAACACAGGCCCACACTATACTCATCAATTATGCATGGCTCTCTAGGAATACACCACCTGCATAATATGTATGTACAAAGTTCAACCCTGACGTCTTCCTCATGTCTAACGACAGACCAATACAAACCATACTGAGGACCGAGACTCTTTAGGGTATAAATATACCACATCTTGCCCCGATAAGACAGAGGGAACCGAGACTTCCATGCTGACACACTGACCAGAGACGCTGAGGCTCCTGCATGCAGTCGCTCCAGCTGACAGTGGTCTGACACAGCCCTTGCGGGGTGTCCAACTCGAGACCAGGATGGGGTCCCACACTCTCTCTATTCAGGTATGGGGGTTTGACTAAATCCTAGAAGGATTCTTGGCTCTTAGGCTTTTAGACCTACACATATGCTAGGTACACTCAGGTACATCTAGTTAGGCATAGTAGGAGTACGCGCACTTGCATAATGCTTTTATATTCATGTATGTATTCATGACTATTGCAATATGGTAGAACTGTTCTATCCCTTTGCTTTTATCGTACTGCTGATAATATATCTCTGCTATTGTCTGCTGGTTGCAGCAGCACATATATTTTACACTAGAATAACAACTGTTCAATAAATACTTATTGAAACGCCCAACTGTTTATTCTGTGTAACTCTCTGAGACAAACCGAATAAGCAAGCACGAGTGACTGAGCGAAAGGAAGTACATTGTTTCCACGATTCTGAGGAATTTGGGTTGTCATGATCTAAGGTTGCCAGAAACTAATCTCTCCCCGATAAGAGGAGATTCTAGTGGCATTGTGACCTAGCTAATGCAAAACAATCTAACATACGCGGTGAGGGTGCACAGAGTCAGTCTGCCACCAAGCCCACAGCTTATGTTATACAAACGCGCAGGTCCTGCATGGGTACTATAGGAACTACAAGACACTGTGTTCTGCAGGACCTGGAGCCTGGAATAGAGTTCTTCATTAATTGAGGCCAGCAAGGCATTACCATAGTCAATACGACCTATGATCAGACCTTGAATCAATGGCTTCCTTGATTCAATTGGAATCCATTGAAAAATAATTCTTAGCCTACGCATAATTCCATAGCAAGTACAGATTATGTGGTCTACATGACTTTTCATTGACAGTTGGTTATCAATCAACACACCCAGATTTCGCACCACTGATTTTCAGGATGGACAGGGACCTATATTGAGGGGCCACCAGTCCTCTGACCAGACGTCATGTGCCCTGCCGAAAAGGGTGACCTTGGTCTTGCTCCCATTCAGTTGGAGATGATTGGCGCTCATCCAATCATCAATGTGGGTCATACAATTGGCATAAAGAAACAAAAGAAGTGCAGAAAGAAGGAACAGAGGTGCAGAAAGAGGCAAGAGGGGTGCAGAAGAGGGAAGAGGGGTGCAGAAAGAAGCATGAGTGGTGCAGAAAGAAGGAAAGAGGTGCAGAAAAAGGCACGAGGGGTGCAAAAAGAAGCAAGAGATGTGCAGAAAGAAACAAAAGAAGTGCTGAAATAAGGAACAGAGGTGTAGAAAGAGGCAAGTGGGGTGCAGACAGAAGGGAGAGGGGTGTGAAAGAGGCACAAGGGGTGAAGAAAGAAGCAAGAGGCGTGCAGAAAGAAGCAAGAGAGTTACATAAAGAAACAAAAGAAATGCAGAAAGAAGGAACAAAGGTGCAGAAAGAGGCAAGTGGGGTGCAGAAAGAAGGAAGAGGGATGCAGAAAGAGGCACAAGGGTTGCAGAAAGAAGGGACAGAGGTGCAGAAAGAAGCAAGAGAAGTGCAGAAAGAAGCAACAGAGGTGCAGAAAGAGGGATGAGGGGTGGAGAAAGAGGCAAGAGAAGTGCAGAAAGAAGCAGCAGAGATGCAGAAAGGGGGAAGTGGGGTGGAGAAAGAGGCAAGAGGGATACAGAAAGAAACAAGTGAGGTGCAGAAAGAAACAAGTGAGGTGCAGAAAGAAACAAACGAAGTGCAGAAAGAAGGAACAGAGGTGTAGAAAGAGGCAAGTGGGGTGCAGAAAGAAGGAAGAGGGGTGTGAAAGAGGCACAAGGGGTGAAGAAAGAAGCAAGAGGCGTGCAGAAAGAAGCAAGAGAGTTACATAAAGAAACAAAAGAAATGCAGAAAGAAGGAACAAAGGTGCAGAAAGAGGCAAGTGGGGTGCAGAAAGAAGGAAGAGGGATGCAGAAAGAGGCACAAGGGTTGCAGAAAGAAGGGACAGAGGTGCAGAAAGAAGCAAGAGAAGTGCAGAAAGAAGCAACAGAGGTGCAGAAAGAGGGATGAGGGGTGGAGAAAGAGGCAAGAGAAGTGCAGAAAGAAGCAGCAGAGATGCAAAAAGGGGGAACAGGGGTGGAGAAAGTGGCAAGAGGGGTGCAGAAAGAAGCAAGAGAGGTGCAGAAAGAAACTAAAGAAGAGCAGAAAGAAGAAACAGATTTGCAGAAAGCGGCAAGAGGGGTGCATAAAGAGGGAATAGGGGTGCAGAAAGAAGCAAAGAGGTGCAGAAAGAAGAAAGAGTAGTGCAGAAAGAAGCAACAGAGGTGCAGAAACAGGCAGGAGGGGTGCAAAAGAAGGAAGAGGGGTGCAGAAAGAGGCACGAGAGGTGGCAGAAAGAAGCAAGAGATTTGCAGAGAGAAACAAAAGAAGTGCTGAAAGAAGGAACAGAGGTGCAGAAAGAGGCAACAGGGGTGAAGAAAGAGGGAAGAGGGGTGGAGAAAGAGGCAAGGGGGTGCAAAAACAAGCAAGAGAACTGCATAAAGAAACAAAAGAAGTGCAGAAAGAAGGAACACAGGTGCAGAAAGAGACAAGAGGGGTGCAGTAAGAGGCAAAAGGGGTGCAGAAAGAGGCAAGATCCGTGAAAAAAGGGGAAGAGGGGTGCAGAAAGAGGCACGAGGGGTGCAGAAAGAGGCAAAAGGGGTGCAGAAAGAAGTGAGAGGTGCAGAAACAAACAAAAGAAGTGCAGAAAGAAGGAACAGAGGTGCAGAAAAAGGCAACATGGGTGAATAAAGAGGGAAGAGGGGTGGAGAAAGAAGCAAGGGGGTGCAAAAAGATGCAAGAGAGCTGCAGAAAGAAACAAAAGCAGTGCAGAAAGAAGGAACACAGGTGCAGAAAGAGGCAAGGGGTGTGCAGAAAGAGGCAAAAGGGATGCAGAAAGAGGCAAGAGGGGTGCAAAAACGGCAAGAGGGGTACAGAAAGAGGCACGAGGGGTGCAGAAAGAGGCAAAAGGGGTGCAGAAACAGGCAGGAGGGGTGCAGAAAGAGGCAAAAGGGGTGCATAAAGAAGTGAGAGGTGCAGAAACAAACAAAAGAAGTGCAGAAAGAAGGAACAGAGGTGCAGAAAGAGGCAAGAGGGGTGCAGAAAGAAACAAAAGAAGTGCAGAAAGAAGCAACAGAGGTGCAGAAAGAGGCAAGCGGAGTGCAGAAAGAGGGATGAGGGGTGCAGAAAGAGGCACGAGGGTTGCAGAAAGAAGCAACAGAGATGCAGAAAGAGGGAAGTGGGGTGGAGAAAGAGGCAAGAGGGATACAGAAAGAAACAAGAGAGGTGCAGAAAGAAACAAAAGAAATGCAGAAAGAAGGAACAGAGGTGCAGAAAGAGGCAAGAGGGGTGCAGAAAGAGGGAAGCGGGGTGTAGAAAGAAGCTTGAGTGGTGCAGAAAGAGGCAAAGAGGTGCAGAAAGAAGCAAGAGTAGTACAGAAAGAAGCAACAGAGGTGCAGAAAGAGGCAAGAGGGGTGCAAAAAGAGGGAAGCGGGGTGCAGAAAGAAGCAAGAGATTTGCATAAAGAAACAAAAGAAGTGCTGAAAGAAGGAACAGAGGTGCAGAAAGAGGCAACATGGGTGAATAAAGAGGGAAGAGGGGTGGAGAAAGAAGCAAGGGGGTGCAAAAGAAGCAAGAGAGCTGCAGAAAGAAACAAAAGCAGTGCAGAAAGAAGGAACACAGGTGCAGAAAGAGGCAAGGGGGGTGCAGAAAGAGGCCAAAGGGGTGCAGAAAGAGGCAAGAGGGGTGCAAAAAGGGCAAGAGGGGTACAGAAAGAGGCACGAGGGGTGCAGAAAGAGGCAAAAGGGGTGCAGAAAGAAGTGAGAGGTACAGAAACAAACAAAAGAAGTACAGAAAGAAGGAACAGAGGTGCAGAACAGAGGCAAGAGGGTGCAGAAAGAAATAAAGAAGTGCAGAAAGAAGCAACAGAGGTGCAGAAAGAGGCAAGAGGAGTGCAGAAAGAGGGATGAGGGGATGCAGAAAGAGGCAAGAGGGGTGCAGAAAGAAGCAAGAGAGATGCAGAAAGGGGGAAGTGGGGTGGAGAAAGAGGCAAGAAGGATACAGAAAGAACCAAGAGAGGTGCAGAAAGAAACAAAAGAAATGCAGAAAGAAGGAACAGAGGTGCAGAAAGAGGCAAGAGGGGTGCAGAAATAGGGAAGAGGGTGTGAAAGAGGCACGAGGGGTGCAGAAAGAAGCAAGAGGCGTGCAGAATGAAGCAAGAGAGTTGCAAAAGAAACAAAAGAAGTGCAGAAAGAAGGAACAGAGGTGCAGAAAGAGGGAAGAGGGGTGCAGAAAGAGCGAAGAGGGTGCAAAAGAGTCACAAGGGCTGCAGAAAGAAGGAACAGAGGTGCAAAAAGAAGCAAGAGAAGTGCAGAAAGAAGCAACAGAGATGCAGAAAGGGGGAAGTGGGGTGGAGAAAGAGGCAAGAAGGATAGAGAAAGAAACAAGAGAGGTGCAGAAAGAAACAAAAGAAGTGCAGAATGAAAGAACAGAGGTGCAGAAAGAGGCAAGAGGGGTGCAGAAAGATGGAAGAGAGGGTGTGAAAGAGGCACGAGGGGTGCTGAAAGAAGCAGGAGGTGTGCAGAAAGAAGCCAGAGAGTTGCAGAAAGAAACAAAAGAAGTGCAGAAAGAGGGAACAAAGGTGCAGAAAGAGGGAAGTGGAGTGCAGAAAGAGGGAAGGAGGTGCAGAAAGAGGCACAAGGGTTGCAGATAGAGGGGACAGAGGTGCAGAAAGAAGCAAGAGAAGTGCAGAAAGAAGCAACAGAGGTGCAGAAAGCGGGATGAGGGGTGGAGAAAGAGGCAAGAGAAGTGCATAAAGAAGCAACAGAGATGCAAAAAGGGGGAACAGGGGTGGAGAAGGTGGCAAGAGGAGTGCAGAAAGAAGCAAGAGAGGTGCAGAAAGAAACAAAAGAAGATCAGAAAGAAGGAACAGAGGTGCAAAAAGAGGCAGGAGGGGTGCAGAAAGAGGAAAGAGGAGTGCAGAAAGAAGCATGAGTGGTGCAGGAAGAAGCAAAGAGGTGCAGAAAGAAGCAAGAGTAGTGCAGAAAGAAGCAACAGAGGTGCAGAAAGAGGGCAAGAGGGTGAAAAAAAAGGGAAGAGGGGTGCAGAAAGAAGCAAGAGATTTGCAGAAAGAAACAAAAGAAGTGCTGAAAGAAGGAACACAGGTGCAGAAAGAAGGAAGAGGGGTGCAGAAAGAAGCATGAGTGGTGCAGAAAGAAGCAAAAGGTGCAGAAAGAAGCAAGAGTAGTGCAGAAAGAAGCAACACAGGTGCAGAAAGAGGCAAGAGGGGTGTAAAAAGAGGGAAGAGGGGTGCAGAAAGAAGCACGAGTGGTGCAGAAAGAAACAAGAAAGGTATAAAAAGAAGCAAGAGGAGTGCAGAAAGAAGCAACAGAGATGCAAAAAGGGGGAAGTGGGGTGGAGAAAGAGGCAAGAGGGATACAGAAAGAAGCAAGAGAGTTACAGAAAGAAACAAAAGAAGTGCAGAAAGGAGCAACAGGGGTGCAGAAAGAGGCAAAGGGAGTGCATAAAGAGGGATGAGGGGTGCAGAAAGAGGCACAAGGGGGCAGAAAGAAGCAAGAGAGATGCAGAAAGAAGCAAGAGAAATGCAGAAAGAAGCAACAGAGATGCAGAAAGGGGGAAGTGGGGTGGAGAAAGAGTCAAGAGGGATACTGAAAGAAACAAGAGAGGTGCCGAAAGAAACAAAAGAAGTGCAGAAAGAAGGAACAGAGGTGCAAAAAGAGGCAAGAGGGGTGCAGAAAGAGGGAAGAGGGGTGTGAAAGAGGCACGAGAGGTGCAGAAAGAAGCAAGAAGTGTGCAGAAAGAAGCAAGAGATTTGCAGAAAGAAAGAAAAGAAGTGCAGAAAGAAGGAACATAGGTGCAGAAAGAGGAAAGTGGGGTGTAGAAAGAGGGAAGAGGGGTGCAGAAAGAGGCACAAGGGTTGCAGAAAGAAGGGACAGAGGTGCAAAAATAAGCAAGAGAAGTGCAGAAAGAAGCAACAGAGGAGCTGAAAGAGGGATGAGGGGTTGAGAAAGAGGCAAGAGAAGTGCAGAAAGATGCAACAGAGATGCAAAAAGGGGGAACAGGGGTGGAGAAATTGGCAAGAGGGGTGCAGAAAGAAGCAAGAGAGGTGCCAAAAGAAATAAAAGAAGTGCAGAAAGAAGGAACAGAGGTACAGAAAGAGGCAAGAGGGGTGCAGAAAGAGGGAAGAGGGGAGCAGAAAGAAGCACGAGTGGTGCAGAAAGAAGCAAGAAAGGTGTAAAAAGAAGCAAGAGGAGTGCAGAAAGAAGCAACAGAGATGCAAAAGGGGGAAGTGAGGTGGAGAAAGAGGCAAGAAGGATACAGAAAGAAGCAAGAGAGTTACAGAAAGAAACAAAAGAAGTGCAGAAAGAAGCAACAGAGGTGCAGAAAGAGGCAAGAGGAGTGCAGAAAGAGGGATGAGGGGTGCAGAAAGAGGCACAAGGGGTGCAGAAAGTAGCAAGAGTGATGCAGAAAGAAGCAATAGAAATGCAGAAAGAAGCAACAGAGATGCAGAAAGAGCGAAGTGGGGTGGAGAGAGAGTCAAGAGGGATACAGAAGGAAACAAGTGAGGTGCAGAAAGAAACAAAAGATTGGCAGAAAGAAGGAACAGAGGTGCAATAAGAGGCAAGAGGGGTGCAGAAAGAGGGACGAGGGGTGCAGAAAGAGGCACAAGGGGTGCAGAAAGAAGCAAGAGGCATGCAGAAAGACGCAAGAGAGTTGCAGAAAGAAACAAAAGAAATGCAAAAAGAAGGAACAGAGGTGCAGAAAGAGGCAAGTGGGGTGCAGAAAGATGGAAGTGGGGTGCAGAAAGAGGCACAAGGGTTGCAGAAAGAAGGGACAGAGGCACAGAAGGAAGCAAGAGAAGTGCAGAAAGAAGCAACAGAGGTGCAGAAAGAGGGATGAGGGGTGGAGAAAGAGGCAAGAGAAGTGCAGAAAGAAGCAACAGAGATGCAAAAAGGGGGAACGCAGAAAGAAGCAAGAGAGGTGCAGAAAGAAACTAAAGAAGAGCAGAAAGAAGGAACAGAGGTGCAGAAAGAGGCAAGAGGGGTGCAGAAAGAGGGAAGAGGGATGCAGAAAGAAGCATGAGTTGTGAAGAAAGAAGCAAAGAGGTGCAGAAAGAAGCAAGAGTAGTGCAAAAAGAAGCAACAGAGGTGCAGAAAGAGGCAGGAGGGGTGCAAAAAGAGGGAAGAGGGGTGCAGAAAGAGGCACGAGGGGTGCAGAAAGAAGCAAGAGATTTGCTAAGAGAAACAAAAGAAGTGCTGAAAGAAGGAACAGAGGTGCAGAAAGAGGCAACAGGGGTGAAGAAAGAAGGAAGAGGGGTGGAGAAAGAGGCAAGCGGGGTGCAGAAAGAGGCAAGAGGGGTGCAAAAAGTGGAAGAGGGGTGCAGAAAGAGGCACGAGGGGCACAGAAAGAGGCAAAAGGGGTGCAGAAAGAAGTGAGAGGTACAGAAACAAACAAAAGAAGTACAGAAAGAAGGAACAGAGGTGCATAAAGAGGCAAGAGGGGTGCAGAAAGAAACAAAAGAAGTGCAGAAAGAAGCAACAGAGGTGCAGAAAGAGGCAAGAGCAGTGCAGAAAGAGGGATGAGGGGTGCAGAAAGAGGCATGAGGGTTGCAGAAAGAAGCAACAGAGATGCAGAAAGAGGGAAGTGGGGTGGGGAAAGAGGCAAGAGGGATACAGAAAGAAACAAGAGAGGTGTATAAAGAAACATAAGAAATGCAGAAAGAAGGAACAGAGGTGCAGAAAGAGGCAAGAGGGGTGCAGAAAGAAGGAAGAGGGGTGCAGAAAGAAGCATGAGTGGTGCAGAAAGAAGCAAACAGGTGCAGAAAAAAGCAAGAGTAGTGCAGAAAGAAGCAACACAGGTGCAGAAAGAGGCAAGAGTAGTATAGAAAGAGGGAAGAGTGGTGCAGAAAGAAGCACGAGTGGTGCAGAAAGAAGCAAGAAAGGTGTAAAAAGAAGCAAGAGGAGTGCAGAAAGAAGCAACAGAGATGCAAAAAGGGGGAAGTGGGGTGGAGAAAGAGGCAAGAAGGATACAGAAAGAAGCAAGAGAGTTACAGAAAGAAACAAAAGAAGTGCAGAAAGAAGCAACAGAGGTGCAGAAAGAGGCAAGAGGAGTGCAGAAAGAGGGATGAGGGGTGCAGGAATAGGCACAGGGGTGCAGAAAGTAGCAAGAGAGATGCAGAAAGAAGCAAGAGAAATTAATAAAGAAGCAACAGAGATGCAGAAAGGGGGAAGTGGGGTGAAGAAAGAGGCAAGAGGGATGCAGAAAGAAACAAGTGAGGTGCAGAAAGAAACAAGTGAGGTGCAGAAAGAAACAAACGAAGTGCAGAAAGAAGGAACAGAGGTGTAGAAAGAGGCAAGTGGGGTGCAGAAAGAAGGAAGAGGGGTGTGAAAGAGGCACAAGGGGTGAAAGAAAGAAGCAAGAGGCGTGCAGAAAGAAGCAAGAGAGTTACATAAAGAAACAAAAGAAATGCAGAAAGAAGGAACAAAGGTGCAGAAAGAGGCAAGTGGGGTGCAGAAAGAAGGAAGAGGGATGCAGAAAGAGAGCACAAGGGTTGCAGAAAGAAGGGTCAGAGGTGCAGAAAGAAGCAAGAGAAGTGCAGAAAGCAACAGAGGTGCAGAAAGAGGGATGAGGGGTGGAGAAAGAGGCAAGAGAAGTGCAGAAAGAAGCAGCAGAGATGCAAAAAGGGGGAACAGGGGTGGAGAAAGTGGCAAGAGGGGTGCAGAAAGAAGCAAGAGAGGTGCAGAAAGAAACTAAAGAAGAGCAGAAAGAAGAAACAGATTTGCAGAAAGAGGCAAGAGGGGTGCATAAAGAGGGAATAGGGGTGCAGATGAAGCAAAGAGGTGCAGAAAGAAGAAAGAGTAGTGCAGAAAGAAGCAACAGAGGTGCAGAAACAGGCAGGAGGGGTGCAAAAAGAAGGAAGAGGGGTGCAGAAAGAGGCACGAGAGGTGCAGAAAGAAGCAAGAGATTTGCAGAGAGAAACAAAAGAAGTGCAGAAAGAAGGAACAGAGGTGCAGAAAGAGGCAACAGGATTGAAGAAAGAGGGAAGAGGGGTGGAGAAAGAGGCAAGGGGGTGCAAAAACAAGCAAGAGAGCTGTAGAAAGAAACAAAAGAAGTGCAGAAAGAAGGAACACAGGTGCAGAAAGAGGCAAGAGGGGTGCAGTAAGAGGCAAAAGGGGTGGAGAAAGAGGCAAGAGGGGTGCAAAAAGGGGAAGAGGGGTGCAGAAAGAGGCACGAGGGGTGCAGAAAGAGGCAAAAGGGGTGCAGAAAGAAGTGAGAGGTGCAGAAACAAACAAAAGAAGTGCAGAAAGAAGGAACAGAGGTGCAGAAAGAGGCAACATGGGTGAATAAAGAGGGAAGAGGGGTGGAGAAAGAAGCAAGGGGGTGCAAAAATATGCAAGAGAGCTGCAGAAAGAAACAAAAGCAGTGCAGAAAGAAGGAACACAGGTGCAGAAAGAGGCAAGGGGTGTGCAGAAAGAGGCAAAAGGGATGCAGAAAGAGGCAAGAGGGGTGCAAAAAGGGCAAGAGGGGTACAGAAAGAGGCACGAGGGGTGCAGAAAGAGGCAAAAGGGGTGCAGAAACAGGCAGGAGGGGTGCAGAAAGAGGCAAAAGGGGTGCATAAAGAAGTGAGAGGTGCAGAAACAAACAAAAGAAGTGCAGAAAGAAGGAACAGAGGTGCAGAAAGAGGCAAGAGGGGTGCAGAAAGAAACAAAAGAAGTGCAGAAAGAAGCAACAGAGGTGCAGAAAGAGGCAAGCGGAGTGCAGAAAGAGGGATGAGGGGTGCAGAAAGAGGCACGAGGGTTGCAGAAAGAAGCAACAGAGATGCAGAAAGAGGGAAGTGGGGTGGAGAAAGAGGCAAGAGGGATACAGAAAGAAACAAGAGAGGTGCAGAAAGAAACAAAAGAAATGCAGAAAGAAGGAACAGAGGTGCAGAAAGGAGGCAAGAGGGTGCAGAAAGAGGGAAGCGGGGTGTAGAAAGAAGCTTGAGTGGTGCAGAAAGAGGCAAGAGAGGTGCAGAAAGAAGCAAGAGATAGTACAGAAAGAAGCAACAGAGGTGCAGAAAGAGGCAAGAGGGGTGCAAAAAGAGGGAAGGGGTGCAGAAAGAATCAAGAGATTTGCATAAAGAAACAAAAGAAGTGCTGAAAGAAGGAACAGAGGTGCAGAAAGAGGCAACATGGGTGAATAAAGAGGGAAGAGGGGTGGAGAAAGAAGCAAGGGGGTGCAAAACGAAGCAAGAGAGCTGCAGAAAGAAACAAAAGCAGTGCAGAAAGAAGGAACACAGGTGCAGAAAGAGGCAAGGGGGTGCAGAAAGAGGTCAAAGGGGTGCAGAAAGAGGCAAGAGGGTGCAAAAGGGCAAGAGGGGTACAGAAAGAGGCACGAGGGGTGCAGAAAGAGGCAAAAGGGGTGCAGAAAGAAGTGAGAGGTACAGAAACAAACAAAGAAGTACAGAAAGAAGGAACAGAGGTGCAGAACGAGGCAAGAGGGGTGCAGAAAGAAATAAAAGAAGTGCAGAAAGAAGCAACAGAGGTGCAGAAAGAGGCAAGAAGAGTGCAGAAAGAGGGATGAGGGGTGCAGAAAGAGGACAAGGGTTGCAGAAAGAAGCAACAGAGATGCAGAAAGGGGGAAGTGGGGTGGAGAAAGAGGCAAGAAGGATACAGAAAGAACCAAGAGAGGTGCAGAAAGAAACAAAAGAAATGCAGAAAGAAGGAACAGAGGTGCAGAAAGAGGCAAGAGGGGTGCAGAAATAGGGAAGAGGGGTGTGAAAGAGGCATGAGGGGTGCAGAAAGAAGCAAGAGGCGTGCAGAATGAAGCAAGAGAGTTGCAAAAAGAAACAAAAGAAGTACAGAAAGAAGGAACAGGAGGTGCAGAAAGATGGGAAGAGGGGTGCAGAAAGAGCGAAGAGGGGTGCAAAAAGAGTCACAAGGGCTGCAGAAAGAAGGAACAGAGGTGCAAAAGAAGCAAGAGAAGTGCAGAAAGAAGCAACAGAGATGCAGAAAGGGGGAAGTGGGGTGGAGAAAGAGGCAAGAAGGATAGAGAAAGAAACAAGAGAGGTGCAGAAAGAAACAAAAGAAGTGCAGAATGAAAGAACAGAGGTGCAGAAAGAGGCAAGAGGGGTGCAGAAAGATGGAAGAGGGGTGTGAAAGAGGCACGAGGGGTGCTGAAAGAAGCAGGAGGCGTGCAGAAAGAAGCCAGAGAGTTGCAGAAAGAAACAAAAGAAGTGCAGAAAGAGGGAACAAAGGTGCAGAAAGAGGGAAGTGGAGTGCAGAAAGAGGGAAGGAGGTGCAGAAAGAGGCACAAGGGTTGCAGATAGAGGGGACAGAGGTGCAGAAAGAAGCAACAGAGGTGCAGAAAGAGGGATGAGGGGTGGAGAAAGAGGCAAGAGAAGTGCATAAAGAAACAACAGAGATGCAAAAAGGGGGAACAGGGGTGGAGAAGGTGGCAAGAGGAGTGCAGAAAGAAGCAAGAGAGGTGCAGAAAGAAACAAAAGAAGATCAGAAAGAAGGAACAGAGGTGCAAAAAGAGGCAGGAGGGGTGCAGAAAGAGGAAAGAGGAGTGCAGAAAGAAGCATGAGTGGTGCAGGAAGAAGCAAAGAGGTGCAGAAAGAAGCAAGAGTAGTGCAGAAAGAAGCAACAGAGGTGCAGAAAGAGGCAAGAGGGGTGAAAAAAGGGAAGAGGGGTGCAGAAAGAAGCAAGAGATTTGCAGAAAGAAACAAAGTAGTGCTGAAAGAAGGAACACAGGTGCAGAAAGAGGCACGAGGGGTGCAGAAAGAAGCAAGAGAGATGCAGACAGAAGCAAGAGAAATGCATTAAGAAGCAACAGAGATGCAGAAAAGAGGAAGTGGGGTGGAGAAAAAGGCAAGAGGGATACAGAAAGAAACAAGAGAGGTGCAGAAAGAAACAATAGAAGTTCATAAAGAAGGAACAGAGGTGCAGATAGAGGCAAGAGGGGTGCAGAAAGAGGGAAGAGGGGTGTGAAAGAGGCACGAGGGGTTCAGAAAGAAGCAAGAGGCGTGCAGAAAGAAGCAAGAGAGTTGCAGAAAGAAACAAAAGAAGTGCAGAAAGAAGGAACAGAGGTGCAGAAAGAGGCAAGCGGGGTGCAGAAAGAGGGAAGAGGGGTGTAGAAAGAGGCACAAGGGTTGCTGAAAGAAGGGACAGAGGTGTAAAAAGTAGCAAGAGAAGTTCAGAAAGAAGCAACAGAGGAGCAGAAAGAGGGATCAGGGGTTGAGAAAGAGGCAAGAGGAGTGCAGAAAGAAGCAACAGAGATGCAAAAAGGGGGAACAGGGGTGGAGAAAGAGGCAAGAGGGGTGCAAAAAGGGGAAGAGGGGTGCAGAAAGAGGCACGAGGGGTGCAGAAAGAGGCAAAAGGGGTGCAGAAAGAAGTGAGAGGTGCAGAAACAAACAAAAGAAGTGCAGAAAGAAGGAACAGAGGTGCAGAAAGAGGCAACATGGAGTGCATAAAGAGGGAAGAGGGGTGGAGAAAGAAGCACAAGGGGTGCAGAAAGAAGCAAGAGAGCTGCAGAAAGAAACAAGAGAAGTGCAGAAAGAAGCAACACAGATGCAGAAAGAGGCAAGTGGGTGTGCAGAAAGAGGCAAGAGGGATGCAGAAAGAGGCAAGAGGGGTGCAAAAAGAAGCAAAAGAGGTGCAGAAAGAAGGCACGAGAGGTGCAGAAAGAGGCAAGAGGGGTGCAGAAACAGGCAAGAGGGGTGCAGAAAGAGGCAAGAGGGGTGCAGAAAGAAGCAGAGAGGTGCAGAAAGAAACAAGAGAAGTGCAGAAAGAAGGAACAGAGGTGCAGAAAGAGGCAAGAGGGGTGTAGAAAGAAAGAAGAGGAGTGCAGAAAGAAGCAACAGAGGTGCAGAAAGAGGCAAGCGGAGTGCAGAAAGAGGGATGAGAGGTGCAGAAAGAGGCACGAGGGTTGCAGAAAGAAGCAACAGAGATGCAGAAAGAGGGAAGTGGGGTGGAGAAAGAGGCAAGAGGGATACAGAAAGAAGCAAGAGAGGTGCAGAAAGAAACAAAAGAAGTGCAGAAAGAAGGAACAGAGGTGCAGAAAGAGGCAAGAGGGGTGCAGAAAGAGGGAAGCGGGGTGCAGAAAGAAGCTTGAGTGGTGCAGAAAGAAGCAAGAGAGGTGCAGAAAGAAGCAAGAGTAGTACAGAAAGAAGCAACAGAGGTGCAGAAAGAGGCAGGAGGGTGCAAAAGAGGGAAGCGGGGTGCAGAAAGAAGCAAGAGATTTGCATAAAGAAACAAAAGAAGTGCTGAAAGAAGGAACAGAGGTGCAGAAAGAGGCAACATGGGTGAATAAAGAGGGAAGAGGGGTGGAGAAAGAAGCAAGGGGGTAAAACGAAGCAAGAGAGCTGCAGAAAGAAACAAAAGCAGTGCAGAAAGAAGGAACACAGGTGCAGAAAGAGGCAAGGGGGGTGCAGAAAGAGGCCAAAGGGGTGCAGAAAGAGGCAAGAGGGGTGCAAAAAGGGCAAGAGGGGTACAGAAAGAGGCACGAGGGGTGCAGAAAGAGGCAAAAGGGGTGCAGAAAGAAGTGAGAGGTACAGAAACAAACAAAAGAAGTACAGAAAGAAGGAACAGAGGTGCAGAACGAGGCAAGAGGGGTGCAGAAAGAAATAAAAGAAGTGCAGAAAGAAGCAACAGAGGTGCAGAAAGAGGCAAGAAGAGTGCAGAAAGAGGGATGAGGGGTGCAGAAAGAGGCACAAGGGTTGCAGAAAGAAGCAACAGAGATGCAGAAAGGGGGAAGTGGGGTGGAGAAAGAGGCAAGAAGGATACAGAAAGAACCAAGAGAGGTGCAGAAAGAAACAAAAGAAATGCAGAAAGAAGGAACAGAGGTGCAGAAAGAGGCAAGAGGGGTGCAGAAATAGGGAAGAGGGGTGTGAAAGAGGCACGAGGGGTGCAGAAAGAAGCAAGAGGCGTGCAGAATGAAGCAAGAGAGTTGCAAAAAGAAACAAAAGAAGTACAGAAAGAAGGAACAGAGGTGCAGAAAGATGGGAAGAGGGGTGCAGAAAGAGCGAAGAGGGGTGCAAAAAGAGTCACAAGGGCTGCAGAAAGAAGGAACAGAGGTGCAAAAAGAAGCAAGAGAAGTGCAGAAAGAAGCAACAGAGATGCAGAAAGGGGGAAGTGGGGTGGAGAAAGAGGCAAGAAGGATAGAGAAAGAAACAAGAGAGGTGCAGAAAGAAACAAAAGAAGTGCAGAATGAAAGAACAGAGGTGCAGAAAGAGGCAAGAGGGGTGCAGAAAGATGGAAGAGGGGTGTGAAAGAGGCACGAGGGGTGCTGAAAGAAGCAGGAGGCGTGCAGAAAGAAGCCAGAGAGTTGCAGAAAGAAACAAAAGAAGTGCAGAAAGAGGGAACAAAGGTGCAGAAAGAGGGAAGTGGAGTGCAGAAAGAGGGAAGGAGGTGCAGAAAGAGGCACAAGGGTTGCAGATAGAGGGGACAGAGGTGCAGAAAGAAGCAACAGAGGTGCAGAAAGAGGGATGAGGGGTGGAGAAAGAGGCAAGAGAAGTGCATAAAGAAACAACAGAGATGCAAAAAGGGGGAACAGGGGTGGAGAAGGTGGCAAGAGGAGTGCAGAAAGAAGCAAGAGAGGTGCAGAAAGAAACAAAAGAAGATCAGAAAGAAGGAACAGAGGTGCAAAAAGAGGCAGGAGGGGTGCAGAAAGAGGAAAGAGGAGTGCAGAAAGAAGCATGAGTGGTGCAGGAAGAAGCAAAGAGGTGCAGAAAGAAGCAAGAGTAGTGCAGAAAGAAGCAACAGAGGTGCAGAAAGAGGCAAGAGGGGTGAAAAAAAGGGAAGAGGGGTGCAGAAAGAAGCAAGAGATTTGCAGAAAGAAACAAAAGTAGTGCTGAAAGAAGGAACACAGGTGCAGAAAGAGGCACGAGGGGTGCAGAAAGAAGCAAGAGAGATGCAGACAGAAGCAAGAGAAATGCATTAAGAAGCAACAGAGATGCAGAAAAGAGGAAGTGGGGTGGAGAAAAAGGCAAGAGGGATACAGAAAGAAACAAGAGAGGTGCAGAAAGAAACAATAGAAGTTCATAAAGAAGGAACAGAGGTGCAGATAGAGGCAAGAGGGGTGCAGAAAGAGGGAAGAGGGTGTGAAAGAGGCACGAGGGGTTCAGAAAGAAGCAAGAGGCGTGCAGAAAGAAGCAAGAGAGTTGCAGAAAGAAACAAAAGAAGTGCAGAAAGAAGGAACAGAGGTGCAGAAAGAGGCAAGCGGGGTGCAGAAAGAGGGAAGAGGGTGTAGAAAGAGGCACAAGGGTTGCTGAAAGAAGGGACAGAGGTGTAAAAGTAGCAAGAGAAGTTCAGAAAGAAGCAACAGAGGAGCAGAAAGAGGGATCAGGGGTTGAGAAAGAGGCAAGAGGAGTGCAGAAAGAAGCAACAGAGATGCAAAAAGGGGGAACAGGGGTGGAGAAAGTGGCAAGAGGGGGGCAGAAAGAAGCAAGAGAGGTGCAGAAAGAAACAAAAGAAGTGCAGAAAGAAGGAACAGAGGTGCAGAAAGAGGCAACAGGGAGTGAATAAAGAGGGATGAGGGGTGCAGAAAGAGGCACAAGGGGGCAGAAAGAAGCAAGAGAGATGCAGAAAGAAGCAAGAGAAATGCAGAAAGAAGCAACAGAGATGCAGAAAGGGGGAAGTGGGTGTGCAGAAAGAGGCAAGAGGGATATAGAAAGAAACAAGAGAGGTGCAGAAAGAAGCAAGAGAAGTGCAGAAAGAAGGCACAGAGGTGCAGAAAGAGGCAAGAGGGGTGCAGAAAGATGGAAGAGGGGTGCAGAAAGAAGCATAAGGGGTGCAGAAAGAAGCAGAGAGGTGCAGAAAGAAGCAAGAGAAGTGCAGAAAGAAGCAACACGAGGTGCAGAAAGAGGCAAGAGGGGTGTAGAAAGAGGCAAGAGGAGTGCAGAAAGAAGCACGAGTGGTGCAGAAAGAAGCAAGAAAGGTGTAAAAAATAAGCAAGAGGAGTTGCAGAAAGAAGCAACAGAGATGCAAAAAGGGGAAGTGGGGTGGAGAAAGAGGCAAGAGGGATACAGAAAGAAGCAAGAGAGTTACAGAAAGAAACAAAAGAAGTGCAGAAAGGAGCAACAGGGGTGCAGAAAGAGGCAAAGGGAGTGCATATAGAGGGATGAGGGGTGCAGAAAGAGGCACAAGGGGGCAGAAAGAAGCAAGAGAGATGCAGAAAGAAGCAAGAGAAATGCAGAAAGAAGCAACAGAGATGCAGAAAGGGGGAAGTGGGGTGGAGAAAGTGGCAAGAGGGGTGCAGAAAGAAGCAAGAGAGGTGCCGAAAGAAACAAAAGAAGTACAGAAAGAAGCAACAGAGGTGCAGAAAGAGGCAAGAGGGGTGCAAAAAGAGGGAAGCGGGGTGCAGAAAGAAGCAAGAGATTTGCATAAAGAAACAAAAGAAGTGCTGAAAGAAGGAACAGAGGTGCAGAAAGAGGCAACATGGGTGAATAAAGAGGGAAGAGGGGTGGAGAAAGAAGCAAGGGGGTGCAAAACGAAGCAAGAGAGCTGCAGAAAGAAACAAAAGCAGTGCAGAAAGAAGGAACACAGGTGCAGAAAGAGGCAAGGGGGGTGCAGAAAGAGGCCAAAGGGGTGCAGAAAGAGGCAAGAGGGGTGCAAAAAGGGCAAGAGGGGTACAGAAAGAGGCACGAGGGGTGCAGAAAGAGGCAAAAGGGGTGCAGAAAGAAGTGAGAGGTACAGAAACAAACAAAAGAAGTGCAGAAAGAAGCAACAGAGGTGCAGAAAGAGGCAAGAAGAGTGCAGAAAGAGGGATGAGGGGTGCAGAAAGAGGACAAGGGTTGCAGAAAGAAGCAACAGAGATGCAGAAAGGGGGAAGTGGGGTGGAGAAAGAGGCAAGAAGGATACAGAAAGAACCAAGAGAGGTGCAGAAAGAAACAAAAGAAATGCAGAAAGAAGGAACAGAGGTGCAGAAAGAGGCAAGAGGGGTGCAGAAATAGGGAAGAGGGTGTGAAAGAGGCACGAGGGTGCAGAAAGAAGCAAGAGGCGTGCAGAATGAAGCAAGAGAGTTGCAAAAAGAAACAAAAGAAGTACAGAAAGAAGGAACAGAGGTGCAGAAAGATGGGAAGAGGGGTGCAGAAAGAGCGAAGAGGGGTGCAAAAAGAGTCACAAGGGCTGCAGAAAGAAGGAACAGAGGTGCAAAAAGAAGCAAGAGAAGTGCAGAAAGAAGCAACAGAGATGCAGAAAGGGGGAAGTGGGGTGGAGAAAGAGGCAAGAAGGATAGAGAAAAAAACAAGAGAGGTGCAGAAAGAAACAAAAGAAGTGCAGAATGAAAGAACAGAGGTGCAGAAAGAGGCAAGAGGGGTGCAGAAAGATGGAAGAGGGGTGTGAAAGAGGCACGAGGGGTGCTGAAAGAAGCAGGAGGCGTGCAGAAAGAAGCCAGAGAGTTGCAGAAAGAAACAAAAGAAGTGCAGAAAGAGGGAACAAAGGTGCAGAAAGAGGGAAGTGGAGTGCAGAAAGAGGGAAGGAGGTGCAGAAAGAGGCACAAGGGTTGCAGATAGAGGGGACAGAGGTGCAGAAAGAAGCAACAGAGGTGCAGAAAGAGGGATGAGGGGTGGAGAAAGAGGCAAGAGAAGTGCATAAAGAAACAACAGAGATGCAAAAAGGGGGAACAGGGTGGAGAAGGTGGCAAGAGGAGTGCAGAAAGAAGCAAGAGAGGTGCAGAAAGAAACAAAAGAAGATCAGAAAGAAGGAACAGAGGTGCAAAAAGAGGCAGGAGGGGTGCAGAAAGAGGAAAGAGGAGTGCAGAAAGAAGCATGAGTGGTGCAGGAAGAAGCAAAGAGGTGCAGAAAGAAGCAAGAGTAGTGCAGAAAGAAGCAACAGAGGTGCAGAAAGAGGCAAGAGGGGTGAAAAAAGGGAAGAGGGTGCAGAAAGAAGCAAGAGATTTGCAGAAAGAAACAAAAGTAGTGCTGAAAGAAGGAACACAGGTGCAGAAAGAGGCACGAGGGGTGCAGAAAGAAGCAAGAGAGATGCAGACAGAAGCAAGAGAAATGCATTAAGAAGCAACAGAGATGCAGAAAAGAGGAAGTGGGGTGGAGAAAAAGGCAAGAGGGATACAGAAAGAAACAAGAGAGGTGCAGAAAGAAACAATAGAAGTTCATAAAGAAGGAACAGAGGTGCAGATAGAGGCAAGAGGGGTGCAGAAAGAGGGAAGAGGGGTGTGAAAGAGGCACGAGGGGTTCAGAATGAAGCAAGAGGCGTGCAGAAAGAAGCAAGAGAGTTGCAGAAAGAAACAAAAAAAGTGCAGAAAGAAGGAACAGAGGTGCAGAAAGAGGCAAGCGGGGTGCAGAAAGAGGGAAGAGGGGTGTAGAAAGAGGCACAAGGGTTGCTGAAAGAAGGGACAGAGGTGTAAAAAGTAGCAAGAGAAGTTCAGAAAGAAGCAACAGAGGAGCAGAAAGAGGGATCAGGGGTTGAGAAAGAGGCAAGAGGAGTGCAGAAAGAAGCAACAGAGATGCAAAAAGGGGGAACAGGGGTGGAGAAAGTGGCAAGAGGGGTGCAGAAAGAAGCAAGAGAGGTGCCGAAAGAAACAAAAGAAGTGCAGAAAGAAGGAACAGAGGTGCAGAAAGACGCAAAGGGAGTGCATAAAGAGGGATGAGGGGTGCAGAAAGAGGCACAAGGGGGCAGAAAGAAGCAAGAGAGATGCAGAAAGAAGCAAGAGAAATGCAGAAAGAAGCAACAGAGATGCAGAAAGGGGGAAGTGGGGTGGAGAAAGAGGCAAGAGGGATATAGAAAGAAACAAGAGAGGTGCCGAAAGAAACAAAAGAAGTGCAGAAAGAAGGCACAGAGGTGCAGAAAGAGGCAAGAGGGGTGCAGAAAGATGGAAGAGGGGTGCAGAAAGAAGCATGAGTGGTGCAGAAAGAAGCAAAGAGGTGCAGAAAGAAGCAAGAGTAGTGCAGAAAGAAGCAACACAGGTGCAGAAAGAGGCAAGAGGGGTGTAGAAAGAGGGAAGAGGGGTGCAGAAAGAAGCACGAGTGGTGCAGAAAGAAGCAAGAAAGGTGTAAAAAACAAGCAAGAGGAGTGCAGAAAGAAGCAACAGAGATGCAAAAAGGGGGAAGTGGGGTGGAGAAAGAGGCAAGAGGGATACAGAAAGAAGCAAGAGAGTTACAGAAAGAAACAAAAGAAGTGCAGAAAGGAGCAACAGGGGTGCAGAAAGAGGCAAAGGGAGTGCATATAGAGGGATGAGGGGTGCAGAAAGAGGCACAAGGGGGCAGAAAGAAGCAAGAGAGATGCAGAAAGAAGCAAGAGAAATGCAGAAAGAAGCAACAGAGATGCAGAAAGGGGGAAGTGGGGTGGAGAAAGAGTCAAGAGGGATACTGAAAGAAACAAGAGAGGTGCCGAAAGAAACAAAAGAAGTGCAGAAAGAAGGAACAGAGGTGCAGAAAGAGGCAAGTTAGGTGCAGAAAGAGGGAAGAGGGGTGTGAAAAAGGCACGAGGAGTGCAGAAACAAGCAAGAGGAGTGCATAAAGAAGCAACAGAGATGCAGAAAGAGGCAGGAGGGGTACAAAAAGATGGAAGAGGTGTGCAGAAAGAGGCACGTGGGGTGTAGAAAGAAGCAAGAGATGTGCAGAAAGAAACAAAAGAAGTGCAGAAAGAAAGAACAGAAGTGAAGAAAGAAGCAACAGGGGTGCAGAAAGAGGGTGGATCGGTGGAGAAAGAGGCAAAGAGGTGCAGAAAGAAGCAAGAGAGCTTCAGAAAGAAACAGAAGAAGTGCAGAAAGATGGAACAGAGGTGCATAAAGAGGCAAGAGAGGTGCAGAAAGAGGGAAGAGGGATGCATAAAGAGGCAAAAGGGGTGCAGAAAGAAGTGAGAGGTATAGAAAGAAGCAAGAGGAGTGCAGAAAGAAGCAACAGAGATGCAAAAAGGGGGCAGTGGGGTGGAGAAAGAGGCAAGAGGGATACAGAAAGAAGCAAGAGAGTTACATAAAGAAACAAAAGAAGTACAGAAAGGAGCAACAGAGGTGCAGAAAGAGGCAAAGGGAGTGCATAAAGAGGGATGAGGGGTGCAGAAAGAGGCACAAGGGGGCAGAAAGAACCAAGAGAGATGCAGAAAGAAGCAAGAGAAATGCAGAAAGAAGCAACAGAGATGCAGAAAGGGGGAAGTGGGGTGTAGAAAGAGGCAAGAGGGATACAGAAAGAAACAAGAGAGGTGCAGAAAGAAACAAAAGAAGTGCAGCAAGAAGGAACAGAGGTGCAAAAAGAGGCAAGAGGGGTGCAGAAAGAGGGAAGAGGGGTGTGAAAGAGGCACGAGGGGTGCAGAAAGAAGCAAGAAGTGTGCATAAAGAAGCAAGAGATTTGCAGAAAGAAACAAAAGAAGTGCAGAAAGAAGGAACATAGGTGCAGAAAGAGAAAAGTGGAGTGTAGAAAGAGGGAAGAGGGGTGCAGAAAGAGGCACAAGGGTTGCAGAAAGAAGGGACAGAGGTGCAGAAAGAAGCAAGAGAAGTGCAGAAAGAAGCAACAGAGGTGCAGAAAGAGGGATGAGGGGTGGAGAAAGAGGCAAGAGAAGTGCATAAAGAAGCAACAGAGATGCAAAAAGGGGAAACAGGGGTGGAGAAGGTGGCAAGAGGAGTGCAGAAAGAAGCAAGAGAGGTGCAGAAAGAAACGAAAGAAGAGCAGAAAGAAGGACCAGAGGTGCAGTAAGAGGCAAGAGGGGTGCAGAAAGAGGGAAGAGGGGTGCATAAAGAGGCAAAAGGGGTGCAGAAAGAAGTGAGAGGTACAGAAAGAAACAAAAGAAGTGCAGAAAGAAGGAACAGAGTTGCAGAAAGAGGCAAGAGGGGTGCGGGAAGAGGGGTGTGAAAGAGGCACGAGGAGTGCAGAAAGAAGCAAGAGAGGTGCAGAAAGAAGCAACAGAGGTACAGAAATAGGGAAGAGGGGTGGAGAAAGATACAAGAGAAGTGCAGAAAGAAGCAACAGAGATGCAGAAAGGGGGAAGAGGGGTGGAGAAAGAGGCAAGAGGGGTGCACAAAGAAGCAAGTGAGGTGCAGAAAGAGGCAATAGAGGGCAGAAAGAGGCAAAAGAGGTGCAGAAAGTAGAATGATTTGCAGAAAGAGGCAAGAGAAGTGCAGAAAAAGAAAGGTGCAGAAAGAAGCAACAGAAATGCAGAAAGAGGCAAGAGAGGCGCAGAAAGAAGAAGAGTGGCTTTTACTCCATTAGTACCAATTTAACACCCACATTTAGCAATAAGTAAGAGGTGATCATTCTAGGTTTGCAAAGGACCTTCCACCACGCTGTAACACTTGTCGCTGCATTTTTGGTAACGTTTGAGGTGTTTGAGCTAGAACAAGGCTTTTCTTTTTGCAAATCTGTAGATTAGGCAGCAGATGATGGATTATGTGGCTAATGTGGAAAATGTATAATTGTGCGAAAGTTGGTGCAGCCAAACAGTTGCATAATCCCAGTGGCCCTTCTCATACCTCTGACTAGGTCCAGAAGTATTCCTCAGTGATTCTTTCTTTTTTTTGTCTCATTGAGTTCATAGTTTAGCTTCTATGGAAACGAGGAAGACTAAACCTGAGGTTACCACTCCACAACACAGACTACCATACCACATAATTACTCTCCATAACACATAATCCCACTCTACATAATTCCTATACACTAAATACCACATACTTTCTATCCACATAATTTCACTGCACAACATACCACATAATTCCACTATACACAATGTACATCCACTCCACTCCAAAAAACATTAGTAAAAAACTTTTACATTTACGCCAATAGCTCTAACTCAAGCAAATGTGAGATCTATTACATTACAAATGCTTCTTTAACTGGTAGTCGCATTTGCAGAGTGGTGGAGTAAGGGGGCTGGGCCTCCAACCAGCGCTCAGGAATTCCACTGCGTAGGAGTTACAGAAGGTACCAGGAGGGCTTCTTGGCCCCCAAAGTCCCTGAGGAGTAAAGTGGACTTCATCCCCCAACCCATAGTCTGCCAGGATGTGCGTTTGCAGAGTGGTGGAGAAAGGGGGGCATGGCCTCCAAAGACCTCTTAGCAATCCCACTGTGTGGGACTTACTGGAGGTAACAGGACGGGTAGTTGGCCCCCAAGGACCTTTTTTCTTTTGCCAATATCTTTGGCGCCGGTTGACGAATCTTCGTGAAATTTTCAAAACTAATGGGGCGCTACGGTCAGCTCCTGTCTTAAAAGTTTCGGGGTGATTAGTCAAGCGGGGGCCGAGAAAAAAGGGTGTCCCAAAATGCGTTTTCGCCATTATAATTTCCATAGGAAAATGTTGTCGCAGCTACAGCTGAAATAATGAATGGAATTACACCAAATTTGGCAGAGAGGTAGCTCTTTGTCCAGAGTGCACTCTCTGCTTTAAATGGTGTAAGTCCGTTCAGTAGTTCCTGAGAAATTCATATATAAAAAATATCGATATCTGGTGACCGCGGTGGAGCCGCGAACCTTCCCGATCATGAGCTTGTCTCTGATTGGCTGCCAACACTTCAAACCAGAAAGTGTTGGCAGCCATCTTGTGACTCGGTTCCTTGTGACTCGGTAGAACCAAGTCACAAGAAAAGGGTGAAAAACAAGACAAGGGAGCAGGGTAGAGACCCCTGACCCCCTAGGACTGCTCAGGGGTCCCACAGGGACCCCAGGGACCCAAAAGCATTTTTAAATCGGCAGAATTTGCGCTGGGTGCGCGAATCCTGCCGAGAAAAAACGAAGCGTGGTCTCCTGCTCTTCGCTTAATTGGGCTCCCGGGTGGGCCAGGTCCCGGGGGCAATCAAAAATATAGTGCGGGGGCCCGGGGGGGCCCCTGCAGCTCTGGGGATCGCCACCTCTCCGGTGTCATACTGATTACATGCGGGGGCAGGCAGCCCCCCACAGCCCGTGGGACCGCCACCTCCCCGGGGCTTTTTTCTACTTAAAAAGTGGGTGGGGCTCATGCCTCCCCCCACGCAACCCCAGGGGCCGCCACCTCCCCGGGGCTCTGTTTTACCAAAAATGTTGTGTGGGGGGCTCGAGCTCCCCCCACACATCCCCCGGGACCACCACCTCCCAGGGGCAAATTTAATTAAGGGTGGGGGTCCGTTGCGGACCCCCGGCCACGGAGACCACCACCTTCCCGGGGCTATTTTCACATTAGGAAGGGGGGCGCACGGCCTCCCTCCTGGAGCCCTCGTTTGCCCCAGGGACCGGCATCCCCCAGGGCTGGCTCCAGCAAAGTCCCGGGGTGCCCACCCCAGGACATTGCAGTTTGCTTTGACAGGGCGGGAGTGTCAGTGATTGTATAAGAGAGTAAGTATGTGTTAGTATCTGTATGAAAACGTGAGGTGGTGTGTGAATAACTGTATTGGTGAGTAAATGGCACTGTGATTGAGTCTTTGGGTGACTGACTAGGTGTATGAGTAACTCTATGGGTGAGTGGTGGTGTGTGAGTATCGGTATACGTGTATGAGTGCATATATCAGTGGCTGTATTGGTGAGTGACTGTGTGTATGAGTGGCTGTTTGGGTGAGTGAGTGGATGCATGTAGACCTATGAATCAGTGAGTGAGTATGTACTAACTGGTATTGGTGTGTCTGTGGTTTCGAGAATGGGAGTCTGTATTTTAGAGTGGGTGTATGTATATTAGGGTGTAAGGAGGTGCATCAGATATTAAGTTGATGATGTCATCAGTGATGTCATCAGTGATAACATCTGAGATGTCATCAGTGATGTCATCAATGATGTCACTGACCATGTCATGAGTGATGTAATATGTGATGTCATCATCAGTGCATTGCGGGGGCGTGAGTTATAGTTAGCTCAACTAACTATAACAGCCTAATTTCTCTGGTTTTGTACGAGTGAAGTGTCCAACTAATTATAACGTCCATGAAACCAGTGTTTTTTTCAGTTAATTTGTAAGGTTTTTTAAATGCTAATTACTAACTATAATGTCCCTGAAACCTATGGTTTTTTCAGTGAATATATATATATATATATATATTCACTGAAAAACCATAGGTTTCAGGCACGTTATAGTTAGAAATTAGCATTTAAAAAACCTTAGAAATTCACTGAAAAAACCATAGGTTTTAGGGACAGTTATAGTTAGTTGACATTTCACTCGCACAAAACCATAGAAATTCCCCGTTATAGTTAGTTCAGCTAACTATAACTCGCGCCCCCGCAATGCACTGCTGATGACGTCACATATTACATCACTCATGACATGGTCAGTGACATCACTGATGACATCACTGATGACATCTCAAATGACATCACTGATGACATCATCCAGTGAGTGTGTGTTTCTGTAAAGTTTAAATATGTTTAATATATATAGGGAAAGGCGTATTGAAGAATTAGTGGGTGTATAAGTGTCTGAATGGATGATTTAGTAGGTGCGTGACTGACTCTATAAGTGAGTGATTAAACGTATCTTACTGAATGCATGGGTTAGTGACTAAACTGTGTGAATGTCTGTATCCGTCTGTCTGTTGGTGTGTAAGCGGCTGCATGGGTTTTTGAATAGCTACATGAGTGTCTACATTGGTTATTGATTGGTTGTCTGAGTATCTGTATGGGTGCCTGAGTGTTTGTGTGGGTGGGGTGTGT
The DNA here is from genome assembly GCA_963921515.1 of Calotriton arnoldi. Taxonomy (NCBI): domain Eukaryota; kingdom Metazoa; phylum Chordata; class Amphibia; order Caudata; family Salamandridae; genus Calotriton; species Calotriton arnoldi. The sequence continues at coordinate 287,452 of CAWUFW010016555.1, forward strand.
GTGACTCTGTGCATAGATGTGTGAGTGGGTGATTCACTGGGTGCATGGTTTCAAGAGTGCATCTGTGATGGACTGTATGGGTGGGTGAGTGTGTGTATGGGTGTGTAAGTGAGTGAATGTATATCTCAGTGGTACATGTGTGAGTAACTACATATGTGAAAGGCAGTATATATGTGTGTTGGAGTATATAAATGGCTATAAGTGAGAGTGTGTGATTGTGAGAGTGGCTGTATGGATGAGTGTGTACTTGTATCAGTGATTGTATAAGAGCGTAAGAATGTGCTAGTATTTGTATGAGTAAGTGAGCTGGTGTGTGTATAACTATATAGGTGACTAAATGGCAGTGTGATTAATTATTTGCATGACTGACTAGGTGTGTGAGTACATCTATGGATGAGTGACGGTGTGTGAGTGTCTATATAGGTGTATGAGTGCATATGATAGTCCTGTACTGAGTGACCGTAAGTATGAGTGACTGTACGGGTGAGTGAGTGGATATGTGTGTAGACCTAAGAATAAGTGAGTGTGTATGTAGTTATTGGTGTTGGAGTGTCTATGGTTTTGACAATGGCAGTGTAATTTAGAGTGGGTGTATCAAAAGTTATATTAGGGTGTGAGAAGATGCATCAAATTATCACATGGATGATGTCATCAGTGATGTCATCAGTGATGTCATTTGAGATGTCATGAGTGATGTCATCAGTGATGTCAATCACCATGTCATGAGTGATGTAATATGTGACGTCATCAGCAGTGCATTGCGGGGGCGCGAGTTATAGTTAGCTGAACTAACTATAACGGGGGAATTTCTATGGTTTTGTACGAGTGAAATGTCCAACTAACTATAACTGTCCCTAAAACCTATGGTTTTTTCAGTGAATTTCTAAGGTTTTTTAAATGCTAATTTCTAACTATAACGTGCCTGAAACCTATGTTTTTTTTTCAGTGAATTTCAAAGGTTTTTGAAATGCTAATTTCTAAATATAAGGTGTCTGAAACCTATGATTTTTTCAGTGAATTTCAAAGCTTTTTTAAATGCTAATTTCTAACTATAACGTGCTTGAAACCTATGTTTTTTAAGTGAATTTCAAAGGTTTTTTAAATGCTAGTTTCTAACTATGCCTACAGAGGTAGGACATGTGAAGAAAGAAGAAAAAACGCACAGAAAGAAGCAAAAGAAATGCAGAAAGAAGCAACAGAAGTCCACAAAGACGAAGAAAAGAGCAGGAAGAAGCAAGAGATGTGCAGAAAGAACCAACAGAGGAGCAGAAAGAGGCCTTGTTGCAAAATCATCCTGTGCCCACAACTTTTTCAGACGGGTACTGGTGGTAACTGACTCGGACTAACCAGGCCTAGAGCCAGTGCTATGCTAAAAGACACTTAGAATACAGTGAAAACACCTACATACACTAGGGAACACTATGCGTTGGGGTACCCCTGTGATTAGCATGACCTCCTCTGTAAGGCCCTAGTACATAATAGGGCAGGGGATTAAAACTTCCTCTTAAAACGCGCCCGGGCGTGTTTGCACAGTGGTGAAGGGAGGGGGCCTGAAGTGACATGTGTGCAAACAAGCCCTGTGGCCGTTTAAAGTTGGGAGATTAAGTCCCCTTGAATCCTGAGGGTCCCTGGGGTCCAACTAGCCCACTAGGTACCTCAAGTACGCGCCACAGAGCTGCGTTGCACAGAGGTGTAAAAAGGGGCGTGGCCTGGACCATCTCTCTGCAACGCAGCCCTGTGGCGCGCACTGGAGGTACCTGGTGGGCTAGTTGGCCCCCAGGGTCCCTCAGGATTCAAGGGCAATTAATTCCCCAACTTAAAACACGCCACAGGGCGTGTTTGCACACATGTCACCTGAGGCCCCGCCCCCTCCCTTCACCACTGTGCAAACGCACCCCGTGGTGCATTTTAAGTTGGGGGATAAAGTCCCCTTGAACCCTGAGGGTCCCTGGGGCCCAACTAGCCCACCAGGTACTGCCACTAAGTGCCACAGAGCTGCGTTGCAGAGAGCTGGTCTGAGGCCACGCCCCTTTTTACACCTCTCTGCAACTCAGCTCTGTGGCGCTTACTGAAGGTACCTGGTGGGCTAATTGGCTCCCAGGGACCCTCAGTATTGAAGAGGAATTAATTCCCCAACTTCAAATGCGCCACAGGGCGTGTTTGCACACATGTCACCTCAGGCCCCGCCCCCTCCCTTCACCACTGTGCAAACGCGCCCCATGGCGCGTTGTAAGATGGGGAAGTAATTTCCCTTGAATACTGGGGGTCCCTGGGGTCCAACTAGCCCACCAGGTACCTCCAGTAAGCGCCACAGAGCTGCGTTGCAGAGAGGTGTAAAAAGGGGCGTGGTCTCTGAACACCTCTCTGCAACGCAGCTCCCTGGCGCATACTGGAGGTTCCTGGTGGGCTAGTTGGCCCCCAGGGACCCCCAGTATTCAAGGGAAATTACTTCCCATCTTACAACGCGCCAGGGGGCGCGCTTGCAGAGTGCTGCAGGGAGGGGGCAGGGCCTCCGGCGCGATGCCGGTCTTTTTTTTTCCTTTCTTTTTTTAGAAGGCGGGCTGTGTGGCCCCCCTTCTTTTTAATTATTTTGGGCCCTGGAAACCCCATCCCCCAGGGCCTGACCCCCTTTTAAAAAAAAAAAAAAAACGGAACAGAAAGGGGGCTGCGTGGGCCCCCCTACCGTGGCCAATTTCGGCCCTGGGACCCCATCCCCCGGGTCATTGCCACATGTTTTATTTAAAAATTTTCATGGAGGGGGGCTGCGTTGCCCCCCTCCTCAGGCCTCCTTAGGCCCCAGGGACCCCATCCCCCGGGGCCGGCTTTTTTTTAATTATTATTTTTTTTTGTGTTAATTTGGGGGAGGGGGGCTGTATGGCCCCCCTCCCGGGCCACTACTTGCCCCGGGGACCCCAGCCCCCGGGGCTGGCCCTATCCATTGGGGACCGTGGGGGGACCCCAACTCCCCCACGGTCCCGCCGGCTCCCCACCTCCTGTGGGAGCCAGCATTGCTTTTCCACACGGGGAACTGCTTAGATGCAGCTCCCCGTGTGGAAAAGCAATTTGCTTTGAATTTTGGAAGAGAGAGCAGGTTTCCTGCTCTCTGTTCCAAAATTCAAAGCAAGTTTGCTATGACAGGACGGGAGCCGCGAGGCTCCCGCCCTGTCATAGCAAACAGCAGTGTCCCGGGGGTGGGCACCCTGGGACACTGCAGGAGCTGTCCCTGGGGGTGGTAGTCCCCAGGGCCATCACAGGCTCCAGGAGGGGGCCGCGCGGCCCCCTCCCAACATGTGCAAAGCCCCGGGAGGTGGTGGTCCCGGGCGTGTGGGGGGCTCGAGCCCCCACACAGGTAATTTTATTAAAAAAAAGAAGCCCCGGGGGTTGGCAGTCCCCGGGGCTTGAGGGGGCCTTAGAGGCCCCCCACACAATTTTTTGATGAACACCCGCATGCCCCCGGGACTTGGCCCACCAGGGGGCCAAATAACAACGAAGCGCGGGAGCACGCGCTTCGTTTTTTTTTTTTTCACGGCGGGATCCACGCATCCTACGTGCATCCCGCTGATTTTTTTAAAACAAAATGCTTTTTTTGGCCCTGGGGGTCCTTGTGGGACCCCCTGAGCAGGCCTAGGGGGTCAGGGTGTTTCTTACCCTGCCCCCTTTTTGCGTTTTGCACACTTGTTTCTCTGATTTCTTGTGCCTCGGTTCTACCGACGCACAAGATGGCTGCCAACACTTCCTGGTTTGGAGTGTTGACAGCCAATTAGCATACAGCTCAGGATCGGGAGGGTGCGCGGATCCTCCGCGGCATAGATATATATGTGTTTTTACTTTTGATTTTCTCAGCAACTACTGAACGGATTTACACCATTTAACAAAAAGGGTTCTTTCTGAACCAAGAACTACCTCTTTGCCAAATTTGGTGTAATTCCGTTCAGCATTTCGGGCTGTAGCCGTGTCTAAAGTTTCCTATGGAAAATTGCATGGGGAAAACACGTTTTGGGACCCCCCTTTTTTCTCGGCCCCCGCTTGCCGAATCACCCCGAAACTTTCAGGATAGGAGCGGACCGGAGCGCCCCATGAGTTTTGAGAATTTGGCGAAGATTCGTCAACCGGCGCCAAAGTTATTGGAAATAGAATGTTGTGAATTTCCTATGGAAAATTGGTCCTCACTATAACTATCTACTGGCGACCGCCAGTAGATAATATAAATATCTATATATATATATATACATATATGTATGTATATATATATATATATATATATATATATATATATATATATATATATATATGTGTGTGTATATTATATGTGTATATATATATTGCAAATGAACAACACTCCTCCTTCAAGAAGCATAACAAGCCCACCAGCCGGTATGTAAGCTAAAATTCCATTTATTTGAATCAAGGCACAATGCTGCATAACGTGTTTCAACCCTCCTGGGTCTCAGTCATATGCAAATACAGGGTAGATGGTCATTCGTCTTTTTTTTTTTAAAAAGACACATGACCAACTACCCTGCATTTGCATATGACTAAGACCCAGGAGGGTTGAAACGCGTTATGCAGCATTGTGCCTTGATTAAAATAAATAGAATGTTATCTTACATACCGGCTGGTGGGCTCATTATGCTTCTTGATGGAGGAGTGTTGTTCATTTGCAATAGTTGGTGGTGATGCCCACCTACGAGCCCCGACCCGAGAGGCTGGGCATTCCTCTAGCGTCAAAGTTGATTTGGATTTGTGTATATATATATATATATATATGTGTGTGTGTGTGTGTGTATATATATCACTGAAAAAACCACAGGTTTCAGGGACGTTATAGTTAGTTGGACATTTTACTCGTACAAAACCAGAGAAATTCGGCTGTTATAGTTTGTTGAGCTAACTATAACTTGCGCCCCCGCAAAGCACTGCTGATGACGTCACATATTACATCACCCATGACATGGTCAGTGACATCACTGATGACATCACTGATGACATCTCAAATGACATCACTGATGACATCACTGATGACATCATCCACTTAATATCTGACGCACCTCCTCACACCCGACTATAACCTTTCATACACCTACTCAAAAATACAGACAAACATTCTCGAAACCATAGACACACCAATACCAGTTAATACATATCCACTCACTGATTCATAGGTCTACACACACATCCACTCACCCATACAGTCACTCATACACGGAGTCACTGATCAATACAGGCACTGATCTATGCACTCATACACCTATACAGATACTCACACTCCACCACTCACCCATAGAGTTAGTCACACACCTAGTCAGTCACCCAAAGAATCAATCACACTGCCATTTACTCATTATACAGTTATACACACACCACCTCACTTATTCATACAGATACTAACACATACTTACTCTCTTATACAATCACTGACACAAGCACACACTCATCCATACAGCCACTCTCACAATCACTCACTCTCACATATAGACACTTATATACTCCAACACGCACATATACTGCCTTTCACATATGTAGTTACTCATACATGTACCATTGAGACATCCATTTACTCACCAACACAGCCATACACACACTCACCCACCTATATAGCCCTTCACAGACGCACTCATGAACCCATACACCTAGTTAATCACCCCCTCACACATCCATGCAGGGAGTCACACCCCACCACCCACCCACCCACATAGACACTCAGGCACCCAGTGATTCATCAGTGATGTCACTGACCATGCCATGAGTGATGTAATATGTGACATCATCAGCAGTGCATTGCGGGGGTGCAAGTTATAGTTAGCTCAACTAACTATAACAGCCGAATTTCTGTGGTTTTGTACGAGTGAAATGTCCAACTAACTATAACGTCCCCCTAGCAGCAGTGCGCCAAGAGGTGCGTTTGCAGAGGGGTGTAAAAAGGGGCATGGCCTCGGACCACCTCTCAGAAATCCCATTGTGTGGGGCTTACTGGAGGTACCTGGTGTGCTAGTTCGCCCCTAAGGCCCCTTAGGATTCAAGGGGACGTAATTCCCCAACTCAGAACGCGCAAGGAGGCGCGTTTGCAGACTGGTGCAGGGAGGGGCCAGGGCCTCTAGCGAGATGCTGGCTTCTCCTTTCTTTTCTTTTTTTAGAAGAGGGGCTGTGTGGCCCCCCTTCTCTTAATATTTTTTGGGCCCTGGGGAACCCACCCCCCCAGGGCCTGAGGCATTTAAAAAAATGTTTTAATTGAAAACAGGAAGGGGGCCACACTGCCCCCTTCCGAGGCTGATTTTGGCCCCGCGGACCCCATCCCCCGGGGCATGGCCACTTGTTTATTTATTTGTTTTTTTAAATAACAATTAAAGGAGGCGGGCGGCGGGGCTCCCCCCTCCTGAGGCTTTCTTCGGCTCCGGGGACCCCATCCCCCAGGGCTTTGCCTCTTTTTTTATTTAAAATTTTATGGGAGGGGGGCCGTGTGGCCCCCTTCCCTTGGCCACTTTTGGCTCCAGGGACCCCATTCCCTGGGGCCTGGCCTCATGTTGGCGACCGCAGGGGGAGCCCCAATGCCCCAGCGGTCCCAGCGGGCTCCCCACCTCCTGCGGGAGCCGGCATTGCTTTTGGACAAGGGGAGCTGCTGACATGCAGCTCCCCTTGTCCAAAAGCAATTCTCCATCGCTTCATGGAAGCGAGAGCAGGGTCCTGCTCTCGCTTCCATGAAGCAAAGCAGTGTTTGCAATGACAGGGCAGGAGCCGTGCTCCCTCCCTGCCATTGCAAACTGCAATGTCCCGGGGGTGGGCACCCGGGACATTGCTGGAGCCGGCACTGGGGGGTGGTGGTACCCAGGGTCATGGAAGGCTCCAGGAGGGGAGCAGTGCGCCCCTCCTCCCAACTTCAACATAGCCCCAGGGAGGTGGTGGTCCCAGGGGTCTGCAACAGACCCCCGTATTAAATAAAGTGTGCCCCGGGGAGATGGTGGTCCCCCGCTATATACATACATATATATATATATATATTACCTACTGGCGGTCACCAGTAGGTAGTTATAGTTAGGACCTAGTTTCCATAGGAAAAGCATTTTTGTTTTCCCAATAACTTTGGCGCCTTTGACGAACCTTCGCGAAATTTTCAAAACTAGTGGGGCCCTCCGGTCAGCTCCTGTCTTGAAAGTTTCAGGGTGATTCGTCAAGCGGGGGCCGAGAAAAAAGGGTGTCCCAAAACACGTTTTCCCCATGTAATTTTCCATAGGAAACTTTAGACAAAGCTACAGCCCGAACTGCTGAACGGAATTACACCAAATTTGGCAAAATGGTCGCCCTTGGTTCACAAAGAGCCCTTTTTGTTAAATGGTGTAAATACGTTCAGTAGTTCCTGAGAAATTAAAAAAAAAGAGGGCGAAAAATGAATTTCCCATAGGAAACTTTAGACACGGCTACAGCTTGAACTGCTTAACGGAATTACACCAAATTTGACAAAAAGGTAGTGCTTGGTTCAGAAAGCGCCCATTTTTTAAAATGGTGTAAATCCATTCAGTAGTTGCTGAGAAAATAAAAAAATAAAAGTTTTGATATATAGAGGCACGGAGGATCCGCGCACCCTCCCGACCATGAGCTTTATTCTAATTGGCTGTCAACACTCCAAACCAGGAAGTGTTGGCAGCCATCTTGTGACTCGGTCGGTAGAACCGAGTCACAAGAAAAGAGGAAAACTAACGCAAAAAACAAGAAAAGGGGGCAGGGTAGAAACACCCTGACCCCATAGGCCTGCTCAGGGGGTCCCACAAGGACCCCCAGGGCCCCCACAAGGACCCCCAGGGCCGAAAAAAGCATTTTTTTTTTAAACGGCAGAATTAACATAGGATCCAAAATCCCGCCGTGAAAAAAAAAAAAACGAAGCGCGGGCTCCCGCGCTTCGTTAATATTTAGCCCCCGGGTGGGCCAGGTCCCGGGGGCATGTTCAACATAATTGCGGGGCCCAGGGGCCACGCAGCCCGGGACCACCACCCCCGGGGCTCTTCTAGAAATATTTGCGGGGGCACACAGCCCCCGCAGCCCCGGGGACCGCCACCCCCGGGGCTTGGTTTTAATGTTGGGGGCCTCCAAGGCCCCCCCAAGCCCCGGGGACCGCCACCCCCCGGGGCTTTTGTCAAATATTTGCGCCCCTCCACAGCCCCGGGGACTGCCACCCCCCGGGGCTTGTTTTTTAAAAATAATTTACCTGTGTGGGGGGGCTTGAGCCCCCTGCAGCCCCAGGGACCGCCACCTCCCCAGGGCATTAAATATTTAAATATGGGGGTCTGTTATGGACCCCCAGAGCCCCGGGGACCACCACCTCCCCGGGGCTTTGAAAATGTTGAGAGGGGGCCGCGCGGCCCCCTCCTGGAGCCTGTGATGGCCCTGGGGACCACCACCCCCCAGGGCCGGCTCCTGCAGTGTCCTGGGGTGCCCACCCCCAGGACACTGCAGCTATGGCAGGACGGGAGCCTCGCGGCTCCCGCCCTGCCATAGCAAACTGGTTTAGGTTTTGAAAGCGAGAGCAGGGAAACCTGCTCTCGCTTTCAAAATCCAAACCAAATTGCTTTTCCATATGGGGAGCTGCATGTTAGCAGCTCCCCGTGTGGAAAAGCAATGCCGGCTCCCGCAGGAGGCGGGGAGCCGGCGGGACCGTGGGGGCATTGGGGCTCCCCCTACGGTCCCCAACGAATAGGGCCAGCCTATAATAATAAAAATAATTTAAAAAACACCGCAAAGGCCGGCCCCGGGGGATGGGGTCCCCGGGGCCATAAACGGCCTGAGGTGGGGGGCCACGCAGCCCCCCTCCATCAAAACAAATTTAAAAAGTTGGCATGCCCCGGGGGATGGGGTCCCCGGGGCCGGAATTGGCCACAGGAGGGGGCCCACGCGGCCCCCTCCCGTTTAGATTTTTTTTTATTATTTAAAAAAGTGGTCAGGCCCTGGGGGATGGGGTCCCCAGGGCCCAAAAATGAAAAAGAAGGGGCCACACAGCCCCCTTCTTAAAATTGTTTTTTTAAAAGACCGGCATCGTGCCGGAGGCCCCGCCCCCTCCAGCAACACTCTGCAAACGTGCCCTGTGGCGCGTTTTAAGTTGGGGAATTAATTCCCCTTCAATACTGGGGGTCCCTGGGGGCCAACTAGCCCACCAGGTACCTCCAGTAAGCGCCACAGGGCTGCGTTGCAGAGAGGTGGTCCAGGCCACGCCCCTTTTTACACCTCTCTGCAACGCAGCTCTGTGGCGCTTAGTGGAGGTTCCTGGTGGGCTAGTTGGACCCCAGGGACCCTCAGGATTCAAGGGGACTTAATTCCCCAACTTAAAACACGCCACGGGCGCGTTTGCACAGTGGTGAAGGGAGGGGGCGGGGCCTCAGGTGACATGTGTGCAAACACGCCTTGTGGCGTGTTTTAAGTTGGGGGATTAAGTCCCCTTGAATCCTGAGGGTCCCTGGGGTCCAACTAGCCCACCAGGTACCTCCAGTAAGCACCACATCTCAAATGACATCACTGATGACATCATCCAGTGACTGTGTGTTTCTGTAAAGTTTAAATATTTTTAAAATATATAGGAAAAGACGTATTGAAGAATGAGTGGGTGTGTAAGTGTCTGTATGGATGATTTAGTAGGTGCGTGACTGACTCTATAAGTGAGTGATTTAACGTATCTTACTGAATGCATGGGTTAGTGACTAAACTGGGTGTATGTCTGTATCCGTCTGTCTGTTGCTGTGTAAGTGGCTGCATGTGTTTGTGAATAGCTAAATGATTTTCTATATGAGTTATTGAATGCTTGTCTGAGTATCTGTATGGGTGCCTGAGTGTTTGTGTGGGAGGGGTGTGTGCAACTCTGTGCATAGATGTGTGAGTGGGTGATTCACTGGGTGGATGGTTTCAAGAGTGCATCTGTGATAGACTGTATGGGTGGGTAAGTGTGTGTAAGAGTGTGTTAGTGAGTGAATGTATGTCCCAGTGGTACATGTGTGAGTAACTACATATGTGAAAGGCAGTATATATGTGTGTTGGAGTATATAAATAGCTATAAGCAAGAGTGAGTGATTGTGATAGTGGCTGTATGGATGATTGTGTGCTTGTATCAGTGATTGTATAAGAGCGTAACAATGTGCTACTATTTGTATGAGTAAGTGAGCTGGTGTGTGTATAACTGTATAGGTGAGTAAATGGCAGTGTGTTTAATTATTTGCATGACTGACTAGGTGTGTGAGTATCTCTATGGATGAGTGGCGTTGTTTGAGTGTCTATATAGGAGTAAGAGTGCATATGATAGTCCTGTACTGAGTGACCGTAAGTATGAGTGACTGTACGGGTGAGTGAGTGGATGTGTGTGTGTAGACCTAAGAATCAGTGAGTGGGTATGTAGTTATTGGTGTTGGAGTGTCTATGGTTTTGCGAATGGCAGTCTGTAATTTAGAGTGGGTGTATCAAAGGTTATATTAGGGTGTGAGGAGGTGCATCAGATTATCACGTGGATGATGTCATCAGTGATGTCATTTGAGATGTCATCAGTGATGTCATCAGTGATGTCACTGACCATGTCATGAGTGATGTAATATGTGACGTCATCAGCAGTGCATTGCGGGCGCGAGTTATAGTTAGCTGAACTAACTATAACGGGGGAATTTCACGGGTTTTGTACGAGTGCAATGTCCAAGTAACTATAACTGTCCCTAAAACCTATGGTTTTTTCAGTGAATTTCAAAGGTTTTTTAAATGCTAATTTGTAACTATAACGTGTCTGAAACCTATGGTTTTTTCAGTGAATTTCAAAGGTTTTTTAAATGCTAATTTGTAACTATAACGTGTCTGAAACCTATGGTTTTTTTCTGTGAATTTCAAAGGTTTTTTAAATGCTAATTTCTAACTATAACGTGCCTGAAACCTACGGTTTTTTCAGTGAATTTCAAAGGTTTTGTAAATGACAATTTTTAAATGTATTAATTGTTATATTAATTTTTTTCATACTGATTTACTACATTTTTAGAAACAATTTTTTTTTACATATTTTATTTGTCAAATTACATTGTAATTACATTATACATTACATTACAAAAAATACTTTCTCAGAATGAATTACTTTAGTTTAAATACTTTGCAGATAGGCAATAGACTTTTAAGTACAGTAGTTACAGTTGTTGCAATGGGCAACACATTTTCAAACACAATGCAACATTCAGCTCAATGTGAATTTCTAGTTAAATGCAATTAGTTACTTTATGGATTACTTTTGTAACCACAGGACTGGATCCTAGATTCAGTCCTGGTACATCTCCTGTAAACAGTTGAGTAAAAGCGTTTTGGTTACAGTCGTGATTTTTAAGGAATATTATTGTATTTTAAAAGTTGACACTTTGAAACTTTTTCTCATAGAATCACCAATGTTATCCTATGGAAGGAAATTCACTTAGCAGGTAAAAACTGTTATTGTTACTTTTTCTTACTCAGTGTTGGATCCTGGATCCAGCACTGGTGCATCTCCTGTAAACAGTTGAAAGAATGCGTTTAAGTCATACAGGCGATTTTTAAGGAATATTTGTAGTTTGTGAAAATCAACACTTTGAAACTTTTTTGCTGAAAACCAGTCAATGTTAGCCTATGAAGGAAATTCAAGTTACCGGTAAGTACGGTTAAAATTACTTTTGAGGATCAGTACTGGGCTGAAACATGCAGCACTGAGGTCTCTCCTGATAACAGGTGAGTAAATCGGAATTCGTATTTCGGCTGATTTTAGAGGAATATTTTAAAGTTCCAAAACTCCACACTTAGAAGAATTTCCAAGTGAAACCAGTCAATGTTAGCCTATGGAAGGAAATTCAAGTTACTGGTAAGTACGGTTAAAATTACTTTTCAGGACCAGTACTGGGCTGAAAGATGCAGCACTGAGGTCTCTCCTGATAACAGGTGAGTAAATCAGAATTCGGATTTCGGCTGATTTTAGAGGAATATTTGTATGTTTCAAAAATCAACACTTAGAAGAATTTCCAAGTGAAACCAGTCAATGTTAGCCTATGAAGGAAATTCAAGTTACCGGTAAGTACGGTTAAAATTACTTTTCAGGATCAGTACTGGGCTGAAAGATGCAGCACTGAGGTCTCTCCTGATAACAGGTGAGTAAATCGGAATTCGTATTTCGGCTGATTTTAGAGGAATATTTTAAAGTTCCAAAACTCCACACTTAGAAGAATTTCCAAGTGAAACCAGTCAATGTTAGCCTATGAAGGAAATTCAAGTTACCGGTAAGTACGGTTAAAATTACTTTTCAGGATCAGTACTGGGCTGAAAGATGCAGCACTGAGGTCTCTCCTGTTAACAGGTGAGTAAATCGGAATTCGTATTTCGGCTGATTTTAGAGGAATATTTTAAAGTTCCAAAACTCCACACTTAGAAGAATTTCCAAGTGAAACCAGTCAATGTTAGCCTATGAAGGAAATTCAAATTACCGGTAAGTACGGTTAAAATTACTTTTGAGGATCAGTACTGGGCTGAAAGATGCAGCACTGAGGTCTCTCCTGATAACAGGTGAGTAAATCGGAATTCGTATTTCGGCTGATTTTAGAGGAATATTTTAAAGTTCCAAAACTCCACACTTAGAAGAATTTCCAAGTGAAACCAGTCAATGTTAGCCTATGAAGGAAATTCAAGTTACCGGTAAGTACGGTTAAAATTACTTTTCAGGACCAGTACTGGGCTGAAAGATACAGCACTGAGGTCTCTCCTTATAACAGGTGAGTAAATCGGAATTCCTATTTCGGCTGATTTTAGAGGAATATTTGCACAATGGTGAAGGGAGGGGGCGGGGCCTGAGGTGACATCTTTGCAAACGCGCCCCGTGGCGCGTTTTAAGTTGGGGGATTAAGTTCCCTTGAATCCTGAGGGTCCCTAGGGGCCAACTAGACCACCAGGAACCTCCAATATGCGCCAGGGGCTGCGTTGCAGAGACGTGTAGAGAGGCCACACCCCTTTTACACCTCTCTGCAACGCAGCTCTGTGGCGCTTTCTGGATGTACCTGTTGGGCTAGTTGGCCCCCAGGGACCCTCAGGATTGAAGGGATTTAATTCCCCATCTTAAAACGCGCCACGGGGCCTGTTTGCACACATGTCACCTGAAGCCCCGCCCCCTCCCTTCACCACTGTGCAAACGCGCCCCGTGGCGCGTTTTAAGTTGGGGGATTAAGTCCCTTGAATCCTGAGGGTCCCCGGAGTCCAACTAGCCCACCATATACCTCCAAAAAGCGCCACAGAGCTGCGTTGCAGAGAGGTGTAAAAGGGGTGTGGCCTCTCTACACCTCTCTGCAACGCAGCCTCCTGGCGCATACTGGAGGTTCCTGGTGGGCTAGTTGGCCCTCAGGGACCCCCAGTATTCAAGGGGATTCGTTCCCTCTCTGCAAACGCACCAGGGGCGCGTTTGCAGAGTGGTGAAGGAAGGGGCGGGGCCTGCGGGCCGATCGTTTTAAAAAAAATAAAAAATGTTGTCCCCTGAAGGGGGCTGTGTAGCCCTCCTTCCTTTTTCCTGTTTTTATGCCCTGGGGACCCCATCCCCCAGGGCCTTACCCCTTTTTTTAATTTGTAATTTAAAAAAACGGGAAGGGGGCCGCGTGGCCCCCTTCCCTGGGCCTGTATTGGCCCCGGGGACCCCATCCCCGGGGCATGGCCTCATTTTTATTTATATTCTTTGGAGGGGGCTGCGTGGCCCCCTCCTCTGGCCATTTAAGGCCCCGGGGACCCCATCCCCGGGGCCGGCCATTCCGTTTTTTTTTTTTAAATTTATTTATTTTTTTGGGGAGGGGGCCGCGTGGCCCCCCTCCCGAGCCACTACTTGCCCCGGGGACCCCATCCCCCGGGGCCTGGCCTCTCGTTGGGGACTGTGGGGGTCCCCAATCCCCCACAGTCCCGCCGGCTCCCCGCGTCCCTAGGGTGCCGGCATTGCTTTTACACATGGGGAGCAGCTAACATGCTGCTCCCCATGTGTAAAGCAGTCGGCTTTGGATATTGGAAGAGAGAGCAGGTTTCCTGCTCTCTCTTCCAATATCCAAAGCAGTTTGCAATGACAGGACGGGAGCCGCGAGGCTCCCGTCCTGTCATTGCAAACAGCAGTGTCCCGGGGGTAGGCACCCCGGGACACTGCAGGAGCCGGCCCTGGGGGTGGTGGTCCCCAGGGCCATCAAGGGCTCCAGGAGGGAGGCCGCGCGGCCCCCTCCCATTCAGTACACAGCCCCGGGAGGTGGTGGTCCCCGGGGCTCTGGGGGTCCGTAACGGACCCCCATATTAAAATGTTTAGTGCCCCGGGAGGTGGTGGTCTCGGGCGTGTGGGGGCTGGAGCCCCCCACACAGGTTTAATAATTTTTTTTTAAAAAGCCCCGGGAGGTGGTGGTCCCCGGGGCTGCGGGAGGGCTCAGAGCCCTCCCGCACCATTTTTAAAAAGCCCCGGGGGTGGCGGTCCTCGGGCTTGGGGGCCCTTTGAGGCCCCCACACATTAAATTATCCCCCCACCATGCCCCCGGGACTTGGGCCACCCGGGGGCCAATTAACATCGAGCGCGGGAGACCGCGCTTCGATTTTTTTTTTTTCGGCAGGATTCGCGCACCCTGAGCGCATCCTGCCGATTTTTAAAAAAAAAAAAATATTTTTTTTTGCCCAGGGGGTCCTTGTGGGACCCCCTGAGCAAACCTAGGGGGTCAGGGTGTTTCTACCCTCCCCCCTTTGTGCGCTTTGCGCACTTGTTTCTGTCCCTCGGTTCTACCGAGGGACAAAATGGCTGCCAACATTTCCTGAATCGGAATGTTGACAGCCAGCTGACAGCCAATTAACATGCAGCTCGTGATCGGGACGGTGCGCGCAGGGTGCGCTCAGGGTGCGCGAATCCTCCGTGCCCATAGATATATATGTACTTTTACTTTTTGATTTTCTCAGCAACTACTGAACGGATTTACACCATTTAACAAAAAGGGTTCTTTCTGAACCAAGAACTACCTCTTTGCCAAATTTGGTGTAATTCCGTTCAGCAGTTCGGGCTGTAGCCGTGTCTAAAGTTTCCTATGGGAAAATGCATGGGGAAAACGCGTTTTGGGACCCCCTTTTTCTCGGCCCCCGCTTGACGTATCACCCCGAGACTTTCAGGGTAGGAGCGGACCGGAGCGCCCACGAAGTTTGAAAATTTCGCGAAGATACGTCAACCGGCAAGAGAGTTATTTCAAATAGAATGTCGCGGATTTCCTATGGATAATAGGTTGTAACTATAACTATCTACTGGCGACCGCCAGTAGATAATATATTATCTATAGTTATAGTTAGGACCTATTTTCCATAGGAAATTCACAACATTCTATTTCCAATAACTTTGGCACCGGTCGACAAATCTTTGCGAAATTTTCAAAACTTATGGCCCGCTCTGGTCCGCTCCTATCCTGAAAGTCTCGGGTGATTCGTCAAGCGGGGGCCGAGAAAAAGGGGTCCCAAAACGTGTTTTCCCCATGCAATTTTCCATAGGAACCTTTAGTCGCAGCTACAGCCCGAACTGCTGAACGGAATTACACCAAATTTGGCAAAGAGGTAGCCCTTGGTTCAGAGTCGTGCCTTTTGGTTAAATGGTGTAAATCCGTTCAGTAGTTCCTGAGAAAATCAAAAGTAAAATCACATATATATCTGGGCGGAGCCTAACCACACATGTCATTGTGAGATCTGATTGGCTGTCAGCACTTCATCCTGGAATTGCTGGCAGCCATCTTGGGACCAATATACATGATAGTACCCCATTGAAATGCATTGTAGTGAATCAAAGATTTTGAGGGTTACCAAAAGGAGAACTATAAAGGGTGATAACAGACTTTAGTTACATTAGAATTCATTTGTTGATGGTACCATACTAATTTCAGGAATTGTGGTGTGTTCTAAGGTGATTTTACCCTGTGAAAAACCTTCTGCTGTGATATCATGAATCATGTTTGAGAGAAAACTATTTTCACATGCTTGTCCCATAGAGTTTTGGAAGGTGCTCCAGAAGCTAAAATGAGAGCATATTTTCTGTAAATTCACATTATGTTTCTCAGTCATGTGAGAATGAAGTCTGACATTCTCAGTAAAACATGTACATCCAACAAGGGCAGAGACTGTCAGTTGATTCCTTTGTGTTCTACTGCAGCTTCCCAGAGTGTTCTAAAGAACAACTAGAGTGCTAACAGCCTTACTTATGACAAAATTATGGCACACCTGAAGCCATCTTGATTGGAATAAACTGGTAACTCTTAAAACATTTAATTTAAAAAGGAACAAAATGAGGGGGTTCATTTTGTCATAGAAATTATGGTTAGTGCTGTAGAAAGAAAAATTAGAACATGTTATCAAGTGAG